>JAUYWG010000012.1:3388752-3411784 GCA_034779775.1 Enteromius afrohamiltoni
TCTCAAGGATGATCAGAAGAAATGGACAGCACCTGAGTTAAATATAAGAGTGTCACAGCAAAGGGTCTGAATACTTAGGACCATGTGATATTTGAGTTTTTCTTTTTTAATTAATCTGCACAAATTAACAATTCTGTGTTTTTCTGTCAATATGGGGTGCTGTATGTACATTAATGAGGAGAAAAGAACCTGCATAGCAAATGGCTGCAATAGAACAAAGAGTAAAACACTTAAGGGGGTCTGAATACTTTCTGTACCCACTGTATACTTTAAGTTAGTACAGACATCTCTTTTGTCTCTTTTGGTTTTATAAAAAAATGCCTTGTGTTTTGAACATGAAAAAAAGGCTTTAGAAAGGGCATGAGGATTTTCTTTTATTTTGGAAAACTAACCCCTGTAAACAAAAATTGGCTTTCAAAGAAAGGCAGTGGAGCACCCAATCACATTCATTTTGTGGAAATCTGAATGCTTCACCTCCATCCCTCATTAACTTCTCTCAGTCTAGGTCTGTGAAATGCCAAAATCAAGGTGGCATTTAACTCTGTTGCTGTGCTTCCCAAGACAGATCACACTGCCACTTAGCGCACATCAGTCCTATATTCAAAATTACAGTAATCTAGAGTCAAGTTTCAGACAAAGGAAGTTGAAAAAGTTGTGTGTGCCATGCAAGGGAATGCAACCAGCCCAGTCTTATGGCGATCCGTACATGTATTTCAAGGAAGTAAATTTTTGCTAAATATTATGTATTGTACAAGTTGTCAATTTGTATGAATATGTACACCTAACCTGCCCCTAAACCTACACATCACTGGGTTTTAGACTAAATCATACAAGTGAGGTCACCTCATAAAATACGTACCAATTGGTCGTGAGACTGTGTTGTCTTTTCTTCATATCAAAAAATTGCACACTGCACAAGTTTATCACAATTTTGCGAAATGATAGACATATGCCTGAAATTGTAACTAGGGCAATCCGCCATGCAATGTGAACACAGCAGCAACTGAATGCTTCACCAGACAGTTGTGCAGTGTGAACACTACAGTGATCGGAGAACTTCTGGGCCTAATGCCTTCTAACATTATGAAGAACTTTAGGAGGTTGGTCCTGAAACAGATCTCAATCCATCTGGATCCACTGTAGTTTTCTTAGAACCCATAACAACATGGACTACACAATTATTTGCATGCATCACCGTGGTTAGTATCGTCTTTTTAATTGGAAAAAACAATAGAAGAGAAAACCTGAACCCAAAACGTGCATCAGGTTTGATTAGATGCGCTGTTGATTTATTGATGGTTTAAAAAGGTCTCTCTCACGAAACACATTTTTCAGATGTAAGTGAGAATTTCTGTTTTTCTACTCCCTTGAAATAGGTCTCACTCTACAGGCTGGCTAATCACTGTGTAATGCATGCAAAATTGACTGAGTTTCTCAAGAGGCAAACTGAACCGCAAAGCTTGAACCAGTGGCCCCTGCGAGCAAGGTTTCAGTTGAGCGCTGTGAGGTGGTAAGAGCTCGGAGTAGCAGTTGATGAGTCATTCGCAGCGCATATACAGCTTTTTTTCCACTGTTGACAGTCAGCTCCCAGACTATGAAAGCCTTGTTTGTCTTAGAAATGGGCTTTGGCTGGGAGAAACACAGCTGGTTTGGGCGATCAGATCTCTAAATGTTCAACTTTCCAACAGGAGTCATTCAAAAGCAAGGAACGGGAGTTGCCTATTGGGAAATAGTCCCGGATTAAAGGAGCCAAAAGATTGAAAAAGTAATTTAAAAAATAATGGGCTTTTTAATGACTAAACCTAAGGGACACCCAGATGTGCTCTTTGTTAATTTTCACTTGTGTAATGTAAAATTCCAACTGCTTAATTACTCTAGTATACACAAAGCAAATGCTTTTAACGAAGCAATTATGGGAGACAATCTCGTCATGGCACCACAGCTTTCACAAACACCCCCTGCCACTTGGACAGACTGTTGTTGTCAGAGAAAAAAAACATTGGTTTCTCATGTGTTGGATGACAAATGAAAACATATTAGCGTTTGTTAATGGTAACATTTCCACCCGGTCTTTCTAGTGTTACTCCCTCAATGTTAGGGGTTGTTGCAAAACAAGTCATTACACAAATGTTGATATCAGTTAGCTGCATTAAAGGTTCAACAAAGAACAGCCATATTCATAGCAATGAGGATTTTATTAATTTGCTGTCTTTGTTGGTCTAATATTACTTCCCCTGCTAATAGTCAGATCGACTTTACTTTTGACATTTGACAATTTGACATTTTGCAATACTCTTGCAAACATGCAATAATGCACAAAATGATTCATTACAACCATAAGGTAACTATTCCATAAATAAAAGTCTGCCTTAAAAATGCCAGCATATGATTTAAAACCGTATTGATTGGTTTGCATTTTAACATTCATACAGACACTTTCACAAGTCGTTTTTTTCATAATTTCCACAAAACTTCATATTAAGCAGCCACATTATCTTGGTGAGGAACAGGCACTGTTATCAGACTCTAAAATTATTAGACAGGTAATCCCTGGAATGTATAATGGAGGCAATAAATGCAACCTTCAGAAATATTACATGGAAATAATATACAAACTTTTACAGTAAACAGCAAATAAACTTTTCGTTTTTTCCTTTGAGAGCAAGGTTGAGCCGGGGCAGAGTTCTGAGATTTTGTCTTATTGAGTATTACAGTACAATAACAGAAAGCTCAGACCCTCTGCAAATCAGGCAGTGAAACTCCAAGAACTGCTGTTTTTCTTCTTTTGCCAGTGGAGATTTTGTTGTGTGCTTGTTAGTGCCTGTGTATGAAGAGAATATATATCATGCACTGAAGGGGGCAATGTTGGCATTGTTATTGCCCTTTTAGATCAAAAACATCATTAGGGAGCATGTCTCTTGACATTCTGTGTTGATTTTTTTGTTCTTGCCAGAGGATCAATAGATTTCCAGTGCCAAGGAACGTAAAGGGTGGCGATTTCTGCATATCGCAAGAGCAGCCGAACAGCTGTTGGTAAATATCATTACAATATTACATGTTTTATTGCTGGTTTAATAGTGACATATTTGATGGCCGTGCACAGAGGACATTAACATTTAGAACGATCAATAGAACGTCTGGTTGCAGATTTTATGAGAAGAATTTCCCTGTAATAGAAGAATTTGCAAAAGACCTATAGTCAATTGCCACTAGATTAATGAATGGGAGACGGATGGAGGAATAGCCATATGATGAGCCACAAAGATTTAGTTCTGCATAGTCACTGCAGAGACAGACAGAGAGACAGATAGATAGACAGACAGACACCCCCCAAAATGAAAATTGCTCATTGAAAGGATTGCATTTCGTGCATGGTTTAAAAATTAGGAGCATGCCTTTGAGATGCAAAATCCAGAAGAATACTTCTTCCTGTCAGATCTAAATTGCTAATGCACACCGTATGGGAGCCGAGTATCCCTTTCAAGGATGGGAGTCTTAAAGACACAAACCTGATAGCTGCGCACTTGATCAAAGCTTGGCCATGTTTTTCCCACTGAGGAGCTGCACAGATGCATAGCAACATGCATATTCTGAGCCACAGTTTCAGATTGTGGGAGTCTGACAGTACAATTGCCAAATATCACTAACAAAATGAATGAACAGCAGCTAATTGGCCTTCCTAAAACTTAATTTCCTTAAATATCTTCCAACTTATTAGAGAGGTTGTATTGCTAGGCAACATATTTACAAAAAAATAGCAACACTGCTGGCAGTTGCAAAAAAAAAAACAAAACATAAGCAGCAGCACTGGAAAACATTTTGAATTACAACTAAAGATTAAATTAGAGTATTAATCCAGATCCTCTGAAAACACATCTTTTTCCTACATGTTTCAGCCTTTAGTCAACATTGTGACAGTGCATTTCACACTGCATGAAAACGGGGGTATTTATGTATTTACATTTAGTCATGTGATGCATATTGTACATTCAGTATAAAAAGTTGCACCATGCTATTTTGTACAACCCTTTATATAAACATAAAAGAATATTTACTCACAACTGAATGAAATGTTGACCTGGACACATCAGTGAGTGGACATACTTTGCTAATAAAAAATTTCAGTGTCAGAATAGCATGAGAACCCACAGTGAGCGTCTATGATGTTTTATGCATACACAGCACATTATCAGACATGCCAACAACATTTGGCGAGTGTGGAGAAAGCGCATTTTAAAACAAAAATGCTGTTTTCAAATATACCCTGCTTACGTTTTTTTATGTTAAACAATTCCTCAAAACTCTAGTGAAAAATAAATATACTTACAGTAAATGCATTTGAATTACGTTTATTTCATTCTTAGTATACTACACACAGATGTTAGAGAAACTACTAATTGGTTACCTTTCAGAGCAACACTTCTCTTTATATCAATTACTTATCTCATAAATTGTGAATGATGTAGTTTCGGCATTGCGTATCCATACTAGGGTTGGATCGATAGACGATGGCCGATAGACATCACGATGCTGAGCCGGCATCGCAATCCTCTGCCCCGCCGCCGCAGCAGCAGCAGCAAACAGCTCGCGAAAACCACACTTAATCTATGCCATTAGTTTTTCTTCTGGTTATTTATTTAATCTAGCCACATCCAGCATTTGTATTTCGTTTTGTTCAAAAATAAATTAGCTAAACGACAGCCAATCTTTATTTGGCTTGGGCTCATATAGCTACTGTTCTACTAAAGCACGTTGATGTTTCTGATGTCTCAAAGTATTGTGTATTTGTTTTCCGTTGAATGTACAGAGGTTCGATATAAAAAGAAAGAAAGAAATAATGAACGATTACAGTGGAGCGTTAATTAGAGACATTTTTTTCATGGAGCGAGGTTTAAAGTGAGGAGGGAGCGGAGCTGGAGCGAAGTGATCGTGAAATGCTCCGAGAGCCAAGCGGAAATTCTTGCCGCTCCACTCCGCTCACATACTCTGGTCGACATCGCCCGACCCTAATACATACTGTATGGCCACAAAAATAATTTTAACTTCTTGTTATTAGGAATATATTGCCTTGTAAATTGCTTCCAACTATAAGCAACTTATTGCACTAGAACCCATGCAGTTCTTACACATTTTGAGTACATAATTGTCCTCGTTAGATGGATAACCGTTTTCTTGGGAAAGAATGTGTTTACATCCGATTATAAATTCAGCCTAAGCGAATTCCTCTGATGCACAAGTTCCCAATACAGTAGAGAGATCAAAGTGAGTGAATCATATAACTGTTTTTAAGATAAATACAAGCCAGTCGAGGCCAACTCCTACATTCGGCCCACAGTGATCAGATTCTCCATTCCACAAAAGCATTCCAGCAAAATAGTATTGGAAGAAAAGAACTGTCCCTTTCATGAGCGCTGCCAGTGAGTTTACACGCTCCACTTGTTTTTCTCTTGTGTTTGAGCTAATTCGCCAGAGTTGCCCACTCACCCTCTGCAAAGAACACACATACACATGCTCCAAGGCCACATCACGCTGGACAAACTTTCCCACTAACTTATTACTCACTGAGAACCCGTCGCTAGGGAGGAACTGAACAGGTGTCCTATCTATTCAGGAAGACTATAGGGATAATGACAACAAGCTCTCATTAACACTTCCTTTCTGTAGCTTTTACACACACATATGCAGTGAAATATGAATACGAAAGTTCAGAATTCACTGATTACCTGAAAGAACAAAAGGAATTGGATCTTTCAGAAAGGCAAAAAGTTTCATTAATGAGAGCTATACGTTATAAAAAAGGTCTATACCTTATAAAGTATAGCGCTCCATACTTAAATCTCACTAGCTTTCTAGGCAAAACTATGAGGTGCTTATAATAAGAGCCAGCAGCACTGGTCCGAAAGATGTCCCACGAGCTGCATGTTCCACCAGAGCCTTGTATTTTCCATATTTTCATGAAGGCATTTCACATGAGAACTTAAAAGACTAATTGGCCCACCGAGATCAGCGGTATTGTTAGTTCTGCCGGGCTTTCAAACCCAGACCTGCCATATGAGTGGTTAATCACCTGTGAGCCTCACACCTGACTTAACAGACACTTTCATATCCAAAGAGAAGCTGTTACCAGTCAAAGGTGCCTTGAGCCACAATTTGCCCAAATGTGAGACTTAACAAGAGTTCAAATGGAGAAGATGGCGTGCTATAGCATGTAGGCCGGACAAGTCTACATTTTTTTTAGACAGTACCTAATATGGGCGCATTAAAAACGTCATCAGTGAGTAATACCTATGAATCATTAATTTATGGTGTAATTGCTGAATGATGATGTAGCACTAACAACTAGATATGAAGTATACATTTGAATGAATACATTTTTATTAAATAAATGCTTTAGTTTTTGATGAGCAGACAGACACAGATAGAAAGATGATAAAGGCTAATAATCGGCTCACAAACAAAATTGGAGCATTACATTTGCAATTTAAATTGTAGTTTTCAGAAATGCTTTTCACCACTTATACTTATTCAAATATGCATATAAAAAGACATCAATACCCTTTAAATAAATGCATAAAGAGAATATGCATAGCGCACATGCTCCTTTCTAGAGTCATTTATTATATGTATTATTTAGCAAGCTATTTACTTGGCTATCCTGGTGGTTTTATATACTTGAAATACATTTGACTAGCTGCTACATTTCAGTAACTTTCAGCACTGCATGCATACATTTCAGCCTACCTTCTGATGCTCATTTAGATTTATTTTATACTATAATTAGTCATGTAGAGAATTTGATGATCTGTCCAGTTTTATTTGAAGTGGCTACAGCTCGAGACTAAATAAAGACCATGAAAATGTCTTACGTATCAACGATTCTGCTCTCAAATGCGCTGTCAACATGTAAAGAAATTATGAGCATGGTCCCTTTAAGAGATTACCTCTTCATGACGCCATTACCTACTATACTAAACTACTACTATAAGAAGCACAGAACATTTAAGGGCAGTATTGGCAATATATATGGTCCCATGCTTGTGGAACATAATGTATGGCATATGCAGGGGATCTTCCCTGAGGACTAGTCAAAAACCCTGCAAACTATGTTGTCACAAAATCAAAGGTTCCTCAAATGTCACTGGGTTTTGCAATCCCTGTCTGTCAATTCAATTTTTATACACATCTGACTTCAAAATCACGATAAGAGAGACACGGGACATTCTATTGTGTGCTCTCTTATGTAACACTGCACACTGACGTACTGCACGGTAAATGTGAAAGAGGCACCTAACATCATACCCGAGACCCAGAATTATTGTAAAACACCATTCCTCTATTCTATTTACACATGAAATTGATCCTTGAGGGAAAACGAGGACTTACGTAAAATAACGTTGTACATGCACAAAAGTGAGGGAAACACAGGATCAGGATCATGTGTGATATTAGATTTCTCTATTGCTAAAACACTTTAACATCATCTAGGACAATTTTCCAAACCCTTCGTATGGTTCTACAAACAAAGACACTTTGTCCAAACGTTTGAACACATTTCATAATAACGAAATCATTTTGCACAGGTTTAATCATGTTCTCATTTTGACACAATACAGCAAACACACCATGTAACTACGTCAAGATTCACAAAATGAATGCAAATAACACACATTTATCCATGTGTGAACATGAAGTACAAAACTGAAGACACCAGTCAGAATCTCAGCATGATGAACAAGAGCACAGGTGATTATGTGTTTTGAAAAATGAATCCTGGCAGTGGAAGACAAAGAGCAAGAGAAGAGGAAAAGAAAAAAATGAAGATGACAAGGTCAAAGGTAATTTGTTGCAGAAGAAATACAAAGCTCTATAGTTTCAACTTCTTGTGCATGAATGACCATGAGAAAAGCTGGCCTGTACTTGTTATATATATATATATATATATATATATATATATATATATATACACATATATATTATTATTATTTATTTACTTTTTTGCTAAATGTAATTGCATCTGCACCACTCTATGTATGCTGCATTCTGTAAGAAGCATCGACTAGCAGAATGATTCCTGTTTTCCAAAAAGAGGTTTTTGTAGCAGTGTTTTGAATTGATCTTACTAGTGTACACAGGTAAGAAAATAGTCTGTGCATTTGACAGGTGTTTTTGTCATCTGAGACCAAACTCTCAGTCTGACAAAAGAAATGTTTTGACCATAATATTTGACTTTGACCTGGAAGTTTGCACAAGTTGGTCTGCGGTTTTGTTATTGTGTTTACAGTTGTGAGAAAGATGGTGAATTTAGTGAGTTAGCAATCTAGAAAATTAGTAAATAGAATTTTAATTTGATTGATCAAATTTTCAGTAGAAATTATTTTATAGGTGTTTCCTCCTACATCCTCCTTTGCAATCACGGATCCAATTTACTGGATTAAAAAAAGCAATAATTCACATCCTGCATTAATATATATATATATAAATATTTATTAAGTCATGCACTTACTTAACAATTGTAGCTAATGTAACCAGTAAAATGCACCAGCCACATAAATGTTGCAAAGCCAAGCCTCATTATTTGTTGCTAATCAAGGCTAAAAAAAAAACGTAATCTGGGGTAATTGGGGAATATGTTGCACTGTATGAAAGCCTGTTGTCAACTGGATAAAAGAAAAATGCAGCCAAAGATACATCAAAAAATGTCATCATCCTCAATCTAAGACTCTAATGCATGTCATATACTGATGCTTCTGGTTGTGGGGGAAAATCCATTTTATTACACAGGGTCCGAATCTGAGATCTCTCACACTCTGTCTGATCCACTGTCTGATCCATCTGACCCATAAAAATCCCACATTGATAGCAGCAAGCGTAAGGAATACGTTATCAAATGAAACAGAAACAAAAAGAATGATAGCAAGACAGAGTTTAAACTTACGGCTAATCGTCTTAAAAGAGTCTTTGAGCAAGCTTTCCTGAAAACATACTTAAATATACTTTTAAAACGAAGCTAAATGAATTAATGTGACTTACCATGTGTCTTCTGAAATTCACTTTCACAATCCCGTTGCATCCTTCAAAATGCCTACATCAGTATGTGAAAAAGAACAGCTATAACTGTTACAGATGCAACCATCTGTAGTACTGAATTAAGAGTTTCTATTGAAGTATTGCATTAACAGAAACACACCCGTTACTGGAAACTTTTTCATAGGATTCAGCGAGCTGCTCTCTAAACATTCTCTTGCTTAATTAATAGTCGATAATGGCGTCGCGCAAAGGTAATTTCTTAAAGGGGCCTTGTTCATAATTGTTTCACACGTTGACAGTGTTAATGTATTTCAACTGGTCGATATTTAAGACCGCACATTTTTATGGTCTTCGTTTAGTCTCCAGCTGTAGCCACTTCTAAATATCTGAACAGATGATCGATTTCTCTACATGACCAATTAGCACAAAACAAATGAGCATCAGAAGTTATGCTAAAATATATGCATTGCATGCAGTGCTGAAAGTTACTGAAATGTATCAGCTAGTATTTTCAGTCATATAAAACCATCAGAATATCTGAGTAAATATGCGTAGCTTGTTACTTAAAATTAATACATAACTCTAGAAGGAAGCATATGCCCTTTGCATATGCTTATTATACATTTATTTAAACTGTCAGTTATGTCTTTTTATTTGTATATTTAAATAAGTATGTGATGAGGAAAAGCATTTATGAAAACTACCTTTTTTGCTTGTATACATGTCCAATATTGTTTGCTGATTATTAGGTTAGCAATTCAAGGGCTCTTTTATCTATATCTTATTTACATTATTTTTCTTATTGTCAGAGTAAGGGTTTTTACCATTTGTTGTGAAATAGCTGAATCAACAGAAGAACTTGTCTTCTTGGTTTGCAACAAGCTGGAGACAAGTGGTGACAACAACACCTGTAGTCATTAAATTGTGACATTCAGATGAAAACTCTGCCGAGGAAGATCTTACCTAAGAGTGATCTTACCTAGGAGAATGAGTTTCAGGTGAAGAGTAGCCATCCAGTACATACAATATGACAAAGGGTCACGCAACAATATGCCCGAGATTGCAGATGTAGAGGGAGGAATGAGATGTACCGTTGAGAGTCATCAGCATGGTAGTGGTAAAGTAGCTCTGTGATTGGATGATGGTTTTGAGCAATCCGGTGCTGACGGAAAAGAGAAGGAGTTCAAGTACTGATTCCTGTGGTACTTCAGTGAAGGGTGTGAGCTTTTCCAGATGACTTGCTAGGACATATTATCCAGGTTAGATATAAACCACGAAAGGGTGGTTGCACAGTATTTGGTGAGAAGCTGGAGTATGTTCTCGTCCGATTCTCAAATGAGGTTAGTAACAGAGAAGGTGAAGCGATCATGTGGTGGGGAATGTCAGGGGTGTTAGAGAATGAGTTTTTTAAAAGTGGGTCATGAAGTCCTTATGCAGTGAGTGTGAATGGCGGAGAAGTTATATGGGGGGATAGAGAAGGTGACAGAAACTGCACATAGACTGTGTGTGCTAATTTCATTTCTCTTCTGTCTGTGCAACTGACAAAAATAAAAGACTAACACGCAATTAAAGACACGCGCTCTCTAAAAATATTTTTAGCAAGTGCACAGTTTCACTGTAAAGTCAAATTTTTTACATCCTTCCTTGTCATTCCGGATGCTTAATACTGCCCACATAAATCTTGTCACAGAGTCTTGGTCAACTAATGGCTATTAGCAAAAAACCTGACTTGCAGGGTGAATGTGGTCAACGTTACAGTTGAGATTGAAGAGATAGAGCTGATCCTGTCCATAGTCTGCAAAACTCATTATATCTGCAAGAAATGTTGTGTAAAGTGAGCTGTGTATGTTATTAGTACCCATGAGGTCATTGCATAACTCTCCAGAGTCTGGCAAGCAAGCAGTTCATACATCATATCGGTGCTTTTGCAGTTCATGGGATGTATAATTTCTGAATTTTATTAATTTAACAAGCATAAAATACAGTATAATAATGCATGTGCTGTACAGTGCGTTGGGGCAATACTGCTATGACCAGTTTTTTATGAGGGCTAGTTGTCATAAAGCCATAAATATTAATTAATTAATTAACATTGATAATAATTTACTGCACAACACTATTTACTGCACAACTGAAATTTGCTATTTCAGGTATATGCATACACTAAAACTCCTCTCTGAGTAATGGTCAGTTTCAGTAATGATCAACAGATAAAAAAGATAAATAATCTTCCTCATTAACTGTTATAGAGTCACACATTTATTTATCAAACTTCATTCTACAGTTATTCTTACATTTGCATATGATTTTGTGTTAAGAAGGCAACTGCTCGAATCAAATATTTTTGATAACCGTCTGTGTCTATTAGATGCTCATATAGCTTGAAAGGTAGATTTAGTAGATATTTCTATCTTGATTGGTAGAAAATGACACTATCAGTACCAAGATCATGCCTTTGATTTCTTAAATGTGGTATAAATCTTTGGATAAAAGCCTCTGCCAAATGCATAAATGTAGAAGTCTCCATCTTCTGCACACTGGCTTCTGCAGTTTTTCCCCATTATTTAATTTAACTCTTTTCAAGCTCAGTAAGGCTACATGGAGATCCACCCATAAATTCTCATTTGGATTGAGATCTGGACTCTAGGACATTAAAACAGTTGCTTTTAAGCTTTCCTTGCTTTGTTCTCTATGCTTGGAGTCATTGGCGTGCAGGAACACAAATGAGCTTTTCCTCCAGGATTTCCTTGCAATTTACTGCGTTCATTTATTTACCCTTTACCCTAACAAGCCTTCCAGGCCCCTCTGCAGAAAAGCATCCGCCACCATGCTTCACTATGGGGATGTTGTTTTTCTGATGATGTGGGGTATTTGACATTTATAACGATGGCCAAAAAGCTAGGTTTTGGTCTGTTCGGGTTTCCAGAGAATCTTTCTCCAGCTGGTCTCCCACATACCTTCTGGCGAAACAGTAGACGAGATGTCATCTGACATTATTTTTACTGTGAATTCTCATTGCCACTCTCTCATAAAGCTGTTACAAGTAAAGAACCCAGACAGCAGCACTATATTCACAGTCTCTACAGTCTCAGCCACTGAGGATGGTAACATCTTCAGGGATGTCTTCAGTCTCCATCTTCAGTTTTCGATGAAGGTCCATTCTAGACATATTTAAAGCTGCGCCATACTTTTATTTAGTAATTTCCTTATTGATTTAACTGTACTCCAAGGGATATTCAGCGACTTGGACCTCATGTGGTATCCATCCCTTGCCCTATGCTTTTCAATTGCTTTTCATTGCTTTTTCCTGCCACAATATTGACTAACCAGAAGTTGGACCTTCCGGATCAAATTGTATTTATACTGCAAAATAAAAAAAAAATAAACACAACTATTTATCTATTGATGTGATTTCTAAGACCATTCGACTGCAACCATTCAGATGATACAGTCAGCTTTATTATGTTAGGTCAATACATCAAAAACTTTCTATTTCGTATTATACTTTTTAGAGCATTTTATAGACTATGATCCACTGTCAAGGTTGTGAAAAACAAAACATGTCCAAGTCCAAGGTTGAACTGTCTACTTTTTATTTATGAATAGTGTCTTTTTGGGCTTAAAAGGTGCCATTTCAGCCATATTTTAACTTCAACTGCACGTCGCAACTCAAAAACCCAGCTTGCATCAGCCAACCTTTTTTTTTTCTAGGTTTCTGATTGGCCTAGTAAAAATTCTGTTTACAAAGCCTAGGTCTGTCACAGAGGACTGCTATTTCTCATGACACATTTGCATGTTTTAACTCTAATAAGATGTTTGAGGTGAAATCTCATAGCTTTAGGCTATACATTTCCCATTTTTTAATTGTTACAATAATAAACTAAGCTGCCCTACCAAGTATTTTTTCAGGAATGAAGGCACAAAATTGCATTAACTGCTGAATTTAAAAGTCTGAACGAAGAAAAAAAAAGAGAAAGAGAGAGAGAGAGAGAGAAATGCTGGAGAATAGAAGGCTTCATTAGAACATTCTGACTAGTGAACTAAAAACTAGCAGTCAAAGGTATGCTGTACGCATAGTACAAACTGGTGTTTCCATGATGCAGAAGTATGCACAAATTAACTGTAATGTGTAGTACTAAACCACAAAAAAGTAACGTTGAAAGGTATCCAATTAACATTCATTAAATCAAGTTTTCTTCACAAATAATTTGAGCTTAAACATGCTTTTCTGGGAAAACTGCTTGCAAATGTACCAAGGCCACTAATTAATACTTTATAAGTGCAAAAGGACCTCTAAATTAATTTATTAGCAGTATCCAGTGAATAGATTTTTAATGCTCTGAGTTGACATTTCATTAATTCATGTTGTGTGCACACTCACATAGGTGTTTACTGTGGGCACAGCATTTCAACGACTCGCACAAACACATGAGAATGCATTCTCACACAAACACACACACGCTCACCCACCCGCTGACACACACATGCACCCACCCACAAGGACTAACTTGGCATACACTGATTTAATGAGATATCTTTCAGTCTCTGTGAAATTTCTGCCAGTACATAGAGTGCTGAGACGTTAAATAAACATTCAATTCTCAATTTCACATCTGCCTCGCCTTTCAAATATTTAGAAATGCCAGGGCACACTAGAAACTATCTTGGGATGCCTCACAGTGAGTGACTGCTATGCAATATGTGAAAATAATCAAAGACTTGCTTGGCACATGCACAATTTTGAGCATTAGACATGCGCACAAATTCATTATGTTACCCCCTCCATTCAGGATTTCACCTTTGAGCTCATTCGTGATTATAATATAACCCCATTTGCCTCATCCTGTGAAACATTGCCTTTTTATTTTTATTGTTTTATATGCCTGTTCATGTCATTACAGTTTTAGGACATCAAAATCACCATATGTAATACAATGTAATACAACAGAAGGCTAATTAGATTGTTAGATTAAGGCTTTATTTGTCTAGTCTGTTATGTAAGCTACAGATAAGCGTTCTTAGAGAATTATTTTGTTTGTGGAATCATGCGCTAGTTAGTTAGCTGTGTATTCTTATGCAGGAAATACAACAATGTTAAAGAAAAAAATAATAATAATGTGAAACTCACATGGTGTGTTCATTTGTGGCCAATTAAGGGGAGAAAAAAAAAACATTTCATCTGATTAATTTACAAAATGTTAAAGGAATAGTTCCACCCAAAAAATTAAACAAAATTTACTTACCTGCAAACTCACAAGATGTCAAAAGATGACAGAACCTAATCCTTATAGGTTAATCACCCCACAGAACAGGGACGGATTACGGACCGGACCAGTGGGGTCGCTGCCCAGGTGCCCCTAGCCCAAAACAATTTGCAACGCTTACCAGCAATTAATTTTTGTTTGTCCACTATACAGGGCCTATATTCCTAGATCCTTTGCCCACAAGGGCCCCTGATGGTAACAAGGAGGGATTTTGTGCGAATGGTTTGCCCAGGGGCCCTCCCGAAAGTTTTACCCGCACAAACACTGAGCGAACGTTTGTTGAACGCTCTTCCCAGGGGCCCGCGCGAACATTTTGCCCAGGGGCCCACACAACCAATAAACTGTAAAGAGAATTTAACTTGTAAATAAAGTGTTCTGGTGCACTCACAACAAAATAAAGGCAAAGGACAATATATTCTTCAAGTAAAAACAACACTGCCTTTTGGACACTACAACTCTCATCATGTGTTAATGCTTATTTGTAATCAGTCATTTATTTTTACACCACAGTCTTTCAAATGCATAAAACGTTTTATAAGATTAATGTTTTAAGAAAAAGCATCAGTTGAGTCATTATTCATTCATACGCCTGATTCATTAAAAAACAGGCAAGTGAATCATTCACTCACTTGATTAGTTTAAAACGTGGATTCATTCAGTAATGAAACATCGGAAACAAAGTTGTAGATTTTATTGATTGATCAGCGAAAACAGTCAATAATTTTGTGTCAGGTTAACTCTCAGTTAAGCACTTCCACCCTGATGACATGTTTACGTGCAGCTGTGAGCGTAGTGTGTGAGATGATGTGCGTTCGGTTTGAAGCAGCTGTGCGCAGGCGTTTAACACAAGAAGTATTGATAGAGATTCGAAGCATACAAAGCCGCCTGTTCTCTGTTGCTCTCACGGTGATCTGATGTCATACAACGATCAGTCCACACAGTGCTGCTTCAAACCGAACACACCCCTTCAAAGTCTTGCATGTTGACCCAAAATTTTTGTTGAAAAATAAAGCTCACTCACGTTTAGTCAATCATATTCACATCACTGTTTACTAGCTTGTAATTTCTCTCTCTATCTGCCATAGACAAAAAACAAAAGAATAAAAAAAGTAACAAAAACTCGACTAGCGACTAGTTTAAGCTGGGTTATTTTATAGTAAAGGGAAGCGATTTGATTGGACATGGTTGATTAGAGAATTGGCTGCCAGCTGTGGGTGATTACTGCGTTCACGATCCTCTCGAAACTCGAAATGTAATTTTCAAAACATAATGTTTGGTGAAATTTAGCATTACTCAGCAATGGATCATCTGGAATGAATGGGTGCCGTCAGAATAAACAGCTCAGAAAATTATTTCAGTAATCCATAAGTAATCCACACCACTCCAGTTAATCAATTAACCATCAAAAAACAAACAAAAAACTGCTTATTAACATCAGCAAGGCATATTTAGCTTCTATTTGTTGTTTCCAGATAAAATATGACTACTCATATCCACAATATTGCTGTCGTCAATTAAAAAGTTTAAATTAAGAGGAAAAGGTGCACTTTGCCTTTACAATCAAGCTAAACAAATATGTGGGTGGATTTTGATGTAAGAAGGTCGAAAACTGAGTCATATTTTGGCCAGAAGATACAGTTTATACCTAAAACACCTTAATGACGTGTTTGCTTTTATATAGATACACACCTTCTCATTTCACAACATGTTAATGGATGGATTGATCTATTGCTGATATACATAATGCTGCATTTCTCCAAATACGTTCTTTTGTAGTAACTTTGTAAGTACATGTCAACTTATATAAATATTTGCACACATTTACTTGCACACGTTAGTTGCTGCTGCACAATGGTGCCACTAGTCCAGTGTTTCTACATTTTTCATATGCATATTATTATAGGATTCTTTCATTAACATTAACATTTATTCATTTAGCAGAAACTTATGTTATTTCATGTTGTAGACCATGAAATAGCAATTGATTTATAGTTTGAATGCAAGAAGTAGTCAAAAGTATAAATTATTATACAGTACTGTGCAAACTAGTATTTTCAACTAGTATATTGGCAACTAGTATTTTCACCAACATAAAAAAAGGGTTTTAAGTCGATTATGCGGTAGCAAAACATCAGTTTACATTTCCAAACCTTACTTTTGTCATTAATTGTAATAATCCAGTGAGATTATTGTCTACCTCTACAAGATGAGAAGCTACAGTACTGTTCAAAGTTTTAGACACTCATGTAAAGATGCTGTAAAATGAAGATTTTAAAAAAAAAAATAATGCCATAAATAGATTACATTTATCAATTAACTTCTATTAACTAAATCAAATAAATATTTGTTATTACAGCTTTTGGTAAAACAGCTTCTGTTCTGAGGTACACTTGCCCATAGTTTTTCAGGTAACTTTCCAGGTAGGTTTTGTTGCCACAGTTCTTCTGGATTTAGTCTGTCTCAGTTTGTTCTGTTACTTCCTGTCATTCCAGACAGACTGATGATGATCAGATCAGATCTCTGTGTGGAGCACTGGCTGTTGTCAGACAATAATCTTCCTGCATTATTGCAATTAATGACAAAAATAATGTTTGGAAATGTAAACTGATATTTTGCTACCGCAAAAGATAGAAATAACCCACTTAAAACCTTTTTTGTTGTTGTTGTTGGTGAAAATACTATTGGCTTAAGACTTTTGCACACTACTGTATATTATATTTAGGGACGTAAACCTGTTTAGACTACATTTACACTGCTCTGTGTCCACTTGCTGTATTTTGATTCTGTTTTCATTGATACTGTATGTCATAAAATGGGATGAATATGAAATAGTGACTGACTAGTGACTTATTAGGCCTGTTAAAACTACATAACCAGTTCTACCTTCCAAGATGTTAATCAACACAAATATTCAGATTTATAATCGAATCGTCGTCTGATAAAATCTAACAGGCTACACATAAGATCATAACATTAGCAGTGCTTGCTATAAAATCAATTATAAAATCAAAGTGCATTTTTGTTTTAAAACAGCGTTTTGGAATGTGAACGATCTTTGTTTTTCAAACTAATGCAGGGTCTCCAGCGTTTTCAACAGTGCCTGTTTTCAAGGATAGAAAATGCTGCATTAGTGCATAAACGATAGGTGTAACCATAGCAAAAGTTATGCGTTTTAAAATGAAAACCCACTAGAGTAAACAGGGCCTCTGATAAGCAACATATCTGTGTTTCAACTGAAAGCCCAGCTCATTTCAGGCCACGGGGCTCGTGCTCCTGCGGCAGTCAGTATCAGATGCGTAATATTTCCGTTTGCTACAAGCAGTATACACAAGAAGCACGTTCAACCCGGACACACAGACGGCTGTCGTGGTAATAAACACTGTAAATAGCAACCATTCGCATATTCGCAGTTAATGCACATCTCGTGTATGAAAAGCATTTTGGGTGCCCATTGGTTTTCAGGGGCCCAAGGCAGTCGCCTAATAGGTACGTTTGCCCCTGCTAATAGTCTAATCAGACTTTAACTTTATTGCATTTCTAAAATGTTTAAAATGTCTAAATTGGACTAGGATTAAGCTATGTCAGGGCAACACAGTGAGCAAGGGAGGTTCACTTCAACCAAATCCTTGGCAGAACAGTCAAAACATTTTTTCGCAATTTCGCAAAAATAAATATGCCATTTTTATGTGCTTTTCTGTGTCTTTACTGTCAAACCACTCTGCAAATATTTGCCATGCAGTAACAATAGTTGCTTTCTCTGTTCTCAGCTCTGCGTACTGTATGACTTGGCTGTCAAGGAGACTGTGGTTATTAAAAGATATTCCTCTGCTTCCCATTTCCTAGCAAATCAAAGGATTATGAATCTTATTTCCTTCCCATAAAGATTAAATGAAAAATCAGTGCTCTAATGGATGGGCCTATTTTAATCTTGCACATTAATACTTTAGTATGCAGGATATTATTGTTCTATTACAATGACCGTAATCATTTTTGTTTCATAATCTCTGTCAGTCCTGAAATTGCTCACTTCGTTTAATGCTGGTTCTTGCCATTAGGATCATTAATTACAGACTGATCTCAGGGTCTGTTTGGGAGAAACGCATGTTTGACAGCACTTCATGTCAAGTAAGACATATTGCTAACAGTAGGATGCAAGAGCGCTTATTTTATAAATACTTAATTTAAAAATACTTTAGTTTAGTATTCAATAAATTAATACTGAAAACACAAAAATATATCCTTATTTAACTAGTAATCAAATCAATGGGAAATCAAATATACACATATGAGATAATAAGATAATGCAGATGTATTAAATTAAAATAGAACTAGAAACAGAACAGCTCTGATTCATTTGGGCCATCTTAAATGGTCTTAATACGGGTAATGCTGGTGAGCTGACACATAATAAGTTCTTTTAAAATGAAAAACATATGCCTATTGTCACATTGTCATGTCACACGCTCACTGCGGCAGACTTGGAAGTGAAATTCATGTCTTTTTAATGCTGTTCTCAAAAGACAGCAAAGTCTAAGATGTGTTGATTAACTTTAGTTTGGAAAAGAAAGACTGCATTAGAGATTTTTTAAATCAAAAACTTTTCTTATGCCTGTTTCTGCTACTATAGTTCATAATTTTAAGAACCAGTTTTCACAATCAACTTTGCTTTTAAGCTTGCATATTTGCTTTTAATTAGTACTTATAAAGCCTGCATTAATGCCTTATTCTGCTGGAATATATTTTAGAGCCCTTAATCCTACTCATACTTTATTTGACAGCAGTGTTGGAAATGTAAGGTTACAGATTACAAGTTACCCTATTTAAATATAATAAATAGTGTTACTAGTTCAATGACTTTGTTGAAATAATGTAACTGATTACATTTGATTACTTTTCTAAATGTTTTCAACTTATAATCAGTTAATCAACTCTCATACTGGTTATAGCCTGAAGCTTTTAGCGACAATGTGGATTGATGCACAGTAATTAGCAGATGTTTTGCAGTACAGGAGAACTAATCAACCGCATCAGAATAGCATTGCTTTACTAAATAGTCTTTAAATGGCAGGAAGCATTGTGAAAATGAAAAACAGGCAAAGCAAGAAATTAATATTATTAGTGCTGCTTCCCTTTTAAGGTAAAGCACACTATTATTATCTCACATGCTTATTATTTTTCTAGATTCCGTACAGATTTCGGCGCGTAACTCGTCCTACAGCGTTTGTCACAGACCCACAAAACAGGCATCAAATCATGCAGCCTATTGAGGAATGGTGTGCTATGACTTTTATAAGCGATCGGGGGTACGATGATCGTACACCAGGTGAAAAGACGGCCTAAAAATTTGGCATTGTGGCCAAATTTGATGTATCATAGCGCAGAGCGAGAATTTAATAGAAACATGTGAATCACCACATTTTAAGAGGTTATCAAGCTGTGCGAGAACATACCCCGCAGTGAGGTATAAGTTGTACCCCTGCAAGAGCCCCCCAAAGTTGTGCCATAGACATACTATGGTGAGGGACGGCCCATTAAACAACAGTTTTTTTT
Organism: Enteromius afrohamiltoni; assembly: GCA_034779775.1. Classification (NCBI taxonomy): domain Eukaryota; kingdom Metazoa; phylum Chordata; class Actinopteri; order Cypriniformes; family Cyprinidae; genus Enteromius; species Enteromius afrohamiltoni. The sequence goes on from JAUYWG010000012.1 coordinate 3,408,594, forward strand.
CCTACTTTGCTCATTTACATAGGAATTTTCCATTGAACATAACTGATGCATTAAATGCATCACAGTGTCATAAAGACATGGGGGTGGGCTCATTTTAATTTATTTGTCCTGGCAAAACATTGGCACGTAACTCGTCCTGCACTGTTTGTAGTAGACCCATGAATGAGGTGTCAAATCCTGTGGCTTATTGAGGAGAGGTGTGCTATGTCTCTTATAAGTGATCAGGTGTACAATGTTCATACAGTGAGTGAACAAAAATATCCCATAGACTTAACATCGGCGTAACATTTGTGAGAATATTTCTTCAAATTACAATGTCATAGGGACTTGGGGGTGGGCTCATTTCACTCTGCTTATTGTGCAACCAATAAGTATTAACATAACTTAAAAGCCACACCCTAGCAACCATTTAGAGCACCCTAGCAACTGACCAATAGACTGCCATTATAGAAGTTCAAATGGACATCTTAGATTACAGTGTCATAGAACATGGGGGTGGGCTCGTTTGGCTCGGGCCAGCAAACAGCCAATTGTGAGTCCCCATAGACACCTCCTAGCCACGCCCTAGCAACCATTATCAAGTACCCTAACAATGCAAACCCAAGTAGGCATATCTTCAAATCAGAATGTCATAGTGACATGAGGGTTGGTTTGTATCATCCATACTGACAAACAGCATTCATAATATCACTGGCAGTTGCCAAGACACTAGTAGTAACCAAACACAGTGCCCTAGCAACTGTTAAGCAAGACCTATATCTCTGCATCAGAACATTGTATAGACATGGAAGTTGGTTCTTCTGATTTATGTTTGCAAACCGGACATCAAACATTTTAGTCATGCTAGCAGTGAATAGCTACATGCTAATAGTGATTAGCTATATGCTATTTTATGCTGAGAACTCTATAAAACTCAATAGTAACATGCAACTGAGTGCGAGTTTTGCCTCGTACGCACCACTTACATTTTCTTCAGGAAATGTACTTTCTAGTTCAACATATCATATAGTTTTACAGAATGCTTAGTAACTGTAACAGATTACAGTCAGATTTATTTTGTAATTAAATGACAAAAAACAAGCACAACTAGTTATACTGGTTATACTATAACAATCACTTCACTAACTATTAATAAGTAGCAAATTAGGGTGTATTAATTCAAAATCTGTAGTCAGTGGTGAGAATTGCACCCCCAACTAAAGCATGACCATATAATGTTAACTTCAAAGACACGCATGAGACAGAAAAAGTATTATTATTATTAGAAAGTTCTATTCCCTTGGAAGAGCTTTCAGAGTGGTTGCTAATCTCACAATGAGTCAGAGGCTGTACATGGGGATTGTTTGTGTGGATATTATCCACAAATGACTGAATTTGGCACTAAGTTCAAGGCATATTTACTGCATGGGGAGGGTTAAACCATGAACCATACCAAGTTGGAATTTCTGGCCTCTTTAATGATGGCTTTTAATTGTCTTTTATGCTCTGTGCACTTCTTGCAATTCAAGATTTGCATCATTAATCATATGATAATATGGTTTACTCTGTTGTAAAATAGTAAGAGATCAGGTTCTGGAAAAATCATGCTGGAAAATGACCAAAGGAAAATGATCAGTAAATGATGATGAAGATGATTGAGACCCAGGAGCAATTTGACCCGGTGTTGCCCTAGAAGACAGAGAGAAAAGGAAAGAAAAAAAAAATCACACTATAGGTCTAATAGCTAGTCTGTTAGGAATGATAAATGATTTCATAAGTTGCTTAACTGGCTGTAAATGACTTCAAGGACTGTCAAAAATGTGTTAAAGGGATAGTTCCTAAACTATTTTCTAATGAACATGAAGCTGAATGTTATTTAGTGGATTGGAGTCATGCACTGTTTTTGATCAGCTTTTTCAGACTCTCTTTCTGACGGCAGTCATCCACTGCAGAGGATCCAATGGTAAGCAATGCTACATTTCGCAATATCTGTTCTGATGAAGAAACAAACTCATCTACATCTTGAAAGGCCTGAGGGTGAGTACATTTTAAGCAAATGTTAATTTTTGATTTCCACGGTTACAGGAAACTGTTTACCGACCAAGGGTGAATATCCATAACCAATTAAGTTAGACATCCAGTTTTTGTATCTTTTAAGAACATGAATGATTCATTTTCCACTACTCCAACAAGATTTTGGCAATTTTAGCAGCTAATGCAGTGCTATAATGCTGCATATTTGAAAATAATTCAAAGCATAACCACGAGACATTAAACGTTTCAGCGTAATGACAAATTGATTGTTGTCAAATCACCCTTGTGCCTCATAACCACTCATTCACGATCATGTAAAGTCAAACGGTTGTTCTCTCCTGTAAAATTATTTCAGAAATCCTTAGAATATTTTAATGCTAATATTATAAGCTCACAAGCATAATGTGATAAGCTGACAAGCTTATTCTAAGCTGTGAAGTTTAAAGAGTTTCTCCCATTAGTTATCGGACGGAGCATTAAATTGCACCAGCGCTCTAGCAGGTACAAAGTTAAATTCTCTTTTAACTTGGAAAGAAGATTATTTTGACTGCCAGTGACAGTGTCATATACAGAGGGGCTGGGGTTTATCTGGGCTGCGTGCAAAGCACAGGTGTTTGGGTACAGGACCAGGAAGCAGACAGAGGCGATTATCTGACGGCCTGTGATATGCACCAAGGTGTCAGTCTGCTCCGAGAGTAACTACAGCTGTGCGAGGCAAAACATCGCCATAGCAACCCTGTTAACACAGTTCCAGAAGAAGTTCATTGTCTGTCAAAAATTCATGCAAGTGAATCAGCGCAAGGTGGAGTGACACTACAGTATGTACACTTCCATTCAAAAGTTTGAATTTGTAAGAATTCTTTTGAAATAGCTCTCTGATGCTCACTAGTATAGGTAATATTGTAAAATGATATTACAATACTTGTTGTCTATTTTAACATATTTTCAAATGCATTTTATTCCTGTGATGGCAAAGCTGGCAAAGTCTTCATGATGTTACAAAATGCTGATTATCAATGTTGAAAAGTGTTCTGCTGCTTAATATTTTTGTGGAAGCAGTGATACATTTTATCAGGATTCTTTGATGAATAGAAAGTTCATAGATGAGAAATGACTGTGATGTTTGGTCAATAAAGCATCACAGATGACACACACACATTTTTTTGTGTATATAAATA
>JAUYWG010000012.1:3414171-3424418 GCA_034779775.1 Enteromius afrohamiltoni
TATATACACATAAAAGCATATATTAAAATGAAATAAAAAGCATTTGAACTGTACTGTGTGTTCACATGTCTTTCTGATTGAAATAATGTACTTGGTGTTGCATATAAGGTATGTATATAATATAATACATATATAAAAATAATAAAAAAAAAAAAGAAATCTCACGAATGGTAGATAGATATTTTGTTCTCTATTTATCCATTCATGCATGAACTCTTAGTAACTCATGGTGCAAGCTGCTAGCAATGCCAAGGTCATTGGCTCAATCCCCAGAGAATGTGTGCAGAGATGATATGTATAATTTAAAGGCAATGTAAGTCATTTAGATAAAAGTGTCTGCTAAATGCATAAATGTATATAGAAGAACACATTCCCAGATGCATAACACCCAAGAGGTATCTCTCTTAACATGCATGGTGAGTGGCCGGTCAGCAACAATGAAGTTCATCGCATTAACCTCCAAGTCTAGCCATTGATCTGTTTTGCTAAACTCCAGGGATCCACACAGTTGCCAATGAATCGATGGCTTATCGAAAAGAATAATGCTTAAAGCCAACACAAAATGTGCCTTTGCCTTTTCAAATATGCATTTTCCTTTTGTTTTGTTTGTTTTCAAGCCACACCATTTTGCCATTGCCCAACAACAACCATTATGTTAACATAAAACTTTTCCTTGACTCAAACTTGTAAAATGACCGAATGTGTAAAAACATGGGGCTCTAATGATACCAAAATGCAAGACACTACTTTCATCTATAGATATTTCTCTTGGCGCGTCTAAGCTTACACGAATCAAAAAATCCCACTGATCGGCCCCAGAGGCCTCTCCGTGGGTCGCAGTAATTATTCCTCTTTGAGGTGCTGAATATCTATTTATGTCTAATCAGGCCTCACTCTCTCACAAACCAACCCAGCAATTAACCTTCTCCATTGGTCATGTATTTTGGACACAGTAAATGAAGTGTTACTGGGGTCCAGCTCTCTCTGTGTTTACTGGTCTCAATTAGTCACTGATAGTGCATGCAAGGAACAGCTGGCCAGCTTTGTCTGTATAATCTCTTTCTGCAGCTGGAGCGGGCAGGCAGCATGTTCCTCTAATAAGTTGTGCTCCTCTATTGGGAAACACAGTCAAGGGGCTCTGGATCAATGCCGACTCTGACACTCATGGCTTTTTTTCTATTATGCATGTCCAGAGCAGATCCCCAAACTCTAATGAATAGAGAGCACAGCATCTTTTCATATAAAAAAATAAAAGGAGCGCAAACAACCATGCAAGTCACTGCATGAGGCAACAAGGCTTTTTGGAGATAAATGAATGGATAAATGCATACATGCAATGAATGAATGCAGTTGATACAATAGGGGTAGAAGCATAGGTGTAGTAATTAAAAGGAGTGAAATGTTTAGCTCATCTCAGTGAATGATAAAAGAGATCATTAATGGCAGTAGGTAGTAGCAAGTTTATTTATTTAGTTTTGGCGCTTACATGAAGTGGTTTATCAGGCAAAATTTATATGTCAGGAAAACTTTAATGACTTTTTTTTTTCTTTTTCGCATTTCCAGGTTATGGCATATTTACAAAGTCACAGGGTCATTCTTCAATGTACAGTATAACCTTCAAGAAACACTTGATATGTTTATTTCACTGCAATTACTGCTTAGACAGTTTACACTGCACACGTCTGCGGTGCCGTTGGGCTCTGATACGACATTAAAGCTGTTCGCGGCCAATCGTTTGATGCTTGTGTTTCTGCTTGCACACGTTTCTGAAGTATCTCTCCATGCTGCTTCTGTGAAGATAGATGCTCCTTTGTATAAATATACCCAAAATCCTTCAAATCCCGACAAAATTCGTTGCCATGACTTCAAATTAAAAGGTTATGTTTTGGTTGCATAACATTGGTTAACAGAAATGCTGCCATTTCACAATAGTATTTTACCGACATTTATTTAATATCACCAGAGTTTTACAGAAATCTGTAATGCAAACGCTGACTACTGACTTATTCATTATTCAACAGATTACTGATTCATTATTGAACAATGACAAGCATTGGTAATATTTCTCGTTGGTGAAAAAAAAAAGATGACATACCCGATGATACGGCATTTAAACTGGAAGTTACTCAAAATTAACTTATTTTTCGGTAACACTTTGGAATAGACCTACTGTTCAGTCAAACAAACAGAAACATATTACCATTCTTCTAACTACTATTAACTTATAAGAAATTCTGATTAACATGTTAGGAAATTCATCAAATAAATGAATCAAAAGTAATGGTCAGTTTACTAATAGGTAATCAATAACTACTATTTTGTTTTATACTACCTTACCAAGAAGCTACTGTACGTAGAGTAATGTGAACTCATGAATAACCACTATGAAACAAATTAACATTTGAACAGTCCCTAAAGTGTTACCTTTTTTTTTTTTTGAACCACTGTATATAACATTTAATTGGCCGGTTTGTCAGCACAGCTATGATGCACACATAAAAGCTAAAAAAAATTATACAGGATTTTCAAAAAACACTTTTCCAAATATTGTGCTCACAAGAAGGATATACCAGCATTAAAGTTGGGTTTTGAGCACAAAAATGTTTCTCCTTCTACTCCATCAACATGCAAACATAAATGAAATTGAATTAAAATTGAAATTAATGTTGAAATGCCACCTAAGCTACTGAGATGAACAAAACAAATAAAGAAAAACACACATTATCAATGATGTAAATGAGCAGACAGACAGATGTATAACCATGAACATGCATTTAGAATTACAATTACAGTTTGAAAACAACCCAAGGTCTATTTAAATATGTATTGCATATTCAGGGGCACACAGAGGAAACCCTGAGGCAGAGTTTAACAACTGACCTGAAATTCTGGAAACACACACAGGCATATGCACAAAAAGTCCTTCCCAAGTATTCTAGCCATACATTTTATACATATTAATTAGACATTATACATCTTTCCAAGTTACTGCAGTATAAGATATTTATTTATGTATTATTTTGTTATGATTTTCTTTGAAAAGGGAATTCATTTGAGATAATTACGTTTGCAGGTTAGAAATGCAAATATTCTCAGAAATGGCCCCAGCAGTCATTTACAAAGGTGAATTTGTTATTCGCTCATAGGTATTGCCAACTGCAAGGATTTTCCTCCGGGACAAACACTCAGTGTCTTTGAAGCGTGTTTTGTTTCAAATGGAGACGGTGGTGTCATTGGTATAACCCCTACGAGCTTCATGCCCCCTCTTAGCAGCAGGCTCCAATGTGGGTCAGAAACCTGTAATAAAGCAAGGGAGGCTGGGCACCGTTTGGCCAGTCGGCGCGTTTTCCCCATGTCTTGAAATGTCCAAAGCAGTGTGCTAAATTATTGGGGTCAGCGACTTTGCCTGCTCCCTTGATTTGTTTGAAGACACACAAGGCCCGTTTGACATTGAAGGACATTTTTCTAGCACAGGGGTCATAAATTTATGAAAAAAAGTAAACGTTACCGGATCAACAGACACGAAAGCACCCAGTTGTGCGATTGAATGTCCTTGATATCAGAGGACCATTTACTAATGGCATTTAAACATTGTACAGACATTCACCGGGGCAACATGGTGTGATTTTTTATGTTTTAATTATTTGCGTGTTAAGAGAGCCGACTGGGTAGCTTTATAAGGTTAAAGGTGCATTTATTTATTTCCTCTCTGCGAGTTGTCTACCTTGCTGGATGTTATTAAACAGATATACTCTCCATTACAGCATTGCAGCTAATCAGCTTAATGAGGCAAAGATTGCTGCAGTAATCAGGCATCATTAGGCTTATGAGTATTTATTATCAACGGCATGGATGGAACACAGAGGTGCCACTTCATGATGGCACACAAAGGAAGGGATTGTGCAATCTGTTTATTAATCGCCTGCTGTCAGAGGGCCAGTACACTTCAACGATCCGGGTCATTCATCAACGCTACGTCCTGGCACGGTTAAGATGGATCTACTCTCCTTGTTCTGACCTATACGTTACGTATTTCAAAGCCGGCAAAGCATGCAAATAAAAGTTCAGGGTGTCACGTAGGGACCCCGAGGCGAGCTCATTTAGAGTGGGTGTTTGTGTGTGCAAGCGTAAGTGTACATATGTATGCGAGCGTGAGAGCCGAACTCTATTTGCGTGTCCCTGTGATGGATTCCAACCGTGTCTCATCATGTTTGCCTTTAAGCTCAGTTTCATGCTGTTTGGAACCAGTTTTGCCACGAGTCGAGAATGGTACGCTTTCATAGAAGTCTCCTTGATGTTTTCTTGCTGTCTGTTTGCAAGCGATGCTATGCTTGTTAAGAGGCGCATTTTTCATGTGCATCAAAGTTTACTGCTGCAGCACGATAGAAGACCACCAGCACTCGGCTCAGGTAACAGTCGGCTTCAGAGCTGATTTGTGCTGGCGAATAACGTGTTGTGTAACGTTAGCAAACGGGGGGCTTTTGCCGCACTGAATATCAAAACGATTTTTTAAATCTTTTGTTTGTGGGAGACAAAAAGCGATCCATAACAGGCGCCGGCGCTCATTTAAATAGAGAACAAGTCAATAAACACTATGATATTATTCTTTGTCAGAGAATATGTGTTATAGTTTAACTGTGTTGATGCATTTTAAGGCAGTTTCTTTTTTACTGTAGAATATTTTTCACGGTATGACTTTATTTTTTGAAGCTCCACATACTGACCTTTTGTGAAGACATACACATAACAGAGTATACTGTCATGCTCAGTGGGGTAAGTTGTCACAATGGAGCCTTCTAATAAGCAGCCTATTATTTTCAGCTCAATTTAAGATTAAACTCCATCTCCAAACCCAAACAGAGAATGGAACAGCTTGCATATTTAATGTGCAATATTAGTATGCAACATACAATGAATACAGAAACAGTTTTCACTCAGAAATTGCTAATACATTTCACAATCAACTGCAAAAGAAACAAGAATGGGATTAAACACTGCATTTTATGGTGTGTTCATAAAGTGCTAAAAATTGGTAATCAATATTGTTCTCATGTGGAGTAAAATTAAATGTGACATTACAAAGCATTTTTTTATCATCAAACCCTGAAACAGAAAACACTACATGCTGCAAATCATTAAATCTGTGAAAAAAAGCTTAATAATATCATTGACTTTTTTTTCTTAATTTTTATGCAGGTGTAATTTAATTGTGTTCGTTGTTACCTAAAAATAACATCAAAATAAACTGACATTTTAATTTGGAGGACAGCATACAAAACATTTCAACATTTCAACAATTTAACCTTCTTCTCCTATACTGAGAGGAGGAAAAAAATCTTTACTGAGATGTCTGATGCAAAAATAATGCAAGGCCAACAACAGTGCGCATACATGAAATATGAGATACATCAGTTCCTCTGCTCTATGACATTATATTGATACATCTGTGGCTCAACCACAAATCCTTCACTTTTGTCCTTTTGAAAGAGAAAGCATAGCAAATAATTTTAGATTGGATTGCATTTGTCCTGATATGTTAATGCCGAACACCAGTTATTTAAAAAGCATTTAGCTCAGAGAGCAAAAATAGTCATTGCTAGTTGGATTTATGATATATGCAGATAATTAAATGTGCATTTAAATCTGTCTCTAATGATCAGTATTAATGCTTAACTGATGCCTACACATGCGTCTAGCTCCTTAACATCAACCTCTTCTGTCACTGCATATATCATCAAAGAAAGAGAGAATATGCAAGAATCTAATATTAAACTATTGATGTCACACATGACCTAAAGTTTCCACTCATCTATAAAAATGCAGCTGAAAAAAAAAAGGGTTTATGGCAGGATAGTTTTTATAAGCTTTGAAACACCAATTGAAAGTGAAGTAGAGTGGGATAGACAATAAATCATATTATTAAGTGGATTTCATCATTCTGCCTGAACAGCGTGATGTGGCAACTACATCCTGTAGCACATGCCACCCGTTTGGATGTGCCTTTGAATCTGCCTTTGAAATTGTGAACCCCCCCCTAATCTTTCCTCTGGGAAAGGAACGATTAAACCAGAAAGCTCACTCTTTCATTTTCCCTGACAAATTAAAGCCAACAAATTCATCTTTTACAAAAAGTAAGGCAAGAAAACGCCACCCCCCTCTCCCCGAGTGAGTGCTACAAGTCTTGGACCTCTCTGTCACGTGGCGGCCTCCAGCCCCCAGTGGCGAAATGAAAAAGTAATTGAGATGTAAATAAAGGAGCCGGGTTCTGCGTTGTCTCCGCTAAATTGATTTTTTTGTCTGCTCGTGTAACATTCTCTCCTTGGCAGGATACTATGTTTTACACTCCTTTGCATCGGTCACAATATCAGATTGCCGGACCTGGCGACAGTCCTCTGTTTTAGAGATGGTTTCCTCCTATTAATACATCTGCTATCTGAAATCGATATTGATACTGTGTACATATAAAACTTCAATTAGTGCCCAGTGTGCTTTGTAATTTAATCATTGGATTTACAACCAGTGCAGGCGCCTGTCAGGAACAGGTTCAAATCAAATATTCAGGTTACATCCTCGACTTTTGTCTCTTTCTGGTTCTTGGCTCGAAACAAATGACTCTGTAATGGCTGTGTATCAGTGGTAAGTCTTAGGATGATTTACAAAAAAGACAATTCACTTATTACCCATATGCCTGAACCTATGCTACAAAATTTCACTCAATTTGAAAATGTTTTAAATAAATTACAATATTTAATAACTTTGGATCATAATATGCAAAATAAATAGTTGGTTCTGACTTCCTGTTTGTGCAATAAGTAACTTGCCACAAATAAATAAGTAAAACAAGTGCGTCTCTTAGCCAAGACATAGCGTTTATTTTGGCACCAATTTTGTGGAATGGGCATTGACATACATATGCTTTGAGCACACTCTAAACACAATGCAAACTGAATCATTTTTTGAAGAAACATTTTTCTAGTCAAAGCTGGATTAGAGTTTTCATTTTAAGTGGTAGATAAGGGACACCCTAAAAAAAAAACCCATAGATATAAAGATGGATTGGTGTGATGATAACATTTAAATCAAATCACCCAGCATATTAATATTGTTTTGAAGTCGCATGATATTCTTCATCAATTCAGGCAATTGTGTGTAAATGTTGTTTATTAATCAAAACTCTGTCAATTTGGGTAAAAAGGAATAAAATGGGTTTTACTGCCTCCGGTATTTATTAATTTTAGAAACTGTAGTGACATGTACTTATCGGTACGCATTGGGTTTCTTGCTAAAAAGTGCACCAAGGTATCATGCCAAGAGACCAGTTTTTTTGTGTGTGTGTGCAAATGGAAACGGTTAGATTCCTTTTGTGTTACAGGAAAGTTAGTCAGCCATACAGGCTTGGAAACACATGAAGTTAAGTAAACATATCTAGTGCAACATTGATAAAGTTTTAATTTAAACCCACCTATTCTTTATCTTTATCTAAAACCTTCTGCAAACAAACAATTTTGTAAGACAAATAAGCAAAAAAAAGATAATTAATTGAGAAAGTTCAACAAAATATCTATACATTTGAGTCAATATTCCCTTAACTGAAGACCTGAAACTGAAAAACGGATTTAGGAGAGTTATCTGATACATTGAATTAATTGATGCTAAAGGCAAGGCTGTTTCAGAATTCAGAATCCAACTGAAAGAAAGTAACAGTGCGCTGTTCTATAGATGCTAAGTGAAGGTCAGTTTGTCTGAATAAACCAAGATGACTCATATGTAGCTCAAAGAGTCCCCCGATACAAATAAAGAATGTCAATAGATGCTATAATGCATCTATTGAAAATAGATGTTAGCGAAAAACACATCAGTTCACGTCTTTTTTCCATTATTTCACACGTTTATGTACATTTTTCTCTGGAAAAACGTAACAGCAACAAAAAAATAAGAATTCCAAGCAATGAATGCAAGACTATTGTACCATGCATACATTTTACTAATGCCATTTCTATTAAAAAAAAATCTTGTTTCACTTAATAATCCTTCAGGCATATGCATTTTTAAAGGCTTTCTATTAAAAGTCTGTTGGTGAGTCTTCTGTCTGAGGCTAACACATTACTATTCTTGTTAATGAGTCTATTTAAAACATTCCGTCTCATAAATTCTTTGTTTTGTCTTTTATTCCGGTAAAAAAAAAATGTTGCATATGGCTCAGCAAGAGTAGTTTCACTATCTACACTTTATTCATTTATCATCTGATATTCTGATCAGTTATCTGTATTCTCTCTCTCTTTTCTAGTTTTTCAAATCTATTTTATTACCCCTTCCATTTACCTGGGTTCTTAGTTTCGGGCATTTGCAACCTTTATAAAATCAAATCAAATAATAAAATAAAAGTGTGTGTGTGTGTTTTTTGGTGTTTCACTTCACTTCACAGCATATCCTAATGCACAAGTGCCAAATGTGGAAGAATTTCCCTGATTACATAAAGTATATAACAACAACATCAATCTCTACCGGTAATCAGGCCTCAATTTATTGTTATTTCAAATCAATATAGCCGAACATTAGCGCTGCCAAGCTGCTCGTATTGATTTTATGGTAGATGGCTATAATTAAAGCAGCTAGCATGGCTTTATCAAGTAACATCCTGAACAGCTCAGAGCGCTGATAGACCAGTGTTAATTAACATTATCTAATCGATTGACCAATGACCTGAGCGGGAAATCTTTTGAACCGGGACACAGCAGGAAACATGACAATTCTATCTCACCGAGTAACCCCTGGTGACGTCTCTGGGTTGTTGAAAGGCAATTTGCCACCCTTGTCAGACCGAGCTCTCTTACTTGGGCTGTGAAAGAGCCTCCCCTGACATCACACTGACCAGTAGCATCCCATGAGCAATGCAAAGACTAGTCTGTGACTGGTGGACAGCTGACGACAAGCTGACACCAACATGTAATCACCTGCTATGGCTGAAGCATTAATAAATTATTTAATAGCTTAGGCTGTTTTTATTTTAAATTGCCATCTGGGTAACCAGAAATGCTGTGGGTGTGAAGTAGTGATTCATAATTAATACTGTAAAATACACAGTGTGAACATTCTTTAATATAATATAATATAATATGTTTTTTTGGACACATTTACAGTTCAATTCTCACTATTAACAAGCATTAACTAAGACTTTTGCCTTAATAAACTATTGATTTGCTGCATATTCATAGTTGAGGTATTGGGTAGAATATGGTCATGCAGAATATGTGCTTTATAAGTGCTAATAAACAACAAATATGTTAATAATAGCCATGCTAATAAGCAAATAGTGAGAATTGGTCAATATTAAAGTTATCTTTTTTATTTTGATTACTTTATTGCATTTAATTAAACATTTCTATCCATTAATTTTTATAGCTGCTGGTCTTATTGAGAATGATTAATCACCAATTTAATTTTCAGTAAAATGCCTCTTATCTTTTATCGAATTTTCTATTCCAAACGTTCATGATCCACTCAATATCCTGCCAAACAAATCCCCATCTACAGTTATTTTCTCGATGAATGCCTTGTTTCACTGTGAAATACGTCAAATTATGGGAAAAGGGGGTTTTGAATCACACTTCTTCTTGACTTTTATACAGGTGTATGCATTGCATTGTTTTTTTCCCAAAATGTTTAATTTGAAGTATATATTTTGAATTACTATTCAATTTAAAATAAAGAAAAAAGAAAATGAAATAAATTATATAGCTATACAGATAAATAGACACATGTCAGAAATGACCTAGGGCTAGTGGCAAAAATGACAACAAAATGCCCCACAAATTTAACGCATGGGATAAAAAGGCCTTGCAATTAAACCGAACTGTTTCATCTAAAGTGAAAACTGATCAACTGAACTCTCATCAACAACTGTGAACAAGACACAAGAAATGCATAATTTACATACAATTTTTAACAGCTTGTTGTCAGTGGTAACAGATTATAGTGTTTTGAATGATTGAAGTTATTAGTTAAATTATTACAAATGTATTTGACACAAAAACAACAAATACAAATAACAATGTGATGGATTGAAATTGATTCTCAGGGGTATATTTTACCTTCATACAGGCAGCATGAAGGAAAAAAAAAACCCTTAACATTTTACAGAAATTTAACTTGATCCTGCTGGATACCTGGTGTAATGGATCACGAGAGGCTTGTGGATCCATTTGCAACAGTTTATTAGAGTGGTCGTACAGGCAATGGTCAAATAC
>JAUYWG010000012.1:3424518-3449431 GCA_034779775.1 Enteromius afrohamiltoni
AAAGACAATAGGGAATAACGCTCAGAAACGACAGCAATGGCAAATCGAGACTTCGCGACTTAACCTGGCAAAAGTCCAGGTTTAAATAGTCTGGGGTGGAGAGAAACGGTGCGAAAAACGCTGAGGTACGTGGGGAATAAAAGTCCGGGTGGAAACATCAATACTCGGGTGAGGGTTCCCGCTGCTGACGGTTGGAGAGGGCCACAGAGGGGCGGTTTGTAACACCTGGCAATATTTCTGTACATGTCTTTAGAAACCGCACACACATTAGAAACCACACAGTTCCTAGCACCTATTTTGTCCCACTTTGAGCAAATATTGACCTGGAAGAACGTTTGAGTTCTGCACTCTGCCCTTAACATTCTCAACACACAGTCTTCATCAGCATCATTAACAACATCCATAAGCTTTAAGATGAGAAACACACTCCTGGGGGATCGAGGCTGAGCTTTCACATCTGAAAGACGAGTTTCTCTCAGATATGCTCCATATCTGTGGATTTCTGACACCACAGTCGCCGTATGCAAGAAACTCCTTGAGGTTGTCCGCAGTAAAAGTTAATGGAGCTCAACAAAAAGTCATTCAAGGACCTGAAATTAGTCCATTCGAGTGGAAAAGTATTTGACTGATATTTTATTGCCGGGAATGAGTGAGTGGAAACCAAGAGGCACAACAGTGTCTTGTGAACGATGACTAGAAAAGATCCGCCTCACAGCAAATAATCTGTGGCTTGCAAATGACTTTTATGAGCAGAATGACATGCTTCTGTTGAAACACAAGTGTAAATCAGCTCGGGTTTATGAGGTAATTATTTGGCTTGAATAAGGACACCACCGGTATCTTCAAAGTCAATCTACGGTACTACATAGAAACCTTATCATGGCTTTTAGTACAGCGGACCATTCAGTTTAATTAAGTAATTGTCTGAATGATTTGTTCATAAATCGATTGATCTGATTTTCTTTAACTCATTGATTCATCAATCGAGTCACAGCAGTTAACAGCTCACTGGAGTGGAAAATTAGTAATTCATGATAACACTGTACAACAAGGTCCCATTAGTTAATGTTAGTAAATGCATTAACTAATAATAACCAACACATCTGTTACGATATTTATTATTGTTAACAATTGCTAAGACAAATTTGATTGTTCATGGATAGTAAATGTTAGCTCAGATTTATTAAATAATACAAATAGTCTAATAAATGTAATGTTTATTTAGTATTAATAAATGGCTAATATTCTAGTAATATGCTTCCTAATAATCAACTCGTTAAGATACCAAGAAATACATTTATTTATGTATGTATTTATTTGATTTCTGTTAGGTTTATTTGTTTATTCACTCATTCACTCAATTGTAATTGCAAAGAAAACAACAATTCCAATTTTCCAAATATCTCTTTTTGTGCTCCACATGAGAAAAAAATGTTTTTGGGGTGAACTACTATACTACTATATATTTAAGTAAAATGTACTAATCATGGGCGGGGGATCTCTGCTTTATTGTTACTGTTTCAGTGAGCTCCTTGTTTAGGTTTAATTAGTACAGAGAACTGACAGACTGTGCCTTCCAATGCCTTGATGTTGTGCCTCGCCTTTGGCATCACTGACCACATAATCATTGGCTGGCACAACTGGGACAAGGCTTGATTTTCAAAGGCTCTCGCTCCACTGATTCGCTGTGCATCCGTAAGATTGATCACAGTGGTTTATCAGAAACAACACGCGTTTCATCCCCCTTGGATTCTGGGGAGGGAGAAGGTGGAAGCCTGAGCGGGTCTGTCCCTAGCTTGTCCCTCCCATCGAAGAGCCATAAACACCAGCGTGACACCAAGGGAGAGAGATTTTGACAGCTCAAGTGTGTCAGCCCATCATGACTCGCTCGTGGCACTTTTGATTAAAAGAGAAACACAGATAACATCAACTGTTGCCACAGAAAGAGCTAGATAACCATGGCTCAACATTTACGGGGTATTCAACTCAATTAAAAATATATTTTTTTCCCTTATCTGTCAACACTCCCTGTAAACTGTCAATATTTTATAATATGCTTGTGTGGGTAAAATAGCCCAAGGGGGAAAAAAAAGAAGATTTATACATTAGTTTGACAGAAAGCAATATTTTGACTGTCATAAAACTGCCATGGCTTTATTTCTCAGTGTTTGAGAAGCTATGCTTAGTATCCTAAAAATAAAAAATTTTCCTCATCTTGAATCACAGGGCCAAAAATCATAAGTTCGTTTATGCTAATACTGTTTTATAGACTGCTAATAAATCAAGTCTTTTGGTTTCATGTAATAGAGCAGTTCTTTGTGACTCAAACACAATTCTAGTACAAAATGCATTCGCATACCAATAGGAGGTCCCATTCTGAACCAGAGATGCAACTGTTTTCAATATTCAGAAGATGGTGCTATTTGTTTATGTATGCATGCATTGCATGAACCCATCTGCTTGCATTCACACCAATCTGAACACTCAATGTGCTACTGCTCCAAAAATTGCATTTGCAAAATTCTGAAATATCACAGATACTGTAGAAGACAGAATAATACAGATTTGTGCACAGCAGAATGTATACTGTATAAAATAGTTCTCCTTGTGCATATGATACAGATTCTTCATATCAAGACGTGTTAAATGTATAGATACAAGAAATAAACACCCAGCCATTGCATACAAGACAGCTTGTTTAGCATTTCCTCCAAACTCAAGTTGATTCTGATTAGACATCTTGGCCCTCTCTGTTAGCTGTCATATACTTGAAGGTCATGTTAAGTATATAGCATAATAATGTTATTATGCAAACTCAGCCCCGGAAGACCTGACATGTTATACGCAATTAAAGTCCAAGATGTGCGCCCACGAAATAGCCATGCGTTTTGATCCCGGCTTGAAGGGCACCACAGGATCCTGGTTTAATCGTCTGGCAAGAATGCAGAAGTGGAAAATTTGATGATGCCAGTTGTTAAGTGGATCTTCGTACTCAACACATTCATGCCACTTTAGATGCAATATTTTATGCTAGTTACACTGCTGCGGCTTTTCAAGATCAGTGCTGCATTCCTGAGGCAGGTCACAAAGCTCTGTTCGGTGCCTAGAGGTGATACGGATCAAACAATATTTTTACTATAAATAAAAGCTTTAACTAAATAATTCCTGATTGCTGAATAATTCATCATGATGCCATTTTTAAGAATAGATCAGCTTTGGACATTCTTTTGCAGTGGGTCAGATTTGCAGAGTTTTGTCACCATTGTTTTTTTTTAATAGACTTCAAGGAATAGTTCACCCAAAAATGAAAATTACAGGATATTTTACTCACCCCCAAAGTCGTCCTTAATGTGTATGCCTTTCTTCTTTCAGATAAACACAGTCTGAGATATTTTCTGGCTCTTCCGAGCTTGGTAATGCTGCTGGATAGGGACCGTGATTTTGAAGTTCCGTAAATCGGATATATCCGTCAGAAAACAATTTCTAGTTTTAAAAATAAAACTTCTTTTCATTTTTGGGTGAACTATTCCTTCAATAAAGGCATTGTTCATCCTAAAGTTTGTTTAAATGTATTAACCCTCAGGCCATCCAAGATGTAGTTTAAACAGATTTGGAGAAATTTTGCATTGCTTACCAATGGATCTTCTGCAGTGAATGGGTGCCGTCAGAAAGATAGTCCAAACAACTGATAAAAACATTACAATAGTAATAAATGAACTCAAGTGAAGTAAAAAGCTGTGTGTTTGTACAGTAAATACCAAATCTATCATATTTTAACTTATTTTAACAAAACATGTCCTTTATTCATAATTACAGTAGGAGAGAAATCAAACAGTTCAAAGAAGTTCTGAACAAATACGTTGGTGGATTTACATTTGGGGGGACAACTGGACTGGATCACTGGATATCATCTTACATGGTCTCAGAGATTGTACTCAGTACTGAGGTCCAAAACATATCAGGACAGGATAATGACACTTACAAATTTGATTGCTTTTCCATTAGAAAAAATAATGAATATATTATCTAAATGGCATTCAACTGAAAAGAAGAACACACTTAGCTAGCAAAATAAATAAAGAAATAGTGTACATCTCTTTTAAAAAGACACTTGTTAGGTTTTAACATTGAAAAAAAAAATTAAATAAAAAAATCAGTTGTCAAACATTATTGGCTCATGTTCTTTGTTAATATGATGTAATAGACCTGCGGATGTGTCCAAAATAAGCTAAATAAGCATATTCTTTGCAGGAAAGTTCTTCATAAAGGTTTCTCAAAGAAGCATGATGTTTAATAAGCTAATCAAATATTTAGTGGCTGCTTATTTCTCAGTAGAAATAGAATCACAAAAGAAAAAGAGAAAACTGCACTTTTATAAATAAATCAACTCCTTTCAACTCTTCTATCAGACACTATTTTTATTCTGTCCTAGACATTGATACATCTATGTCGCTATCAAAAATGTACCAGACAGAGTCATCTTAGCAGACGGGATGCTTCAGCTTTTGGATACAGCTTGTATGAACTCGAGGTGAACTGATGTCATATATCCACAAAAATGACCTTACACTGCAGCTGTCAAAAATAATAAAACACAAAAGATAACAAAAAAAGTTAGTTTTGGGACCAGCTCTAACATCATTCTTGGCAGATGCCTAAAACTAGAATGGAATTCATGCAATTTTAAGTAGCAAACGTGTTCTTTAAAGCCGCGTTCCGGTACACAATAGACAGTATTACACAGAATATTAATCTTTGATGATTGATCTTGTTTCACACATGTTTTTAGAGGAAACCCACTGTAAATGCTGACCTACCTCCACGTATTCCTCTCTTTAATATCTATTTTCTATCAGATGCCAAAGTTCATGATTTCCCACCTGGCAGGCATTAAACAGCTGAAGGCAGCTCCTTTATGACACGTAAAGAGAATAATTCATATTATCACAGAGATGTATTGACTGTTCTCATTTGATAGGAGTCTGTGGTAGCAGCCTGTCTCTGGCTGTCATCTCCGACTGGTTTTATTACCTGTAAATCACGCAGCAGTGGCCCCCCGTGGGTTTTAGTACAGCACAAAGGGCGGAGTGGAAGTTAACTGACATCTAATCTGCACAAAGAGAGAGCGGGAGCTTATTTGAATCCCCGTTCGCTGACAGCGTGAGACTGGAGAATTCTCTATCTCTGACAGAGAAATGTGATCTTAAGAACAGTCATTCTGACTTCATGCAAATATTGAAATGAAACAGGGCCAAAACAGGATTCGAACTTCCCCTCATCTGCTCCATGGGTGAGGTGCACCCCTGCTACGGTGTCCCTGTATTTTTCTGATTACAATAGGCAGAATCACTTGGGCCAACACAATCCTCTATGCTGACAAGTCTCCTGCAGATAATTTCCTCGCTCGCCTTTGTGTACACATTTCTTTTGCTTGCCTGCTATCGAATTTAATCAGCCTTGGCCTCCTCTCTTGCACGTGAAACCACGGTCAGCGGAAGCACAAGACGAGTGACAATGCCAGGCCTCGATTAATTCATCCCCCCTCCCAACTCTTTTTCTCGCGGCTTGTTGCCGTATTTGTTGTAGCTTAAAGGTAGACAGCTGAATGTTAAGTCAGGGAATATCCCCGAGTCTAAACAAAGGTTGTTTTCACACACAATAGACCTTTTATCTCTTCACGCAAGCCCTCTACCACTGACAGACTTGTTACGATAACAACATGGCTCCTCCAAGGCATGTTCTCCACTGAATATTGCATTCAATTTGAAATTCGCCAGAGTCTTCCCTTTAATCAACTTTATATGTCACACCTAAGCGGCAGAAAGAGAGTTTCACGCGGTAATTTGTTTTGATTAAAAAAGGAAAATACTGAAAAATGCAGGTTTGAGGGCAGCGCCGATGAAATTCGCATTCGCACTGCAACGTTGCTGATATTTGTATTCAATCTGCCTTGCATAAATCTGGTCTAACTTATTCAGCTTGAATCGTACCAAAGTTTCCTGAGGGGCCTGGATGTGGAAGAGAGTAGTTCTTAGAGAAGCACTTTCTGGTATTCATAAAACAATGGCAATGCCGAGATAGCACAAAGAAACTAATATTTTTATTCAATCTTCTTCTGTAATCATTCGGCTTTGACTATTGAACTAGTCACCAAATCATTATTTAAAAAAGGTCATACTTTATTTTAGGCGTTCTTAACTAGTCAGTTTTAGCAAACATAAGTATGAAAGCTCATTTCTGCCGCTGAATAAAAAAGAAAATAAAGGTTGTTGTGACTTAAAAAAAAATTGCGTGAACAAAAAAATAATTGCGTGATATTGCGTGATAACTCACAAATGTGCAATTCTGACTTTATAACTTGCAATTGCAAGTTTATATCTCGCAGTTCTAAGAAAATAAACAAAATTGTGAGATAAAAAGTGGCAATAACATTTTTATTGCGGAAACGGTCTCGAAAAATTTTACCAACCTCAAATTTTTTAACGTTACTCTTCGGTAACACTTTATTTTGATGGTCCCTTTTGAACAATCTGTTGACAATACGTACCTTTGCACCTACAAGTAAACTCTCATTAGAATATTAGTACACTCTCTAATATCTTATAACTCTTTATTGTGATAGTCTCCCAAAACATGCTCAACTAAGTATAAGTAACTTTGCAAGTACTGTATATATCAACCTATTATAACCCTAACCCTACCAGTCTACTAATACTCTGCTAGCACTCTATTGAGAGTTATTAGAAAAGTAGGTGCAATGTTACTTATAATCAACAGAATACATCAAAGGCACCATTAAAATAAAGTGAAACCTACTCTTCTGTTTATCCAATGGAAAAATTACCATGGTTTTCCCATGTTAAATCATGCGCTCCATTACTTATTGCAGACTGTAATCCAGAATGGATAGCGTGGTCGGCAACGGGAAATCAAATACAATGAGACACAGGGGAAACACAGAGAAACACGAATGGCTGGACACAGGGAGAAACTCAGGATACATTCAACAATGACCAGCGACTAACACAAAGACATCCGGGGTACTTATACACATGACAGTGACACTGAGGGGGGCGGAGAAACAGATGAGTGAGCATGACAACAAACAAGATGGGCGGAGACATGAATGAACAACCAAGACAGCAGACAAGGTAGGCGAGACATGCGTTCATAGGTAAAAATTCCAGGCATGAAAACAGACACATAAACACACACACAGTTCATGGAGAGCTGGAGTGCCATCCAGAGTTGGGCTGGCACATCCAGCTGATCATTACACAGACTACTATGCTTTGTTGTTTTTAATACATTGACTTGTATTTATTATTGCTTATTATTATTAATTATTATTATTATAATCTTTAAAACATTAAATTATTGCAGTCTCCCACCCTTACTGTATGGAAACTTAAATGACGGGCTAGCTTCACTTCTAAAAATGCATGTCTTATCAATAGTTCCATATTCCCCATAGCTCTGAATTTGGTAAGAACCTAAAGAGAATCTTAAAGTCTTTCTTTTTAAGTGTATGGCAACATGAAAAACAGCATCACTCAGTCCTAACAATGATTTTATCTTAGATTTTATCTTAACAAGAGCCGTGCTACAGCGAGGGGCCATCACTCTCCCCTTATTTTCCCTCTATGGCGCTGTCATCCCACAGACATTAATATTTACTCAACATAATTAAATATTAACCTTGATTGGGCTGCCTTCCTCTTAAAATTAGAGCACTGATATTGAAATCACAGCAAGACATTTTAAATGATTTCCTTCAGCTAATGTTAAATGTTATTAGCTGCACTGTATGTTGTTTTAGAGTGATGTTATAATTGATCAGGCTTACTGTATTTGTTTTTTGAGTGTTTTTGATAATGACAACTTCCTGTAATGGATTATTAATAGGTGAGAGCAGAAAATGTCTGCTTTCATGCCTGGCTAAGCTAACAATGAGGATCATTTGGCCAGACGGTGTCAGGATGGATTTAAACCGAAGTGACGCATTCCGCAGGAGCTTTGGATCTTGT
The DNA here is from genome assembly GCA_034779775.1 of Enteromius afrohamiltoni. Taxonomy (NCBI): domain Eukaryota; kingdom Metazoa; phylum Chordata; class Actinopteri; order Cypriniformes; family Cyprinidae; genus Enteromius; species Enteromius afrohamiltoni. Next base: position 3,432,546 of record JAUYWG010000012.1, read on the forward strand.
ATACAGAATTGATTTGATAAATACGGCCCAAAGAGTCATGTAATTTGCAAGGTGATACATTTTCAGGGGCCAAATCAATTTCTTGTCTTGAAAGCATTGGTGAATATATCAAAGCAAATTACCTTGGAGGTCTTAATCTCTAAGTGAGCGATAAAATGTACACGCTCACACACAGACAGCCACAAAAAACAAAAACAAATAATGTTTTCTTCAAGTTGATGCTTAAGAAAATTACATTAATTTGTCCTGCATCTAAAGTATAGTCAGTGCAGTTATGCTTGTAATCACAAACTGTAATCACAATCAAAACACCACATTCAACTATGTCCAAAGTCAAATCATGCTTTGTTCACTTTTGAATTCTCAAACAACACATATTTATTAATCTGGGCAATAATTTTAAAACAACTATTGAATTGTTCTATCACATAGAGAAAGAAAATAGCCCAGAACTAAATGTTCCACCATAGCCTGGGCCCGTCCGTACTTCCTTTGACACTACATTCATTTCGCGAGCAAAATTAGTCTGGCAAAGCTGCCGTTTTAGAGCATTTCCGTTCCCAAAAAAGTGGGAACCAATGAGAAACGAGCACCCCACAAAGGTAGGTAGCTTGGGCAGACTAAGCTCCTATGAGCTTAATAGTTGCGGAAGCCAGGCTAGTTCCACCATGCAACAACTGAAAAATATAAAGAATCACACTTTAGCTTGGTTGGTAACTCTTTAGAATAATGTTCTGTCGTTAATGATTAATTACACAGGAACAAATGACTAATGCACTTTTAATATTGCAACTACTATTACTGAACAAAAAACTCGGTAACTCTTTATTTTAAGGGTCCAGATTAATACATTAGTTAAGCATTAATTAATGGTTAATTTGTTTACAATTAAGCATTAGTTTAGCAAAAACACACTAGTAATTAATGATTAAGCTAACATTTTAAGGGGCCGAATTCTGCGTTAGTTAAACATAAATAAACTAGTAATTTATGATTAGCTTGTTCACAATTATACATCGGTTAAGCATGGATTATCTGATTATCTAATGATTATCTGAACATATAGTAAGGGGATTTTAGCCATTATTTACAATTCATTAGTAATAAACTTGAATATTACTCAATAGTTGCAATAATTAATATGGATTTTCACTTTAGAATAGGGGGTCAAATTCCATATATTAGCGCTATATTAATAGTTTAGCCTTAATTAATAGCTTATCCTAATCAATAAACTTGAATATCACTCAATAACTGTCATAATGTAGATTTAGAACAGGGGGTCAAGTAGTCTTTATTACAATATTTTAGCCATATATAATTGCAAACCAGCAGTAAATAAACAAACATAACAATAACAAAAAATAAATAAAAAAATATTGAGAGAAATAAATAAATAAATAAATATATATATATATATATATATGTGTGTGTGTGTGTGTGTCTTAATAAGTGATAAAATGTGTTTACTGTACATTTAGTTAATTATTAAGTACTAGCTTATTTTTGTTTATAGCATAAATGTATTTTTTTTGTTTATAGTCTTTAAAATGACTAATGAATTGTAAATAATGGATAGTATGCCTTTACTATATGTACAGATAAACATTAGTTATATATGTGTTCATGCTTAACTGATGCATAATTGTTAACTATTAGTTTATTTGTTTCTTAACTAATGCATAATTCAGACTCTTAAAATGTTAGGATAATCATTAATTACTAATGTGTTCTTGCTTAACTAATGCTTAATGCTTAACCATTAATTAATGCTTAACTAATGCATTATTCTGGCCTAAGATAATGGTAAACCAGAAGAGATGGGTCAAGTATTGCCAGATCCTTCAAAAATTAACTACTAGTTAGATAAGTATTCTCAGGTGAAAATCTTCACTTGAAAATACTAATCCAAATAATTAATAATTCCCTATGACGAATTTGGTAATACTTGAGTCATTATTAGTGGGTTACCATAACCTTCACTTTAGAATTAATTATACATTATGCTTTATTCATATTAATTATGAAGCTGAAGTAATTCTTAGTAGCTCTTAGGGTGGTATGAAAAAACAATAGTTAATAATTAGCTAATAGTCGAGCAATCAATCACTTTTATTTATACAGTATAGCGCTTTTAACAGATTGTAGCAAAACACTGATCATTATCAAATAGGAGAAAAGAGTGATGGTAATGTATAATGACGAGATTAAAATATTTATTTATCAAATGCAGAGACGGTCTCCAACTAAGCAAACCAGAGGCGACAGCAGCAAGGAACCAAAACCCCATCCATGAGAGAACCTTGGGAGAAACCAGGCTTAGTTGGGGCCAGTTCCCCTTCTGGCCAGATGCCCAGTTCAATTTTAAGCACATGTCAGATTGTGCAAAGGACTTAGTGATAGTGTGTGTTTGTGTGCATTTGTTTCTGGCGATCTGTCCACTGAGCTCATCTAGGTGTTCTGGTCTCTGATGAAGATCATCTCTTTGTGCTGGTACAGTACACCATCTGATCTGGATACGGACTGAGAAGCAGAATAAGAGAGAGACAGACTAATAATAGTGTAGATGCCATTCTTTTTTTCAATGTAACGAGTACATTGTGTGTTAAGGGGAGTGTTCCTGGGTCTGGCTAATCTAATTAATACAGCTTATCAATCCTTTAATGGATTTGATTAATAAATGTGTATTAGTGTGTTAAGTGTAAGCCAGAGTAAAGAGATATGTCTTTAATCTAGATTTAACAGAGTGTGCCTGCCTCCTGAACAGTATTAGGTAAATTCTTCCAGAGTTTGGGTGCTAAATAGGAAAAAGATCACCCGCAGCAGATTTTGACATTCTAGGTATTTTCAAATGGCCAGAGTTTTGAGAACACAGCAGACATGGAGGACTATAATGTGATAAGAGCTCACTCAACTACTGAGGAGCTAAACCATTCAGGGCTTTATAAGTAATTAACAAGATTTTAAAATCTATACAATGTTTGATAGGGCACCAGTGCAGTGATGACAAGAACCGGCCTAATACGCTCATACTACCTGCTGCGTTTTGAATGAGCTGTAGTCTATTTATCAAGTGTGCAGACCAACCACCCAATAAAGTATAACAATAGTCTAACTTTGAGGTAATAAAACACATGAATGAACATTTCTGCATTTGAGGTTGAGAGCACAGGTCGCAATTTAGATATGTTCTTGAGATGGAAAAACCCAGTTTTACAGAAGCTAGAAACATGCCTTTCAAATGTAAGATTGCTATCAAACCTAGCTTCCTAACAGATGAAGAAGAGTTGACAGAGTAGCCATCAAGTGTTAGACAGTGTTCTAGATTACTACATGTGGGGTTTTTAGATAATAGTAAACTACCACATTTACTAAGCACTATACTACTTACTAATTCATTAATCAGAGTTTCTTGTTAGCAGTACAGTTACTAGAGTGCTAATATTGAGTTACTTATGTGTTCTTGTGTAGTTATTCATTAATGATGGAAGTGTATTCTAAAATGTTACTTTAGTTTAGGCTCACTATTAGCTAACTATTTACTATGACTGTGCTTTATTAAGTATTGATAAACAGCAGACATGCTAGTAATAAGCCACTAGTAAGAATTAGTCCCTGAACTAAAGTGTTACCATAAATATTATACGCACCAGCATGGTAAAAATGTCAAAATGGACGAGAATATAGATCAAAGTTTCCCGATGCATTTTGAAGGTTGGATAACTTTAGAGAGCGTCTTAATGCACCATAGGGGACCATTGAAATTTAATAATCGGCAACACCGAGGTAAGCATCTCGTTCAATAAAGCAGTTGTGGTATCTGGTAATGGCTACTTTCATGGCACTTCATGGCTTGAACACAATTCCCCTTTTCTCTAATTGCACGGTTGAGGGGAAACCTGGGACCAAAGTGTACAATGCAGCCTAGATGTTATAAAAGTATAATGTTTAATGTCATATACTTTCAGAGAGCTTGAAAGCAGAATCCGTGAGATATGATCATTATTTAGACAGCCTCTGCTTTATGCATTTGAAGACTTTGCCTAACAGAGCCATTACTTTGTGTTGTATCTTACCTATGGCCATGTAAATGCACCCTGGCCTCTCAAAGACTGCTTCTTGCACCTTCTCTCAAAATAAATAAGTAATCTCTGGAAAAAAACATTATTGAGGTAGTAGCTTTCAAGCAGACTCGTGGCGATGGGTGCAGTTAAAATCTTTCACTTTAAAAATGTATGTGTTAAATAAAAGGTTTTCCATTACCCCTGCTCAAACTGTCTTTTTCACCTTACTTCCACCTTAAGAACTTTGGACAGACTGAATCTGGCCTGAATTCCCTTAGCTATGTGTGAATATACAACGCTGGAATTATGCTGAATACATATTATGCAGATGAGCAATTTATAACTTTTTAACTGAAGCTGTAAATTTCTAACAACCATATACACTGATCCCTAAAATATTTTGGAACTCAAGTCAAAGGAACAGGTGAATGTGTAAATTCACATCCAAGATGTAGATAAGAATTGGAGATATCACTTGCTCATTAATGGATCCTCAGCAGTAAAGAGTTTCCAAACTGACAAAAAACATATTTTTTGTGTTTGCATTTGCACTGAACCCATTATTAGGATATTCTTTAATGTCAAACCATCGCTTACTGTTAAAATATGCCTCCTTTGTCCGTAATATTGCATTCTCCAACCATTTGGGCTTTCATTCTGACGGCACCCATTCACTGGTGAGCAAGTGCTGTAATGCAAAATAGAGGAAGAAACAAATTAATTCATCTCAAATAGCCTGAGGGTGAAAACTTTCATTTTCATTTATGGGTGAGCTATTCATTTAATGTTTGAAATTGAATTTCAATGCATTCAGTAAAAAAAAAAAGTGGCATCTGCAAACAAATGATGCTGGAGTTTTTCTCAGCACTAACTTCACTTTTTTGAGGCCATTTGAACAATGCATCTCTCGTTTTTTTTTTTATAATTTATAAACATAGCACCCTTCTTTCAAGCTTTGCTTAAATGTCTTATTTATTTCTTTTTTGATAAAGATGTATTTTTTGATTGACATTTTGTTCTACTTATAAAGCCAAAACATTTATGCATTCATGGGTGTTTTAAAAACTTTGTGGGCCCGGCAATATTTGTCTATGTATCAAAACTAATGTATGTGAACCGTGTCAATGTGACAGTCGCAAAGGTCCCTGTTGATTACATGCCGCACAAACAAAAGTGATACCCTCCCCAAACAAAGGAAAATCCCAGACACATCCCATTGACAAGGGTGATGTAAATGAACTATTTAAAAGAGTCCGTAACAATAGGTTACTGTCAGCCGATAGAGAATAAAAATGTCAGTCCTGTCAGTAAGCACATTGTCCAAAGTTCTCAAGCTCTTGACAGGAACACGGTTTGACAATTTGAAAGAAAGCCTCTATTGCTTCCCTTATTTTAATATTTTAGCGATGAATCTCAGAATAAGACACAGCTAAACCCTCAGTGAACGTAAAAAAAAAACCAACACATGGCACTTCAACAAGTGCTGAATGCTCAAACATTTATGTGCATTATTTCCACTTCAGGGAATTTTATTTCTTATTAATATATTTTAATGATGCAACATAGTGCAAATTCAGCTCAGTGAATAATTCATTAATTGAGAACTAACCTTACAAAGCAAGCAATGATATCATTCGCAGCTTAACTGACTCTAAATTGCTAATTAAGAGAAATGAAAATAGCCTTTTTGATTTTTGTATCATATAAATATAGGATATTATGTGAATTCACTATATTTGATCATGTCATTTAACAGCATTAAGACTTTTCTTCCCAAGAAGAGGCACACACATCTCCCCTAATTGTGTTAAGAAAAAGAAAATGCCATTAGGTTTTCCTCAGAGAGTAAACTTGGAGGCTTGTCTGATTTGAAGTATGCAACTTTTGCATAAGTATCGTCTCAAGGATAATTGGAAATGGTTTACTCATTAGGAGCAACAAATCACTTAAACTGTAGATTAATGACTTGAAGATATGCTGTTAAGATGGGGATTGATTTTAAGATTCAATTTAGGAAAGTAATTCTATATAGAACATATTAAGGGTGATGGTTTGAATGCATGCAGAGACAAAAGATTGCTATTATATTATACATGTGTGTGTATATATATATAGATATTTTTGTTAAATATATTTCAACATTATATATTTGTTCAATTAGATTAGCTAAGTAACAAGTAAACAGCATCAATTTAAATAATTCCATTGTGACAATGGAATATTTGTACCCCAAATATGCCATGCAAGCAGCTGTTAGTACATGTTGTCAAGAAAGGTCAATGTTTGTTTAATCAACAGTCCTCCACCCATTTATTTTCCTCAGCAATAAAATTGTAAATGTCCAGTAGCTATGTATGTGCATATAACAAAAACTGGCATTCAAAAATAAATCTACCTCCCAATCAAATAGTGACAGCCCGCCCTGAAGCAAAAACACAAAACAGCTGAAAAACAATAACGCAATAAAGGAACCAGTATAGTGAATGAAACTGTGACCCAAACAGTACAAGGCTGTAATGAGTTATTCAATTATCAGAGTTTGTAGCAATATGTTTCAGATGTAGAAAAATAAATAAATCCTAAAGACTAATTGTATACTAATAGAGTGGAACGGAAGGTTAAAACCCTCAGGATAAGACCAAATTAAGCTGTCAATCACCTGAACTGATATGGATAAATTAAGGCATGTCCTGCCACATGTCTCACTTGCGTTGCATTCTAACAGGCACCTCATGGTAGCAGCATTCATTTTTGACAGGCTTTCTCTCAGTTCTGCCTGCCCTTCAGATTCCAGCGTCAGCCTCTGAGTCTCTTATCTCTCAGACTTTTTCGTTCTTTTTTTTTCCATGTCTTGCCCTTTCCCCCAAAGACCATGTGTATGCTTTCAATTGCCTCAGTAACAGAGGATCAGCCATGCTTTCCTAGTCACACATATCAAATGCTTAAGACACCATGAGCCACAAGGACGCGCGGTATCTAAAAAAAATTAGAATGGGGAAAAAAAAGCATGTGCTATAAAAGAGGCTTATTCTGAGAGAAACATCCTTGAGCTGACAAAGCAAATAGAATAATGTAAAATATGTATGCTGTGTATTCAGAAGAAAGCTCTGTTTTCCATTCTAAATGTTTTAACAAACTTCAAAGAGCATGTCATTTGCATTTCAGCTTAATATATACACAAATAAAACATTGGTCCCGGTCGCAGCGAATCATTACGCATAAGCTCAATGATTTCAAATGAATCTGTTTCGTATTCTTGCAAATTCTGACCGTGAATCTGCACGGAACAATGCAGAAAGTGAGATTTATGTTTTCTTCATCAGCTGCCAAGAGAGGACTGAATAGTTTCTTGAAGTCTTAAACCCATTACTGGATATTACTTGCACATTAGTCCTGAAAGTCTGTGGTAGTTTCATTTTGTCTGGCTCCACAAAAAGCCAAGGTCATATGAATGACGGATTGGAGGGTGCTTTTATACTTCCATATTTAGCTTTTTATCTGCTTAAATCGCTGCCTTAAGGCTGCAAATTGAGAAAACAGCCAGGGTCTCAATCCCAAACCCATTTGAGCATAATAAGTATGAACCATCCAATGGCATTTCTTCGATCTGTCGATCTAACAGTCTGCAGATGAAGTGCAGAACAGGCACAAAGCCATTATTTCAGACCCCCACAGTTACGGGAATTGCAAAGTTGCCTTTGCAGATAGATCAGCATTTTTTTCCCCATAATATTAACATAAAATGGAGATTTCTTTATTCTTCCATGCTGAAACATACCAACCAGGATTGATCAAATGAAGCGTGTTTCAAATAACCTTCATGTTTCACTATTATTACAGGCGCAGTTTGTGGATAGCTTTAGATAATGTATACTCATAACTTAAGCATTTTATATAAAGCAAAGCGACATCCATCACAACGTGATTGATCAAAAAGAGCAGGTGTTAACTACCAGAAGTTTCAGTGATTTAACAGTGAAAAATTTCCAAGTCAACTCAGAAAATATTCTCTGTTGTACAGCTTTTGACATTTAATCTTATTCTTTGGAGCATACACGTTCCACCAGAGCAAAGCTACAGATGCAGCTTATACCAGCTCAGCTGAAGAGACAAATAGCTGGTGGATTTTTTAACATGATTTCAGTACTTCACACAATATCGGAGAGAGCAGGGGACAAACGAACACTCGCAAGTTTCTACAAATGTACATTGTGTTCAAATCCCTTTTTTTTCAGGGGGAAGGCTAATGGAATGTTAAGCACAACTATTCCATGTTATTTTTCACACCAATCTAATGCTACATTTACAGCGATAGTAATATCTGCCAAAATAGGCCAATGGGATTAAAACAGTTTGGATCTAACTTTTAGTTCAATCTCTTATTGTAAAAAAAAACCTCCTAATATTTGTTCTTCGTGCCTTGTCCAGCAAATTGAATCAATACATAAGCTATGATACAGCACATCATATTTTTGTCATCATCATTTTGCTGACACCTGCTATCATGGGAGGTGAATGAGCCAGCAAATTAGGTGCCACATTGGACCACATTTTGTTATTAGAGATGTCAGTATTGCAAAGCTGACAGGTTACTTCAAACTGTCAGCTTTCTGAGTGTCACAGTGGAATATCTGAAAGTGCTCACCTCACACTGGACAGAAATATATATATATATATATATATATATATAAATAAATAAAAGTTGGTCTCAGCCATCTATCTATCTATCTATTAATAAATAAATAAAGGCGTGAAGGTGAAGAAATTAATTATATAGGAAATATGTGAAATACATATTTTATATATTTTATTTGAGAATAAAAAAAAAAAAATTGGCATAACTCATCTGTTCCAAATCTTTGTCAATTTAACATTTAAACACTTTTCTAAGTACATTCAAATTTGAATGTGAATTGCGATTCTTCATCCTGTTTGCTATGTTAAGTCCAAGTCCAGATGTGATCTGGCATGCAAAAGACACTCTCAATTAATGTCTAAATGGTGTGCAACCCTGACTTAAATCAGCCTTTAACAAACCCAACTGGTTTTCATAAAACGTTTCGAACATAACAGTATTTTCTGAAAAGGCTGATTATACTTTTTTGATATAAAACACCTTATATGTGATTGCGACAGCCAATCTCCAATAAAAGCTAAGCTATAAGCTGTTCAAAAAAAAAAATATCTGAAAAACATGCTTAGGTCAATGAGGCTAAAGTTTTATAACTTCCATCTATAAAGTCCATCTGAAGGACACGCGGAATACATTATATCGTCTCCCATACCCATTTCATTCAGACCTTGTCCACTTTTCTTTATAACACAGACAATACTGTTACACAGTCAGTGCTGTCCCTCAAACTCTTTTACCTACTGGCAGAATCAACCACAATCAATGTCTGCTTTACATGAAGCCACAATTTAACAGTGATGTTAAACCAGGATTGATCTGCTCCAACAGAACTCAGAATCCCAGCTAAAGTGGATGTGTGATAAGCACGAGCGGCGAGGTGGAGGTCGTCACTACATCCATTGGAACTCTTCAGGAGAGGAAAAAAAGAGCGGAGGCCTCTCTCTAGTGTGCGGGCGAAGCGCTCCGCCATACATCATGAAAAACAAGATGATTTAAGCACACAGCCACACAGTCCTTCTTGGACAACTGGGATTGGAAACAAGTTGTGATTTATTGGCTGCTAGACACACAGTGCCTTTGACCCATTTAGACAAAGGATTTGTTTATCTTATCACTGTACAAGATATTTTTATTTATTTATTTTCTGACTTACTGTGTCTCACTCTAGTGGGTTACATGTTTTCATGTTAATGACTATCCGAGCCCTAAGAGGGTTTAACTACTCACAATTGGCATTGGTTTGTCATTAGATGTGCATTGTTCTGTAAAAAAGCATGCTTGAGCAAGCACTACAATTATGTGGCCAGTTAAGTTAATTAGACTATTTAAGGCAATGTCTTTGCACCATGGCAGCAAGCAGGGTAATAACTGGCTTCTTTGTTGGCAGTTGCACCTAATCTGAAGTCTCAAAACATTGAACGAATATACTTTTACTGTAGGTAGGCAATGTATAGTTAAACGTGCGATGAACGCTATTTAATTTACCTGGGAAAGATAACTTTTTTTTTGTCTTAATACATGTCTTGTAGATTATAACAACACTAGGATAATTAAGCAGCACTACACAAGCAAAAGCTGAGGATCAGCGAACTTGCAGTAATCATAGTCAGATTGCTCTTTGAACTACGTAAGAGTAAATAGTTGCAATCAAAGTTAGAATTTGTTGCATATTTGATTCAAATACAGTCAGGAGTGCCATTCCTATTAGATTTAAACATTTTTTAAATGAATCAGTTGAGTGAATTATTCAGTCACTTGTTCTAGAATAAATTTTTGTTTTTAAAATAATTGTTTTGGATGAATTACTTAATGACTCACTTTTCTGTTTTTTTCTTGAATGAATTTGCCTTTTCGAGTTTTTTGAAAGAATTAATGACTCACTAATAAAGGCAGTCACATGTTGCCACATACTATCAATGTAATGTTCAATGAATGAACTGAACTGTTGAATAAAAAGTCTATCAATCAATCCCAATCTATCTATCTATCTGTCTATGCCAATTAAAGTATAGATGCTGTGTAATGAAAATTCTGTCATTAATCAGTTAATGTCGCTTAAAACTTATAAAACCTTCATTCGTTTTTGTAACACAAATTACTGGAGAGCTATCTGACCCTCCATAGACCGCAATACAACTGAAATGATGCAGGTCAGGTCAACTTTAGTTTTGTGATGCTAGCAGAATACTGATTAACCTGATTTTGCTGAGTTTGTCGTGTTTCTAGGTCAACATCTTTATTGACCCTTTAACAACATTGTGACTAACCAATCAGATTTGAAGAACCAGTAAATATACAGTAGTTTTTGTTAAATGTAGGCTTACAATCAGTGTTTGGTGCTTGTACATCACTATCAGTGATCTATAATTTCCTCTGATTTCAGGCATTAATCATCCATCCATCCATCCATCCATGCATCCATCTATCTACACGTATACATCAGAGCACACATATTCTAATTGTTTTCTCTCCGTATTATTTGATTTCACTCTGTAATGTCAGATTTCTGAAAGTTGTGCTCCAGTTGCAAATATTGTCCACCTAAGCCGTTGGCATGGGTCAAACAAGTGTCTCGAAAACCAGCAGGAATTCAAAATGACATCAGTAATGCAGTCACATTTTCCTAATCTCCTTGGATGGATTCAGGCCATGATTTTCATTTAGTCGAATAGAGATAACCAGACTGTCAGCTAGGTTGCAGTTTCCCTTTAATCTTACCCTGGAGCTAATAATCAGCCTGCAACCCTGAAAGCCTTCATCAGACATTCATCATGCACTGAAATAATTTAGATACTGAACTTTCATTCAGTTTGGGGTTATCCAGGAGCATAAAGGCAGATATGATTAATTAGTAACTTTTTAAGAATAAGCCATATTGATGAAATAATGCTTAATTCAATCAGTCAGTTGCAGTCTGACTTAAATTGGTAGATGTAATGCTATTAGTAATGACGCACAAAACATTTACTGAATGTAAATAACAGAAATTGCATTATGTTAATTAATAATGTAATTCTCACCACTCTACAAAATCAATGATTTTTTTTTTTCCAATTTCGCTCTCAAAACCTGCATACTAAATATTTTCGAGATGTTGATACCCCAGTGTTCTTCACTTTCTATCCATGTTGATCATTGTTAAACATCTTTACAAGCTCTAACAATCAAGAGATTTTAGTTTCTGCATTTTTAATTAGAGGTTTTTCCATAACTCGGGTAAACAGACCACAGACAGATTGGAGGTCACTGCAGACAGTCTCAGTGGTAATGATATTAGCCTGCCCTTCACATTTAAATGGCCAATCTTAAATGCCTTCACATTTGCTATTTACTTTCAACATGATGCTTACAATGTTGGATATGCTGGGGCATGCTCAAATAGAACGAAGGTAACAGAGCTTGATTAAAGTTTATCTTTCGGGGTTATAACTCTACCAGCCTTCATTATTGCTTGTCAGATTATAAATGGTCCTGGGGAGAAATTATGCAAGCTCACACACAAGCTGAGGGAAGTGATTCACTTTACTTGGCTTAAGTCGTGAAAACCTGCTCATTCTAGATCATCTGATAAGAATAATGTTGAATCTAGTCTGTCAGAGAGATTTAGAGAGATTTAGAAAGAAAGAAAGGGACCTGTATTTCTAAGAAAATGTGACAAAATCTCATCTCAACAAATTTAATGAGTGGCTATGCTCTTCTAAATATTGCAATTTCATCTGAATATCAACATTTAAAAGATTTGTATGTTTGGGGGGATTTTTGTCTTGCATTCTAGTACAAAACATTCTCAGATTTAGATATATTTACTTATAAAAGGATGGCATAAGATACTAAAGGCTTGTTTTTTTTGGAATATTTATCAAAAATGTTGTTAAAAAAATAAAATATCTGCCCTACTGGCAGATATTTCTATATATCCACCAAAATGATGGTTACAATGATTTTCATACATTTTCATCCAAGTGGTCTAAACGGTGTAATCTTTTACTTATTTCTCATCTGTATAGACTGGCTGAAAGGACAATTGGTATGAGCAACATCTTTATTGACAGACACCCTTGTTTCTGCAATTGAAATACAAGTACTTATACCTCTTAATGCTTTCTTGTGCAAACGATTCAAAAACACCTCTTGAAGTTAACCTATGACTCTCTTGAGAGTGACAGTTTTGTTGCCATTATATCATTATATCATAACAGCAGCTCGCCATTTCAGATGTCTGCTTGTAGTCATTATACTGTAGCTTTCACCAAAAACTTTAAAGTTTTTGACTTCTAACCTTCGTAAAGGAGCATGCTACTCTGCTGCTGTCCAGTGATTTTGGTGCTCTTTTCTTTGTACAGTGAGTTTCGCTTTTATTCCGTTTCACTCAAAGGCAACAGGAATTGAACTGAATTGAATATCCAGACCAGCTAGATAGCCTGAGGAATTCTGAACACAGCTTATCCTAATGGTGAATTGACAATCCTTGGATGAACTGGCCTTCTTCAGGGGAAACATCCTTGGATGTTTGATTAGTCTTGGAGAATTGTGAGCCTTGGTGTTCCTCTGGGATAGTTACATGTGGATATATGGCAGACTCATGAAAACTGAGCTCCATGCTTTTTTACAGTTTGTCCATATCCTGCTAGCATGAGTACTGTATCAAAAGATAAAGAGGAGTTCCACAAAAAAAAGAAAAAGGTTTGAACCAAGTTTTGTTGTGAACTATCCCTTTAAAACAGGCACTAATGTGCTTAAATGGCTCTATGCAGAGAGAGCATTTGAATAAAAGGGGCTATCAGCCAGGGCAGCTCATTCTTACCGAATCCCCCATAGTATTTCCCAGACAATAAAAGTAGACTGAGACTAATAAAGAGGATTAACCAACATCACTTGTTTCCAGTCAATTTGTAACTAAATATAAGTAGACGGATCAACCAACAAAATTTTTTTAGTCAATTTGACCATTTTCTGATATAAGATGCAACTGCATGCAATTAATCTTTTAAAGTTTCCTTCAGTGGTGCTCAACAAAGCTTTTGTGCTCATGCATGCATGCAAAACAGTCTGGCAGGACAGGCTTACTTAATGTCTTGTTATATTATCTTATTTTTTATGCTATGCATGATGGGGAAATCAATAGGAAATTTCACTGGTAAACAACAATGACACTCTGGCTGCAAACGGCAAAAATCCGATGACTATTTTCATTTGCAAAATAAAGTATTTTGTTTTATAACAGGTTAAATGAAGTTTGTATTGTTTATAAAGTAAGTACATTATCATCATAAACATTACAACTAACAAACTTATACTGTGGACTTTTGAATCTATGCATTAAATCTGTAAACATTAGAACTGTCAGCTTTATCTACTACTTGTCTTAGTATTTTTGTATTGTTTTCCATTAATTGTTGTCCATTAATTGAATTAATATTCAATAAATTTTTGATTCTGATTAAAAAAAAAAAAAAAAAAAAAAAAAAATATTTAAATGGTGCAAGGAAAATAATCTTGTTTCCCCTTTAAGATGATTTTTCTTTCCCTATTGCCAGATGAAATTTGTTGGTTTGCTTTTTAGAATTTTTAGATAATTAGATTTAGATTTTTAGTAAAAAAAAGTAAGATACAATTATTTTATTTTACAATTATGTATGTATACATAAATATATATGTAAATATTAACAAAGATAAATGCTGCAGCAGCACTGATTTTGTTTGCTTGTTTGTTTTATTATTACTATTTTTATTTTTTACAAAAAACCCTAATTATTAGGGTGTCAAACCCTAATTAAACACACCTGGGGCCAGTTGCATAAACCAACTTAGACTAGTCTTAAAAAAGTATTTAAAATCTTATTTAAAAAAAGACAAATCTTTTGATTTGTCATAACTTTTTAACTCGTTACAAGTTGGTCAGACTACTGTAGCTCAAGTTCAGACACAGGCCAAGTTTATGCAACTTGCTCCTGATCCAGCTTATCAGGTCCTTCAGACTTTTTTGAAAACTACATGGTGTGTGTGTTGTGTGTCGGAGCAGGGTTGGAACCACTAAACTCTGATCCATGATCCTGTAGGATCATACATATAATCCTTACAGCAACTCGTTAGCAAATCACGTTTTCCAGCAGCAACAACAACAGTTTGAGAATTTGCATTTGAGGTGTGACTGTGTTTAATTTACGTTTGTGAACAAAATGTGAAATTCTCTTCAAGCAATGTTAACCACCAAGCATATTTCACTCCTAAATTGAAAAACCGCACTGGAAAGTCCCGAGGGAATCCATGGGTCAAAAATGCTAATTCTCCTCCGGTGTTTACAACTACGAACTACTACTGCTCTCACAAGCAGAGCGTGCGAATCCGGGTGCAATTGCTTCGAAAAAAGTGCTCCCTTTAAAGCGCTGTACAGAAGACTGATGATGTCTAATGTGACAAACACATCTCTCTGGTCTGCTTTGCTTTGTTCCTGTCACAGGAATTTCAGTGAAGTGTCTGCTTCCAATAGTGCAGTCCCACTGTGATATTGAGAGTTGAACGCTTGGACTGCTAATGGACTCGACATGCCTGTAGGCTCATGTGGGCATCTGCTTGGGCTAAGTATTACCCTTTCCCAACATTTTGGGTTCAATTTGGTGCTAGCATGTGAACGACTGAAGGGCAAACATAGGCGGCTCGAGTAAAATTGGTTAGTGAGCTTGCATGATTATTGCAGAAGACGAGCCGGCGTCTGAACTTTGATGAACTTTGCAACATCGCATACGATTTAAGGAGGTCCACATATTAAAAGCTTCCATTTAACTAATAGTGGCTACTCAAATGACTAATTGTTTAAAAGCATCAAAGCAGAGATTTGGCGAGAGGGAGTGTGACACTTGATCAATCCCCACCCGCAGGCATAATTACACTAAGTCAGGATGATGCAAAATCGCTCTTCGCTTCTCTTTATTTTATATTTACACAGCCTTTACTCCTTATCTATAGCTGCACACCGACACCACCGGATTGCATTCGGAGGCAAGCAACATTGAGTTCAGAATTTAAATCAGTGCATGAATATGGAGGGTTTCTTTTGAATTTCCGTTTTGTACATCAGCCTGTCATTCAGCGCATCAGCCTCCACTCTAGCCTCACATGACTGAAATACTGAATTCCGAAATATGATAAACGCCACGTCAACCCCTCTGACAGTAATGTGAAATTCACCATGCTCACCTCTTAACTGTGTAGCACATGTTTGAATGGTTCTGATACACTGCCCCTGGTCAGACACATACTGACAGGGGAATATGTGGAGCACATACAAAGATCCTTGCAGCAGACAAGCTTGGAGCTTTTTCTTTTCAGACTCAGACTTCGAATGAGATACGTTTGCTTCGCGCTATGCATAAAACAGCTCTTGAAGTGTAGCACTTATTATTTGCCTCAGATTCGCCTGGCCGATCTGTGTCTAAAGTTAAAGATGATCACCCCAAGGTGAAACCGTCAGCGTACACATCACAGTTGGAGTTGGATTTAATTATCTGCAGTGGTGCTTGATTGCTAACTATATATCGCACCGGACGCCGCTAGCGTAATTGTTTTAATACCCCCATGTCAGTTTAATGAAGCCGGTGCTGTCCTCGAGACAAAATGCTTCATTTTAAATAATGTGTTTCTTTTTTGTTTTTTTCAAGGAGAGGAATCACAATAAAATGATTTTACAAATGTCTTTGTCTTGTAGGAGGATGTTAGTTTTTGTGGTGTAATTATGGAGTAACATGCTGTATGGTTATGAAGTCACGCAATAAATCCAGGCAAAAATGAGTCAACTGGACTACTCTGTTATATCAAGCTGGGACTTTTTAGAGCTAACATGCAACTTATAAGGTAAAGTGCAATGTTTGCATGTTCTTCCAAAACAGTCTTATATATAAAAAAAACAACCTAGGGTCATTGGAAATGTGTTCCTCTACCTACATTTCTGCAAAACTTGTACTTACTCATACTTATACAGCACTTACGAATTGTTCCAGTTGAAATGAATACTAGAGGGAGTAAATCTCCCACAACTGTTATTCCTTTTCGTACAAAGCATGATTTGCTAACACAGTCTCACGACCAATTCGTACGTATTTGTCACGCCCCGGTGTTCCATGTGTCTTTGTGTTTTGTTTTCATTGTGTCTCCTTGCCCATGTGTCTCATTTGTAACCCCGCCCCGCTCGT
>JAUYWG010000012.1:3449531-3467506 GCA_034779775.1 Enteromius afrohamiltoni
CCGTTTCCGAGTCCTGCCTTGCCTTGTCCTGAAAGGAAGCGAGAGCGCGAGCTCTACAGCAGCCGATAACGTTACAGTATTCGTACGAGGTGGCAAATTTGTGGTAATTCATACAAATTCATACGACCTCACTCATACGATTTGTCTAAACCCCAGTGACAGGTAAGTTTTAGGGGCAGGGTTAAATGTAGGTCATGCGTACAAATTCACGCGAAATGGCAACTCGTAAAATATGTACGAATTAGCAACCTCACTAAATATGTACAAATTGCCATGAGACTGAAATTTTGTATAATTACTTGAGGAATATTATGTTGTGAATTCAAACTAATTTTAGCATGCTGTGACATTTGAAAACTGGTATATTTGAACATTGGTGTCACATATCATGGATTTTCTGACCTGGTATGTTTGCTTCTGGTTTAGAGTTGGGTTTGGTGAAGAGGATATTTCCGACACAAAAGAGCATTATCTTTTAGTGACACTTGAATGAAAATCTGATCTCACAAAATTACGTGTAATGACCACGGACTCTTAACACAAAATTCAGTGTTAGTATCACAGGATCGTCGAAAATTCCATGATGGGTTCACAAAAGATTACAATGCAAGTCAGTGACACACATCAGCAATGATCCATACACTGATAACCAAATTAATTTAATATAAATTTATACTATCATGGTAGCAGCTAGCTCTACCTTTACCCTAAACCTACCCACTTCTGAACAATATAAAACACACAAAGACAATATAAGCACAGCCACAGGTATTTATTACAAACAAAATACATTACAAACAAGATGTGTTTCATTTCAAGTCCTTCTGAAGCCATACAAATCTTAATGTGAAGAAGAGAGTAAAACACAAGGTTTTAATCGCAGATATTATCCTGCTTCTTTAACACGTTCACATCTCATTCAAAATGACCCTCTAGTCCTGTAGAATCACACAATCAAACAGGAGACATACAAGAGCCAATAGCATTTCACAACAGCACGACGTGATTGGTCACGAGACACACAAGAGCCAATAGAAATTTACAACCAAGGCTGATTTAAGAACGGCGACATTTTTTGAATTTGCGCAAAGCAGCAAAAATGGTGATTGCGCTCTCTCAAAAATCAATCCTTTTGCCTTGGAAGAATTGGAATATTATGGTAATCCTTTTTAATAAATAATGTTGGTAGTTGTATCTGCTGGTTTAACTTGTGCTTGCATATCCAATCTATGCACTGCACCTTTACTTAATAATAATATACACACACACACACATATATATATATATATATATATATATATATGTTATAAACTGCACAAAATCTTTACACTGTGTGCTACCCTCCCCAAATTCTCTTTTGCACATTTACAGCTCAACTTGTAATTACTAACTGTAATACTGTATTGCTAACTGTAAATATGTCTAAATCGTATGCATGTATATACTGAATATTGTCACTCTATAAAAACCTGTAGGTACATAACTGTCTATATGCAAATCGTCCCTGCACTGTCTGGAGCATGCTCCCAATAATTTCACTCACTTAGGCACAGGTGCTGTGGTGATGTGACAACTAAAGTGATTTGATTCGGATGTTAGGTTTAGGCACAGGTTTTTGGTTACGTGCATCTAAATTTATAAATAAAGAAATATAAATAAAACTCTTTATATGCAATAATGGCAAGATCATTACCCAATATTTGAATCCATTTATCCGTACGTAGTTGTCTGATGCCTGTCACTGACATAGTAATCTTTTCCGTGAGCCCATGATGGAATGATTCAGTAATACTAACTCAGAACTTTTGCGTAGAATCCGTGGTCATTACACAGAATACTTTGAGATCTGGTTGTCAATGAATATTTCAAATATGAACCACCACAAAACGTACCTGAAGCAACGTAATACAAACACAGCAACACACCTATATCAACATAACAAATACGTGCCAGGATCACATATTGAACTTACGTTGTAGCGCCACTCACTGGACGTTTCAAACTGCTGTGAAACATAAAGCAAGGTACATAATAATGGTGCTACAGAAATGTATTTAGACGCACTTATTTCCAACGAGCCAAAAAAAAAATTTAAACCTTGATGATACTCAAGAAAGCTTTTGAGCAGCATATTAGAATGATTTCATGTGACACTGAAGACTGGAGTAATGAGGCTGATTTGCAGTGCTTACAGAATTACTCTGAAACTCTCAAGATGGCAGGTTGTTTGTAGATCTGTGTTTGTTGGTCTGCTAATTAGCTTTTAATTTTGTGTAAGGCAAGCATTTGCCTACTATTAGACTTCTATGTGCTTCGCTTGATCTTACTTTTATTAATTGCTTTGTTTTGTAACAGGTGTATAACTACAGTATGTATATCTCGGTGCTGTCGTCTTGACCAGGTCTTCCTGGAAGTAGAGACTGGAAAAAAATAAATATACATACATACATATATCATATGTATATAAAAATATTTTATATAATAGTACTCCGGACTACATGCCATAGATAATGGTTTCATGTGGCTTAACTTGCACAATGCAATGCCAAAGCATGGTTCGATTCCCAGGGTACACTTATCCTGATAAACTTGCCACTGTAAAGATGAAGCTTCTGTCAAATAAATAAATACAACTGTGCTGTTGTTGCAGGTCCTACTGTGTTATCACCAATGTATATACCAGAAAGCATGCTTAAATGTTCCCTGTTGTGTCTTTATATACACTCTGTGTATGTTTCTATTTCTTCTGTCCACAGCACGGTTTACACAGCATATAGAATCAACTATTTCACTCAGGTAATCCTGACTCTCAGAAAAAAACATTGTCCTGCAATATTGTATGAAGGAGAACAGGACTCATTAAGTATTCTGTGTCCATTCGTACCCTAATAATTAGAATCATTCCACATCCCATGAACTCAGAATGACCTGTTTTTGCAGGAGAACTATGATTGCAGGTTGTTCTTGGGATATGTCCAATTCAATTCGCTGGATGGAAAGTGACAGAAGCATAAAAGCTCACAGAACCATGTTGCTGATTCTGAACACTTAATTAGCTTCGTCCCAGGAGAGACTGTGGTGAGTCTGCTTATTTCAGCTGTGCATTAGCAATGACATCTATCGATGTGTGGTACATACTTATGCAAACTTCCAAAAACAAAGCATATTTTATACCAGGGGAATCAAAGCGGTGCAAATGAGCAGCATTTGCCCTTTGTCTTAGTTATTTTGTTTTCTTTGTGCAAAATAAATCAAACCATGCTATAATTCAAACACATGCTCTGCATTTTATTGTATTTGACCCCCACGCATAACCAAATAGAACGTTAACCTCAAAAGCTTGATTAATTGACTTGAATTAAAAGACTGGCACAATTCCAATGACTAACTTACCTGAGAGATATAATTCCTTCTGACAAGCAATCAAATTGTAAATTGTTCCACTTCCTGATCACAGAAAAAAGCAGCAGATATGCGTGGCAGTGATTATGCACTCATTAAATTCTTTGTTAAAACCATCTGTTTAATTAAAAAATTAAAATGAGTTTATGACAGTGCAGCATCAAAAGCAATAGAAAAATACCTTTCCAACTTATTGTTTAACTTTTAATTTAAATAAAAGCCCATTAATTTATCTGGGTAAAAAAAAAAAAAAAAAAAAAGATTTCTGCACGATAAAACCTAATAGATATTTAACTAATCAATCTGACATCTGCATTTGTTTAGAATTGGGAACATGATTGTACCCATGTGAGCATGAAATATAGATGCTGCCCTGATAAGTGCTCTTTAGTGATGCTCAGTAATTTTATTTGAAAGCATGATGCCTATTTTTTATTATTTAACTCATCCAAAAGTGTATAGGCTTTCTGACCTATCCTTTGTTTTGAATGGGCAGTTTACCAGTGAAATTAGTCATCTCTCTCTCTTTCAGTTTTAAATGGTACTAAATTCTTAAAAAGACGGGACATGTTGTGATAGGATACATGCAAAACAAACCAAAGACCTTGGAGACATCTTTTACTTAACATGGTTTGCAGAGATCTTTCTCTTTCTTCATTTGTTTCCCCCCTGACAGTATTCTGGCTCAACTAATTTATGTGTGATTTAACTCATACTGTACAGATAAAAAATAATCATTGTTTACCAAATGTATATGTAACTTACAGCGATAGTTGCTTGCAATGATAAAATATAATTTTAAAACCAACTGAATAATTTTCCAGTCACTACAGTTATAGGGTAAGTTAGTGATTTTTTTCAAAGAGCCTTTCCAATTGCTCAATACACAATACACACTAAATTTATTTTATTTTTTTTTATATTTGACTGTTTATCTGGGGCTTGACGATCACAGACTAAAGTGAGAAAAAGAAAAGAAAAGAAAAAAAGTTTAGCTTACTTGATAAGAAACTCTTCAAGTTTGGGGTCTTGATTAAAACCCAAATATTCATAAAAATCCTCCTTCTTGCAGTCTTCCAAGTCTTTGAATTCTGACTTGCACTTCTGTAACTGATTCTGAATATGTTTCCCCATGAAATGTGTCATGATCTTACTCCAGTTAAACACTCTCTGGTTTAGCCTCATAACCAAAGAGGTGGCCTGTGATTGGCTAACTGTGCCGATAACCAATAACCACACGGTTATTTACAGTAGTTGAGCTTTTCCATAAATTCCATGCAATACTGTTTGAGATTTATATTTGACTTGAATGATAAGTGCACATACCTATCAGCTGCCCAGTATGCCTGCATTCACCTCCTCTCTTCAGTTCGTCCTGGAGTAATCTGGAAATGGGGCAAGGAAAAATTGCAATGCAAAGTCATAACATGTAAATATACATAGTCGCCAATGGTGATCCTAAAAAACTTGGGACTCTGGAGCCCTGTATAGCCAGGTGTAAGAGATGTAGTATTACAGGTATTAAAAATAAGCTTGAAATTCAAGTAGTATGTTTATAATACATTTGTATTCCCAACATGCTTATTTAACGGACTGAGGTCGGCTCTCCCGCCGGCGGGAGTGCATAGCTTATTTTCAGTTGTCAGAGAAAAGAACTGAAACTGCTCTGTCATATATGATCGCACATATAAGAGTAATACAGCATTTAAATCTGTAAAGGGTCTATCATTTTTTGTATGCACTCCCAATATCAGCAAAACATTCTGCTTTTGGTAAATAAAGAAAATTAACAGGGTGCATTCTCTGCTGTCTCTGTCTCCGTGATGTTCAGATTAAAACACGTCAATAAAATGAACTGAGACTCAGCGAAAACGTGACTCACATACATGAGAGTTATATCTACAGAAAGCTGTATATGTCTACTCTAAAATTAACTTAGTCATGACAGAAAAAAAATATTCTGCGATAAAGTTCAGTGTGAATCAGTGTGAAAACAACACCATGTTCGTTTTCTTTGTTTGAGCTCATTATAGTTAATTCGGCAGCGCCCCCGAGCTTCACGTGCTATTGTTATCACAATCACTTAGTCCACGGAGTGTGCAACAGCGGCTGCGCGTAAGTGATATTTTATACAGTATATTTATAAGGTTGTGTTTAATTATTGCATAGTGCTAGAAAGTGTATTTTTCGTTTACATCATAAAAAAATAAATAATACAAATTCTTAACCCTACTCTTTCTTTCCCTTTCTAGCCTGCACTTATCTGAGCATAGCCTGGTATATTATGAGCATGGTATTATGAGCACTTCCTAAGTTGTTTTTAGGACTCTTTTAGGACTAATTGCTTGTTTTCCCCACCTGTAAGTCGCTTTGGATAAAAGATCCTGCAAAATAAATAAATGTAATCATCCACGTGCGATGCATGTGACATGTACACGCCCACAACAGCAGGGCGAGCTCTGCTTAAAAACTTTTATTCAAGTTCACGGCTGCGTTTCGTTTCTGGAAGAAGACGCGCTGTGAGAAATAAGGTTTACTTTACTACAGTCAAAGAAGATTTGATGCGGGGCTCGATTCAGGGAGATATTATGAAAGGATTAACAGATGCTGTGAGACTGTGTTGATATGACAGGCACTCCATTGACAGACTTCTACATTTCTTACGATGTATAATATAAAACATTACATGACTCCTTTGTAATGTATTTATACTGCTTGTTTATGATTAGTTTGTGCAATAAATACCTGTACAGTAACTGCATTTGCCTGTGTGTGTATTTATATTTTTCAGAGGTGGGTAGGTTTAGGGTAGGGGTGGGCTTTGGACCTCAGACTGTTTCTTTCTGGATTCTGATTGTGTACCCCGACAACGATTCTGCCTTGCCTCCACTCCACACTTGCCTCTGTATCTGACCCTGCCTATTTAACCTAAAAAAGGAACTGCACATAGATCCAAACACTCTCGCCACAATCATTACAGATATAATGATATAATGTAATATATTATTATTATTTTTTCGGGCCCTGCAACCCCAGGGCCCAGTGCTTTCTTAATGTAGCCCTGGTGGTAAGCTACATTTTGGGGGAAGAAAATACTTACTTATTCTTACTTCTTAAAGAGCATTACAACCATTAACAACTGCACTAACTAATAAAGCAAAATTAAATGCTAATATGCTAATGAATGAGCAGAGCCACTACAACAGCATAATCATAGCTGCATCCGTATGCATGCTCTACTAAGGATCTGCACTCTTCTGAAGCCATTTTTAATGTGCTTCAATCTGCACAATCTCTGAAGGCTCCATCCCTCCACCAGGAGTGATGAATAAATGAGTGTCTGACAGAGCAGCCATAGTAAAGATCAAAAGAGAAGGAGATAATTAACAGTACACTAATTGATACCCACCCTGAGTTTTTACCAGAAATGAAAAAGAGTGCGGCTTTGCTTGATATTAATTGGGCAAGAATATGCATGAAATCTGTTCTGATGTTGAATCTTGAGCCCTCATGTGCCAAAAGTACCAATAGGCCGTGCCTGACTTGAACTGCTACATCACAGCAGCAGCGGGCTCTTGAAACAGAAGGAACCACATAATTATAAAAGAAATTTATCTAGGTGACATAAAGTTCACAGTTTGAAGGTCTGAATAAAAACTTTGAGGATACAATTAAAAATGATGACATTATTAAAAGGTAGCTCAGCCAAAAAAATATAATTGTGTAATTTATTCACACACAAAATTTAAGATTTATTAAATGATAAAACTTCATCATTTACCAATATATGGTATAATTTAAAACCAGAAGTCTTCTAATATTATTTAGTGAACCTCAGCTACAATGAAAAAAATTATTTTTATGAAATTATGTAAAAAAAAAAAAAAATCACATTTTATTTTAAGCAGTTAGGCACTTAGTAGTCATTCTCTATCATGTAATTAAGTTATGGAACAGCCTGTAATTACAGTTTGTAGACATAACAGGCAGCTACTTTACACATGTGTCACAGACAGAGTCTGTTACCAAAGGACCTATTTACACATACATACATACATACACATATATATTTATATATATATTGGTCATACTTTATATTAGGTGGCCTTAACTACTATGGACTTACATAAAAAAAATAAGTACAATGAACTTGTACTATATTGCATTATATTGTATTGCAAAAAAAATAGCTGCCATTGAGGTGGGTTCTGGTGATTTGGGTAGATTTAAGCGTTGTTTAAGGTGTAAGGGATGGGTCAACATTATAAATGTAATTACACATATGTATTTTTTGAAGTACATAAGTAGAATGTAAAAACATATATGTATATGTTTATATAAATCCCAAATGCTCTTGAAAATTAGCTAGAACGTCAGTTTCTTGACAGAACCAATGCATTCACCTAATGAACTAGAGCCTGAAATTATTTAACAGATTTAAAAAATTAAAGAAACGTGTGCCTACACACTTGTTTCTGTGAACAACAAAAACCTTTCTATCCTCAATGTTTTCTTCACAATTTACCTTACTTTTGTTCTCCTTGAACTGTCTCCTCTGAGTCAACTGTGCAGGCGAAAAAGTTTCTTTCTTTCATTTCGAAAGCAAATAAAAACCAGCCCTCATATTATTTAAGTCGAGGTGGACTGTGAGTAGCACACTCTGACAGTGAGTTATTTGGCTGCAGGTACACACAAACACAGCATTACACGCTTACAAGCCCCAAAGGGACCACACACTATAAATAAAAGGCCTAACAACACACATTCAAATACACAGGGGAGCACAGATGTCTTCAGTCTGTCTTGAAATGTTCAGGTCTTGTTACGTCTTATTTGGTGGTTGTACATCTTTATAAATCCATTGATTTATTTATCCACTGTTGCCTTGACTTTTAAGAACATTTTGCTCTCATTACTGCAGTAATTTATACTCCAGATATAGCCAATGAACAACTAAATTTGAATCTGTAGCATGTCCCTTCTTTATATTACTGCATGATCAGTGAAGTCTTAGGGACATTACAACCCTGCTGCTTGCATACAAGTTAAATGGTTTTCTGAACTTTTGAATTTGAACATGGCGTTTAATGATTATATACATTTACATAATGTATATAATTATATACATTTACTTTGTGGATAATGGAGAAAAGATATGTTAGCATATTATAATATAACCTTAAAATCGTGAATATTTATTTTGTTGATTTAAAGCTGTATTTTATGTCTTATTCTGCTTCATACTGTAATAGTTTTAATAGAAATTACACTTGGTAACAATGTAGTTAATCATATATATTCATTTAGGCTATATATAACTCTGATGACAAAATACTGACATTATTAGGATGTGTAGTTCACACAAATATCATTCATTTACATACAAAACAAAAGAAAAAGATATCTTGAAAAAAAGTACATATATATATATTTTTTTCTTTTTGTCCATACAATGAAAGTCAGTGGGGTCTAATGTTCTTTTGGTCCCACTGACTTTGATTGCATGAATAAAACATGAATTGAAATAGGAATGAGGATGATTTAAAGGAATCGTTCACCTAAAAATGGAAATGGCAGAAAATGTACTCACCCTCAGGCCATCCAAAATGTAGATGAGTTTGTTTCTTCATCTGAACAGATTTGGAGAAATTTAGTATCACTTGTTCACCAATGGATCCTCTGCAGTGAATGGGTGCCTTCTGGATAAGAGTGCAAACAGGTAATAAATACATTGAGAAGTAAAGAAACAAACAAACTTGTGAGTGAATACGTTTTCAGACATTTTTGGATGAACTATTCCTTTAATGGTATCACTGTTATTCACTTTTGCCACTTCACAACGGATTCAGTCCAAAAACTGCTTCTAGATCAT
The DNA here is from genome assembly GCA_034779775.1 of Enteromius afrohamiltoni. Lineage (NCBI taxonomy): Eukaryota > Metazoa > Chordata > Actinopteri > Cypriniformes > Cyprinidae > Enteromius > Enteromius afrohamiltoni. The sequence continues at coordinate 3,458,806 of JAUYWG010000012.1, forward strand.
TTCATATTGTAAAACGTGTTACAAATATGACTGATTCTATTTCCCTTAAGTTCAAATATTGTTTGATGCTTCTCTTTTCTATTCTTAAATGTCTTACTTAAATACGCTAAATCTGGCAACAGCATGAATAGATCTGTGGCAGATTTTCCCTGTTCTCTTTTCATAAAGTCTTGGGTTATGTTTGAGAGGTATAACAGCACACGCTGATCTCCTGTGATGGATCACGAGCAGGTGTTCCATGCTCACAAGGGAAACACAGCCAATTTAAACAATCATTCAATCAGCAAAATCAACAGAAAACTGGAGAGCTTTAGTCAATTGCAGTTCAAACAAATGGGTAATGCAACACCTGTGGACGTGTGTGAGACAATCATTTAAAATGACTGAAGAACACGCTCTTTTCACTAATCAGAGAGCACTTGACTTACTAAGCAACCGTGGGACTAATTTCAAACATCTGGTTAGATGACTTCATATTGATATATTGTAATCGAATCAAAACATTATAGCTCACTGTAAAACAAATGATGGGAAATGATAATGAAACTGGGATGGCAATAACCCGGCATGCTGTTAAAGCAGTATATGGAGTTTCAGTATTTGGTCCCACTTTATATTAAGTGTATCTAAAACCTTACATAGTATCTAGATGTGTATCTAGTATGTAACTACACTGAAAATACACATTGCTACATGGTATCTACAGCTATAATATTTCTGTAACTACACAATGTGTAACAGGACCTTGGTAACAACCCTTTTTTCACTTCACTAAGTAGTCATGTAGCAGGAATTACATAGCTACATTTTGTAACAGCAGTATGTATAAGAGTAACTGGAACAGGGTGATCAGGGGGTGTAGTTGGGTAGGTTTAGAGATATGTAAAGTGGGTGGAGTTGCTGCACCTCTGTAACACCAGTGTACTTGGTAACTCCTCAGGAACTGCCCACTTAATATAAAGTGTAACATTCACCAACCACAACTTATATGTAAAGCCTAATTTCCTGCCCGCTGCTGGGTAACATCAGAGTGATTACATGCTAAATCCATAGCAATTGTCTATTTAATATAAAGTGTGACACTTTATTTACCAAAAAGTGCTGTTACACATTTGTACTTATAAAAACACCATCCTGAGGGTTGTTACACGTGTGAAGTTACAGAAAGTTGTAGATACTATGTACTTAGCTACACATCTAGTTACTATGGAAGTACACAGGTATTAGGGAAATCATAATGTGGGACACAGTAGGTCTTTATTTTTTTCAGGTAGAGGTTTAAATGATTGTTTATTGACTGATTAACCGTATGTACTAACCACAATTGATTATGTCTCATGCCTTGCCAGTTATATTTATAAAAAAAGATCTTTACTGCAAATCATTAATCTGTCGGATAAGCAAGTTAATGATGATGCTGATGAAGGAAGTTGTGTATGTTATCAAAGAAAGTCAGTCCTTTTCAGTCGCTCAGGGTGGTCAAGTGTTCTAGTCAGGTTCGGTCCACTTCAGCTCCAGCTGTTCAGCTTTGGCAGTGCGACAAATGGGCAATGTACATCAACGGCTCTGAAACATAAGCCACGAGGGACGAATCAGATGCCAAATTACATTTCCAACTCCTTTAGTGATCACTCCTTAGTGGTCATGCTACTGAGAAATGTGGTAATTGAGTATTACATAATCCAGGTTTTGAAAATAGAAACCTTAACCTTTTCTTGAAGCCTCAGCAACTTCCTCCACAGGAAGGGATACAAAACTAGTTTAAATAGGAAAAATTAAATTAGCCCTTATTGTTGATTAGCATTTTAATTTTAAGTTAAAGCAGAAGTGTGACTATCATTTTCCAATTTGGTTTCCCTAATTTCCAAATAGGGAACACTAATTTACTACTTTTCCCTCAATAAAACCATCATTTGCTGCTTATTAATAGTAAGGTAGATATTAAGTTTAGGTGTTGGATAGGATTAGGGTTAGGGTTAGCTACAGTATAATAAGGTTATGAAGAATAAGTCATTAATATGTGCTTAAACACTACTAATAAATGTTCTAGTATTATATAAATATTTGGTAACACTTTATAATAACTACACACTATGAATGAGTAGTTAAGCATTAGTACGCATTTATTTCATCCTTTATAAACCATTTTTCCAACATTATTATGCATTAGTAAACAGTTTACAAGTGCATCTATAAATGCCTTGTTCTTGAGCATTTATATAATGTTATATAATTGTATTTTCATACTTGATTAATGTAATTTAATGTAATTGTAATGTAATGTAATGTAATTTAATTCTTATGTTATTTACAAACCAGTTTTTGAGGAGTTGTCAGTGTTTAATAAGACCGTTCAGAAAAGTCTAAGTAAATGATTAAAACGTATTTAAATTTACATTTATAAATCTTATTTTTTAGACACAAGATAATAGTTGTTGCTGCTGTAATTCATGATTGAATCAGGTCATTATAATGCATTTAGTAGTTGCCGGACCTCTGTTTTTGTAAGCTCATCTAAATTGAGGACTATTTATACCTTGTAAAGCATTTAAAGAACACGTAAAGGCTAATTTATATTCTAAACAGAAAAGTTAAACAAACACAACACAGAGAGATACAGAACACAGAAATAATTTTTCAAGATGTAAAAAATGCAATCATACAACTGTACACTTGATAAATGAAAAACAAACCTTCAGTTTCATAGAAAAAAAAAATTAAGCGTACAGTTTTATTTTTTATTTTTTGCATCTTGAAATGAATAGTTCTGTATCCCTCTGTGTTGTTTGCTTAATTTTTTTAGGTTTTTTATGTTAGGAAGATTGCTATTTATAAACTGCTTACTAATGACTATTAATGTTGGAACAATGCTTTATAAAAGATGAACTGACTATTTATTAATAATTAGTATTTTACATGCGAATAAGAAACTATTTAAAATAAAGAGTTACCTCCATTTTAAAAGATCAAAAATTGTATCAGTCAACATTATTAAGAAACAATTCTCACTATTAACAAGCATGCATATTGCATATTGGCTGTTTTATAGTACTTATAAAGTGCTTATTAATTACTTATTTTATGCACGCAATTTATTCCTTCAATCCTATCCAATCCTATTTGAACATAACACCTACCTTACTAACTATTAATAAGCAGCAAATTCGTTTTTTATTGAGGCAAAAATCTAGATAAATAGTAAGATTTTGACCATACAATAGAGTGTGGTCTAACTTATATACACTTTCTAAAAAAATAATAATAATAAAACAAACATAAAAAAGGTTAATAACTAATGTAAAAATATATTCACACATTGTTAGCTAATGTTAGCTAACTAATGTAAATAAACAAGACTTTATTGTAAAGTGTTACCGATACAGGGACGTGTAAACAGTCTAGCAAACAAATAAATAAATGTCTTCCAAATGTCTCCAGGCATCACCCAGATCATGATCACAAAATATATAATATGTGTCTCTTTTACAAATCCATGTTTATTTACAGCTGCCATGATTCAGATCATTAAACAACAAATTCTCCATAAACAGAAAATGCTCAGTCTTGCCTGCTTTTTGGAGCATTTGAAGTAAAAAATGAATTAGAAGTCAGATATAAAATTTATGACATATGATTCACTGAGCGATTAACTCAACCCAGCAGATTTCAATTAATAAGTTATGAGTTGCTTAGATCTGAATTTATGCATTTGGAAGATTTTTAAAAAAAAAATTATCCAAAGTAACTTAAATTCCAAGTTCGAGTTACACGTAATGTCAGTTCTTGCTTTTCCTGAGAATCAAACTCATCACTTTGGCATTAAAAGTTCCAAGCTCTTCTGTTTGAGCTACAAGAAGATTAGTCCAATTGTCCACTACAATTAGTCCACTTTCAAAAGCTTGAAATAAGAGAACATGAACTCTCAGTAATATGTTTTGTTACTGTTATAGGCTGTGTATGATAAGTTGACATGAATGACGACAATATATTAAATCCAGTTATGTTGTTTTTTGTTTTTTTTGCTCTAAAATGTAATTTTGAATAAAACAGTTGCTTACCAAAAGCTCATGAGAAATAACTCCATATCACATTAATGCATGTCATTCATTCTCAGAGTCTGCATCTTAGAGACGATGACAGCAGCTGGTGAACAATGTGAATCAGATTAAGAGCTGCTTTGATTTGCATTGCCCTGCTACACTGCCCTGCTTGTGTACGGCAATGAATGCAAGCACCGAAATGCATATTCATTAAGGAACCCTCATTTTTTTTAACTTTTTTTTTTTATTGGGGGGGGGTGTGAGTCGCTGTAAGACCATATCTATTATGCTTTACCACTTCCTAGCCTAGGCAGATTCAATGAGAATTATAAAACTGTTCTAGTGAAATGCATTTGCAGGCTGAACAATAATTGCAATTTTCAGGCAGAGAACCATTAACATTTTAAAACAGATTTTAGCAAAACATTTGACAATTTAGCTATTACTTATTCATCATTTAGCTGTCTCTATTCTTTTTAAACTTACAATTCATTACAGGGATCGGTCCCCTGGAATAACCTGAGGCTAAGTGGATTGTTCAAGGGCACAACAGTGACAGAAGAGCCCACTTATTCTCCAGTTCATGACTGTACACCCCACCCTCTTTGTGATTTTGATCCCAACCTTGGCGTAATAGACGCTCAGATCCTTAAAGTCTACAACAACCGTACCAATAAATAACACTTGTGCATATTACCTACATATATGTACATGCATAAACTAATGAATAAATTAATTAATTATAAACTTATGGTAGTTGTTTATTTGAATCCATATTTCTTATTTCTAGGGGTGTGTATTGGTACCAAATACCAAACTTAACAAATACCTTCATAACTACTAATAAGCAGCAGACTATGAGTTTACTGAGGATAAATGCATAGATAATAGTTATTTAACACTAATAAGGTGTTTTTTCCCGCCTGTAAAAATAATTTATTGTAGGTCATAAATGTCAAAGTAGGGGAACATGTGTAATTTTTAAATCATTTATTAGTATTAATTTATTTAGCAAAATTAACAAAAAAGAAAAAATAGTCAAAATTAGTGCAAAACCAAGAAGAAGAAAGTTTATGAATACTTTGGGTGCTTTTCTTGTTCTTTAAATGTCTGAGATCATTAATTCTGACATGCTCTTTAAATAAACATGTCTGCTTAAATACAGTCAACGTTTATTTATCATTATTGCTATTTTTTTCTTTTAATCATTTAGTTGTTATCATCAAGTGGGCTTTTAAATAAAGCCTGTCCAGCTCATGAAGTCATGCTATTAACAGATTTGAAACTGCAATATCAGAGATCCCTTGACATTCCACTCTACGCCTACTCCAATTACAGGATGCAGGCTTCTTATCAATTCTGAGTATATAAGAACTCCTGCTTGTTACAGAGCCTCTCAGTTATGGCTCGGTCTTCCTGACAGTGGATGGGAATTAGACACACTAGTCACTCAAATCATTTGCTGCCTGCTGCATGAAAGGCTAGATCCAAAAAGACATCATCATTTCAAAAATTCCATAATGAGAGCATTGCAGCAGAGCATCACAGGAGTACAGACAACATGTGAAAGACCATGCATATCATAATACAGTAACTCTTGTTAACTATTAAAAACGACTTTTCCCTCAATACATTTGAGCACTTAATTTGCTGCTTATTTATCGTTTAGGTATTGGGTAGGTTTAGAGATGTAAAATAAGGTCATTTAGAGTAAGGCATTAATATGTGCTTATAAATGGCTAATATTCTAGTAATATGCATGCTAATAAGCAACTAATAGATGTAATCGTAAAATAAAGTGTTGGGTGTATATTAATATATCATACAGGAAATACATCTCATCTAGGTTTAAGGTCTTTTAAGGCATTTCTAATTATGTGCAGTAACCATCTGGATTAGGGAGCATAAATTCAGAGTTTTTTGAGAATTAAATTATCTGAAGTTTTACCTCATGTACACTAACATTCAAAAGTTAATGCCTTTATTCAGCAAGGACACATTAAACTGAAAAAAAAATAAAGGACATTAACAAATGATATTATTCAGCAGACTGAAAAGAAATTGGTGCAAAAAAAAAGTTTTTACTATTACTTGTCATGATCAGCTGTATGTGCCAGCTCAGGCAATTGGATGGCACTCCAGCGCCCAGCGAACTCTGAACTCTGTATGTCTCTGTTTGCAAACCCGGACTACGCCCATCTCGTTTGTTGTCATGGTGTTTTATTGTTCCTCCGCACCTTTTGTCTTGTATTTAAGCACCTGACTGTTGTATGTTTAGTCGCTCATCATTGTTGGATTGTTTATGTTCCCGTTTGCCATTGCCCCAACTCTGCCTGTACTGACTCTGATTTTGTAATTAAATAGTTTGCATAAGGATTTGCACGTCTCACGTCCTGTTCATGACATCACTAGTACATTTCACAAAGGGTTAGAATAGACACATTTTGAAGTCAACATACTGAAATTATATTTCTTTATCATCTTTTTTGCTTGCAACTTCAAATAATATGTTTTACTATTTGTACGTTTTTTGCTGTATCCTTATATCACTCAGCAATTTGTGGGAACTTTCATTGAATTTTTTGTGTTTGGCTTACTTAATATTATGGTTTGCTGCTGTGTAATATTGTTAGTGAAACTTCCACCATTCCATTAAACAGATGGCGGTTTGGTTGCAAGCTCAACTGCAACATTTCTTGCGTGAAGTGACTCATAAAATCAGTAGTAGCTTTAGTAGACTTATCACAGAACGATGTGAAGAGATTTGTTTGGCTTCAAGAAAAAAAACGGAAAAAAAAAAAAACGTTTATGCCCTGTGAGAGTTGGTGCTCTCAGTGCAATAATGTGTCAAGGAAACATTGCCTCTGTTGCCCTATATAATAGTCAGAAAATAAATCTGGCTCATTTTCCCATAGATTTGTATGGAGCCTGTCTCGTCCTTAGAGCCGTAGAGAGTGCAAAATGAGCTTGAAAATGTCATGAAATCAAAACTATAGCAGCGTTCTTTTTTTTTCTTGTTCTTTGCTTTTATTAGTCACTTTCAATATTGTTGTTGTTACCGCTATAATTATAAAGCCAAGCAATATACCATCAACGCTACAAGGCCTGACCTTAATTGCCATAGCCAATACATTAGAGGCCTTACACATTAGGTCATTTCAGTAAGTAATTTGCTTGGATGATAGCTTCATAACACACATCTCTCTGCAGACAGAGCCTTTGGGATAGTCTATGACAGTCTTGCCTGTCAGTCAAACAAATCATGAATTATATATGCCCACATTTTCCTCAAACCATGAATACCTGAACAGATCACAACTCCCCCATGAACTTCCTGTTGAACTGAGAAAACAGAGTACGACTCAACTTTGACACAGTACTAGACTGTGTAATAGCAGAATATTTTACTAAATGTCTTCTTAATGTGCTCTGAAAGTAATTCTAATGGAGTTGGAGAAGCTATTAGAAACTAAAGCATCCTAATTTGTGAGCTATACGTAATTTATGGTAGTTCAATTTGGTACCCATTTGAAAAAGTAGCTGTTTGCGTGTTTCAGACATTTTTAAGTCTGAGTAGAATTGTGTGTTTTGCATGAAGACACAGCAGTTAATCCTGCTTGAAAATATATCAGTGGGGCGAAAATAAAAGATAAAAAAAATAGCTCACACCATTGTGTCAGAACTATCATGATATTTATGATATTTACTTGAAAAGAAAACAATAAAGGCTTTGATTTCTGTCAGTTTATGCTAAATTCGCCTCATAAAATTAATTAATTAATTAATTAAAAGTCAATTAATTTTAATTACTATAAGATACAGTGCAGGTATGAACAAATAAAACATTTGTTTTAGGAAACCAACAGACTGATTTATTAGTGATTTAGAATTGTAATGCATTTATTTAAGAAAAACTGTTTATACATGTTGTTATTGTAATCGAAACAAATTATTAAAATACTACATTGAAATAAACCTAAAATTAATACATATTAGATGAAGAGAAAAGAAAAAAAAACTTCTCTAGATCTGTCAGGTTTTAGGGGCTGTCGCTGAACAACACTGAGTTTCAGCTCCCTCCAAAGATGTTCGACTGGATTTAGGTCTAGAGACTGGCTAGGCCACTCCAGAACCTTGATATGCTTCTTACATTGATCCTTGGTTTTCCTGGCTATGTGCTTTGGGTCATTGTCATGTTGGAAGACCCAGCCACGACCCATCTTTAATGCTCTGACTGAGGGAATGAGGTTTTTGCCCAGTATGTCACAATGCATGGCCCCGTTCATCTTCTCCTTAATACAGTGCAGTCCCCTGTTCAGAAAAACACCCCCAGAGTCTGATGCTTCCAGACCCATGCTTCACTGTAGTTATGGTATTATTTAGATGATGATCATCATTCTCCTTCCTCCAAACACGACGAAAGGTGTTAAGACCAAAAAGTTCTACTTTGATCTCATCTGACCACATGATTTTCTCCCATAACGCCTCTGTAACATCTAGATGATCCCTTGCAAACGCAGATGGGCCTGGACATGGGCTCACTTCAGCAGAGGAATCTATGATGCAAGATTTTAAACCATGAACCTCTCTTCACGGCATTGACCAGCTCCTCCCGTGTAGTTCTGGGCTGATTCTTCACCATTCTTAGCATCATTGATACC
>JAUYWG010000012.1:3471519-3482773 GCA_034779775.1 Enteromius afrohamiltoni
TTTAAAATCATATTTTCAGTTAAAATTTTTAAATAATTACACACACACACACACACACGCACACACACACACACACACACACACACATATATATATATATATATATATATATATATATAAATACTTTAAAATTGCAACATCATTACAATTACAAATGTTTACAATTTTAGTTTACAATCAGTGTTGCAGTAACCATATTTCAAAGAATTTAGATTGATGAAACGACTTTTAAAGATATGTCAACAGGATAAAAAGTTTAGTCATTTTACTTACAATACATACAACTTACAATTGATGTATGGTTTGTAAGGACAGGATATTTATCCTTACTCCTGTAAGGACAGGAGATACAGCTATTTGGAATTTGAGGGTGCAAAAAAAAAAGTTGTCCAAAGCAAGTTGTTGGTATTGCATATTATTCATTTTTTATATATTGACAGTAGGAAATTCACAAAATATCTGAATGGAAGATGATCTTTAGATACTCTGCTAATGAATTTTGACCCATACAGTGTATTTTTGTCTATTGCTATCACATATGCTATTACATCCCAGTGACTTAAGACTGGTTTTGTGGTTTGTTTGTACTCTGCACATTTATTATGTATATATGAATGAACACACATACAGAATATACTTAAAAATTTGACATGCATATATTTATATTCGTATTATTATATTAAACATATAGCATGTATTTCAAATATAAAATGATCTTAAATATACACACACATAATATATATATACACAGCACAACACAAGTTTTTTTTTAAATAATAACTCTTTTTTCATTTTCGATGTGAAGCCCTAAATATAGCATACTCACTTAAAGTATTTGTATTATGTCCATTAAAGGGTTTCTCTATTGACCCCATTAATTAATAACACACAGACAAAAACATTTTGAACTTTTTTTTTAAACCATCTTTTTTTAGGCAGAAGAAAATAGTTAATGAAAGGCTTGAAAATCATGAAAATGTAGCGGAAATACTTGCCTGACATCGTTGCATGCCAACCAAGGAGACTAAAAGCCAAGAACTGGGTTAGATCTAAGAAAACCATGACGATAAATTAGTCATCAACCATTAACCAAGAAACGGACATCTTATTTGTCCTCTTTCGAAAAAGTACAAAAATGTATGAAGGATCATACAGTAACCGTCTCTAATTAGAGAGTCAGCTTCAATATAGAAGAAGATTCAAATAGGAAGTTCACGTCATTACCAGCAACATTACATTATGTAAAGCTCATTTCACCGAGCAGTGGAAACATCATTACAAACTGTTTCTGGAGTGTAACACGACTGTGTGACATCTAATTGGCAGAGCTGAAGTGTCGTAATTAGTGAGAGGACGCTTTGAGGGACTCGTTTACGAGACGTACGACTATCAGGTCCTACCTACCAGGGTCATGGTCCACACGCTAGGTGCCGGTCCCCTTCAGATACTTAAAGTATGAGAGAAAACGCTCAGCAAGCTCCAGACCGAGCACGAGCTGTGACTGCGAGGAGCACTTTGAAGGACACTCGGTAATGACCTGTCCTCTCTGCATGGCCTCTGGAGGCAGCAATCCACCACTGCGATAGGATTCTCAGATTAAGCCTGCGAGCGCCAGGGTTGTGTTCCCGGATCAGAAGCCGGGGTCAACCTTGTCAGTGCGGTTCACGGTGATCACACAGGGCCACTGACAGGACTGGTGGTGGAGGACACACAGGGACCCGGCGCCCAGCAGCCCCAACGGCTCACACTCACCCAGACACTCTCAGAGTGAGATCTTTACATGACAGTGCCGACATATCTCAGCTTGTGAGCCTGATTGCTCTTGGCAGCCAGCATTCTTTAGTTCACTCCACTGTGCTCGTGTTAATTTGATGATAGGGCTGCACAGCTGCACGGGTGGGTGTGCGCTGGAATTTCATAAATAATACCATTCGGTTAAACTGTGACACAGAACAAATGCAATGTGAAAGGGAATGGATCGCAGTAAAACCCACAAAGATATGGAAAGGTGATTTAAAATGAATGAGCTGCTGTCTGGTTTTTTAGTGTGCATATAGTTCCAAATGTATGCGTTTGTATTTATTTCTTCAAACCCTGAGGAGCGAGAGAGTAGAGAGCTGATTCAGTAGAGAGTTTAGAAATTGGCTTTCGGAGATTGGAGGAGATACTGTTCAGCTGCATGCAAAATTCAAAGACAATTGGAGTATGTTTTACAAGAAAACAGTGTATGCATAGCTAACAGGAAACATTGTCAGTGTCTTTGACAAACATTGAAAGAAGATTCGGAGAAAGTGTTTTTCTATGTTAATAGTTATAATGTAATAATTCTAAACATTGATATAATGTTTGTACAAAGATGTTCTCAAAATGTGAACTGTGCACAAAAAAAAAAAAATTTAATAACTGAATATTTATTTATCTCTTTAAATAACTTTTAAAAGTAAATAATTATTTTGGTAGGTTCAGAGAATGTTCAAAAGTTACTTTCTCATAATGTTTGCAAAATGATAACATCTCTAAATCTCTAAGGGGCAGTTTCCTGGATTAAAATAAATGTTAAGAGCGCTCTAAACTGGAAAAGGCTTGCACTGAGATATTTTAAAATACATCATTGTCATTGTTTGGTCTTAAAATGCTCACAGATAATGCATTTTTGTAAGACATGTTTCTAAAAATTCTTAAATGTCCAAAATTAGCAAAGGTTTAGTCCTAGCTTGATCTAATTCCTATCCGGGAAACCGGCCCTAAATGTTTACATAAACCAAGAAGAAAATGTTAAATGATAACACTGTCATAAAATGAATAATTAATTGAAACAATCTTTTACGTATTTTGTTAACTGGGTCAAAATTTCTCATTGAAATGAATGTGTTACTTGACATTCCTTTGTAATTATTTATGCCGTACTGGAAACTTCATTGCTTGAGAGGAACTGTAGAGGGCTATTATAATGGGTTTATTTTCCAGAGTTTCGATAAGCACTCAGAAACTCACTGCTGCCTACAGTGAATCATACTGTTACACAAGCTCTCTCTTCTTGAAAATATACAATTTAAAAATAAATATGTTTACCTTTATTATAAACTGTGTTTTTTTCTGCAGCTCTAAGATGCCATGACATCATTAACAATTTTTTGCAGATTCCAAATTTCCATTCATTTTCATTTGTGCAAAAGAGTCGAAAGCAAATTCTCCATTTGTGCTCCATTAAGGAAGCAAAAACAAAAAACGTATATATATATATATATATACATATATAAACAGCAAATTTGTTTGTTTAAATTACTAATTGTTTGTACAATTTGAGTGAAATGCAACTACAAAAAAAAAGGAACCTTTTTTTTTTCAAATAATCCCCAAAATTGTTCATTGTCTTTAGACAGCGAAGAAAATGGGACAAGGCCATGTATAAAGTATGGCTTAATCTGTCTGATAATGAAAGCAAATGTCTTGAAGCAGTAGCTCTGTACTCGAATTAAGAAGCATGTTCATTAGGAATAGACACAGCAGACTAAGTACACTTTAGAGCTATAAATCTAATAGACTTAATGCTTGCTGTGCACAGGGACTGTTGTGGAAAGCAAGGGTGGGTGGAATATTGGCAGAATACTCTACTGGTCAGAGGAGCTGAAAGACTTTATGCAATTGTTTCAGTCACACAGTCAATGAACCTGGGTGAAGCTTAAACACTTTGAAAATTTAAACATAGTAAGCATGTTTTCCAAAAAAAGTTTTGAGAACAATGAAAGACTGGTACCTAATAATTCACTAAAATATATATTTAGATATAAATCTGAATGTCAAGTGTCTAGCTCAGACATATCCATGTGTAAGATGGCTTGAAATAAAACAGAAAGAAAACATAAACCATAAACTGATCTGCTCAAACAAGAGGTATTACAGTACAATCCTTCTGATAAGATGTTTTGCTTGGTTTTCACCCAACTGTTCAAATGTATTGTTTGAATTTGCCAGCAGAAAAAAGCTCCAGCATGGTAAACAAACCAGCTTCAAAGGTGTAAAAGATTGTGGGCTTTTGTTAAAGTGGTTATTACCGGGAATAAGTAAACCTAGTAATTTAGTCTCATGGGAAACAATGACAAGCTTCACATTATGGCTCATTGTTTTGTTTCAAGGTGCTTAACTTTCTGGCATAATACTGTTGATACTTTATCACAGCCGTTGTTTTTTAACAGGTTTATTCTGCTTTGTGTAAATTGTGGATCATTGCTGAGAAAAACAAATGTATTAACCCACTCTTTGAGGTTCTTCTGCAAAGGAATTTATGAGTTTGCTCTTCACCTTTCATAGCAGAGTACTGTCATTTTCAGTCAAAGAGAAAAGCACTATTTGTGCTCTTTGCCTTTCATCGGTCAGCAACATAACTAAATCCCTCAAAAAGACTATTAAAATCAATAATGGACTGCCATTCTATGCACAAGTGGCAGTTATTGATTATTAGACCTGAACATGAATATTTTTTTCTTTGGTTAACTGAACCAAATCTGAAATAAAATACAAGATGAAAAACTTTACTATAACTATTCATCTTCCTTAATTCATAATTTGCTGCTTATTAATAGTTAATAGGTAGTTGTTAAATTTAGTTATTGGATAGGTTTTAATATGTTCATAAAGGCATTAATATTTTCTTAATTACTACTATTAAATGGCTCGTTTTCTTGTAATATGCATGCTAATAAGCATCTAGTTAAGAGACCCTAAAAGAAGTGTTTATTTGCAAAAACAAATAACTCATTTTTTTTTCAAAATTCAGGTTTTTATTATCAGGTTTATCAGGTTTATATTTTTATTTACCTAAAAAAAAAAAAAAAAAAACATCCAGTTTGCTCAATATTATTTGGCATGCTAAATGTATATATATATATATAATGTTGCGACTGACCAATCAGAAAAGATAGCCTAACGAGATAACTAAATTCGAACAATTTAGTTATCTCGTTAGGCTATTGTCACGCTCCAGACTATGTTTTGTTTATTTTTTCGTTTCCCCATGTGCTCTGTCTCTGTGTGACCTAGTTTCTGTTTGATTATCATTATGTTCAGGTGTGCCTTCCTTGTTAATTGCCTGCTCTTTATAAGTTCTCCTCAGTTCTGTTTAGTTTGTCGGATTATTAACGTTGCTTTGGATGTTGTGTGTTTTGCCCTGCCTGCCTGCCTGTCTGTCTACTCGTCTTGGAATATTAAAGGAATTGTAATTTACTGCACTACCAACTCTGCATTTGTGCTTTCACCACACGCACCTGTGATGACAGCTATCTTTTCTGATTGGTCAGTCACAACATTCCAAGGTTTGTTATTCCCAGATAACAACCGGTAAAACTAATAACACAGGCTCATCCGAGTACTACAGATCATCTTGACCATAAGTAATTATATCACTCCGCTGTCGCTGCCATCCTGTGGCTTAAAATGCTTAACCGTTAAAACATTAATTTCAACATGTACGGCAAAAGCAGCGGATTTCAATGATTTCAGGATAGATGATGACTCATTTTTATTATTGTATTATTTTATTTATTGTTTTATTATTTACTTTTGGGGCAAGAAGCCATTTAATAAACGGGATAATATAAATGATCCCTTACTAAAATTGAAAAAAACAAACAAACCTAAGTCTAAAACCTACAAAGGCAACAAGGAACATACAAAACCAATGACTGTACAACTGATATATTTTTATCTGATGGATTTTTGAAGGCAGCATAGAAATATAATTCTACAATCCTGTACATTCCATTATGTGACATTTAAGCTACAAAAAGGAAGATGCCATGAGGAAAGCGTGGTTGATGGTCAGTGTAAATGTTTTTGACCCACTTTTTAGACTTTTCATATAAGTTCTAGTGAGACATTGATATTCTAGTAATTAGATATCCACTTAGTTATCACCAAAGCTGACTCTACTTTGGGAGGTACCTCTATCTTTGTGTACAAATATGTACCTATGAGTGAGTCACTGAACTATTTGTTCAATCAGTTTGTTCAATAACACACATATTTTCTGCAGTTCTGTTGTAATACAGTGACTCAAGAGCAAAAAACAGACAACAGCAATTCTGTCTAAACAGTGACACAATATTGCTTACTAAACTGTTGTATCAAAGAAATGTCACATTTGTAATCAAGTTTTTTGGATAAATATGAGCACGAAGTATGGTTATTTTTAGATACACAACTGCATGGCTGATACTTAAATCATATCATGTTTCTCAAAATGCCTAAGCTGACATATTTGAGAACTCACATTTATCAGAGTTTTAATTCTCATACAGTAGGATCAGAAATTAAGCAGAGACTACCAGTCACATTTTATCTACATCTCTGTTCCTAAGAGCAGAACCTGATAGAGAACCACTACAGCTTGAACATTAAACTCTGAAAGGTTGCAGACTTTCTGTATTCATTACAGTGGGTCCATTTAAAAGTTCGCTAATTAGCTGATTTATTTTGGTGATAGGTAAAAGGTACAGTATATGAGGACTCAAACGATCTCCAAATTATAGATAATTAATTTCCCCTGTACCATTCATCCTCAATAGCTTGCTCTGTAATATTATCTATAATATGGTATTATATCCCACGCTATAGTGCACAAGCCTACTGTTTTTGCTCTTGCAACCACCAATTACTGATAGTTCAGGCCATCTGGTGAGTCCTGATTTCTGGTCATTTCTAAGTAATCTGCTGCGTTTAAATCTTCTCCCAAGCGTATTTGTGATACTGTAGTTCAAGTCGAGTTTCCAAATGTCCACACGCTGCTGCCATATAATAATTTTTCTGATACTTTACCCTATTTTGCTTGGTGAAACAGTTTGGTGTCCAGTCCGAAATATTTTTCCTGCTCTGCTCCAATCTCTTCAGGATCAATAACATGTCAACAGGTCAAGCTACCTGATCATCTTTCAAACAAAAATAGCGATGCTAGGAAAGAGTGTTTCGCTCTGACATAATAGAAGCTAGACTGAAATATCTTGTTTTAAGTGCGCGTTTGACAGTCTCGTCTGGGGATAACGACATGTTTAGAAATGAGTCTGTCTAACGACTGTCAAAAAATGCCAGCTAACAGAAAATCATTAAGATTCTGCTGGACTTTTCTTAACCTTCTAAAATAATATGAAAGAGAGCACGTCTTGCCGGGTTTGGTGAGATTTAGTGTTTAATGTAGGTGCGTTTTGATAAATCAGCAGCGTTAGCTCATTATATTCCTTTGGGAATTCTAATTATGCATAAATAATTCATTTCCATTTCAATTTGGTTTCTTGTTTGGAATGTTTCATCTGAAAATAAATAACAAATGGCCTCTTCACGGGTCATATGCTTCATGTTCTCTGCGACCCTGGAAATGTAATACTAGTCTAGCATACCATCTAATCACTAGAGCTCAGTGTGTTGCATTTGTCATCATGTCTTCTGAAGGAAGCCGCTGCACAGAGGCTAAAAAAACTGTGAGTTAATAAAAGTTCAATTAACGGGACTGAGTGCAGGCTGAGGGAAACCTGCCATAGCCGGTCTCTTTCACGGAGCCGTGCTGAGAACAGCCTCAGACTGATATTAGTTCTGACATAGTTTGCTCGCACCTGTCTGAGCTCAATTACCTAAATAACAACAGCTTTGAAAATATAATAAGGGAAGTCAACTAATTTCACTTCCCTCCTCCTTGTGCGGCAAATCCATAAATAATGGCTCCGAAAAAGCTTTTACATCCATCTTTCACAGTCATTACTGCCGCAGCCGTATAGATAAAACCATGTTATTGTTTTCATTTTCTGCGAGAAATGCTCCACTTTCTTACCAATGAAAATAGAACATAAAAGTAACCCAAAAAACTAAGCACTGAAGTAAGACGGAGAACAACATGTTATGGTCACGCTGTCAAAATGCAGTGATGCAAAAGTTACAAAGTGTTTGTGAAGGCTGAGTCTAGACGTTATTGAGTCAGGTTAACTTTCTAAGCACAAATAGGGCTATTGTAACAAGCATGCAAAACGATCCTTAATGCTTTTATAATGACATTTGGGGGTTAAGTCCATTTAAAGAGGAAAGAGTAGTAGTATAAATCAATGGCTTATTATTGTATGGAAACATATTAGCATTGATTTTCCATTGCTGAATTATTGAGAATCGCAGGAGAAATTTGGTGAGCATGCTGTGTTATTGCTCAGTTCGGTGGCCTTTCCTTATGTTCTGCAATGATAATTTGAGCTGAATTTATAGGTCTGTGCAACTTAAAATGGTTATATGTTGAGGAAGCCGTTACCTGAGGAAGAAAACATGCTTCGGTTCTTTTGAATATTCCTAGTTTCTACTTAAATTAAGGAAATGTTACATATCTGTACTGTGGATAATGAAGAACGGATTTTATCGGATTTAAATGGAGTCTGTTGATATTTTCTCACCATGAGTTGGGTGTCTGGTCTGAAAGGTTATTCTGCAGTCTGTTTAGTCTGAGCATGAAAATGACAAAGGCACCCCCCCTCCATGACCATGAAGAGAGAAGCACATGCTAAGATAACCGAGATGAATGGCTGTGCTTGACATCACACAGTTGTCCAACAGAGCATTGACATCAGCTGTACTAGTCATGAAGACAAAGAGCACAATTTAGACTCTGCATGGATCAAACAACCATAAGACACAAAGCTGACAACAACCACCAAAACTGAATATAATAATAAAAATATCTGAATCACAGGACAGTGGACACTGAGTCCACAAGCCAGGGTTTCCAAGTCTGACAAAAAGATGCAACTACACTGTAAAAAATTACTGTGATTTTAACAGTAAAAAAAAAATTGAAAATGCTATGGTAAAAAAACTGTTAAATGGTTAATGGTAAATTCCTTTAAAATTTGCAAGGAAAATGTTTAAACTAATATTTAATATTTAACTAATATTTAATGCAACCACAGCAGTCGTTTATTTACAGTAAATGGGTACATGATTTTTTTATTGTGTACATTTTAATAAGATAGTTTACTGTATGTATTTAGGCTTATTAATACAGTATTAAATATGTATTTTGCCTTCAACAAAACCATTTATTTATTTAACATTTATTTATTAAAAATGTATTTGAAATTAAATTCAAAGACTATCACACACACACACACAAACTATAATAAAAAATAAGCTCCCCATGAGCTGACATGATATGAAACAGTGTTTTAATAAGTTATCAGTTTAAGACTCTTGAACTTGTTTGTTAAATTTTGCACCTTACTTTAATTTGTCCTAATTTGCAGCTTGAGTCATACCATCAAGATTAGTTATAATGCATCAGAGATGGTCATAAAAGTGTGTAATTATGTACTATAAATGTATGTGAGTATTATTTTATACGGCAGAAAAATGTAAAAACATATGCTGGGAGGATAATATGTAGGCTACAACACAGATAAAATAAAAATTGAATGCCATAATTTATTTGGGAAAAAAGAAAAAAAAGTACAATTTGAAATGAAGATGTTCGACAGCAGCATTTGGCACGGCTCCCTTGCCTGAACATTCAACATTGGAGAGAATAAAATGTTTATTTGTGTGGGCAAACAAAATTATCACTTTAAAATACATCCCACCGGATGGTCTTTTTACTGGCAGCTTCATATCTACTTGCCAAAAGAGCATGCATTTATCATGCAATATGTGTGCTTGCATAGTCCAGCCCCATCTATTTTTTTTCATGTCCAGTTAATGGGTGTCTAAAATTAGGCAAGGAGCGTTTGTAAAAAGGGTCAATGATTTTTAAGGGTATCCATTGCACTAAAACTATCACTATATTACCCACAACTCCTTTGCTCTGCATGCTTAGATTAAGATGAGCCAGAGAGGGGTTTGGGTGACTGCAACGCTCAGGTTTTTGTCCATTTAAAAGTGTCTCCTCCCATTTTATATTCACTGCACTTCATTAATCTTTCAGATATATTTCACTCATCTGCAGTTCTGTTCTCATCCGGGGTTTTTTTTTCACTTACAGACACACTGATGGCTTGAAAATGTGTAAGGGCCTTAAAAATGAGGGCACAGGAAGACAGAGGTGACTGAATATATTATCACTACTTGCAAGCCACGTCTATATATAATATATGTTATTATATATAACACCTGAGCAGTTCAATTTTCATGTGCCTACATAAAACTCCTGATGGACAAATCCATTCGGAATATCGGTTTTGCCATTCTACGAGCTGGAAAGTTTTATTGTTGCACAATCTTCTCAACTCTCTCTTCCTAAGGCAACAACTAATAGGAAAATAAGAGAAGGTGTTGAAAAATTGAGCAGGTGTGACTGTAAATAAAGTTTATGTGGCAGAGAAAATGTAGCATTTCCTTCATCACTGGGGAAACAGTGGAAGTAGTTAATCCCTGGAGGCGCTGTCGTCATACTCCTGTTTGTCACAAATCCGTTTATGGATACAGGTAGACACTTCCTTGATTAACTTATCTTTTCATGGCATTGTTTAAAATGGAATATAAAATTATTTCACAGTATAATCCACTGAGGATTTTATTTTCCCTCCAGTTCCACACACCAACATCCTGATTTAATAATTCTTTTACTGGACACGCAACACTTCTGCTGGTTCATGAGTCTTACTGGGGTGTAGCAAAGAAATCCCTTTAAAAAATATATTTTATATTTTATATATATATATATATACACACACACACACACACACACACACACACACATACATACACATACATAACACACACACACACACACACACACACATACTATATTTTATTTATTAACTTAAAAATGAACTTGAAAAATGAAAACGAACACACAGAAATGGCTCTAAATCTGTATTTTATTTATTTGTTTTCATTGATACAATTTCCATTGTGATGTTTTTTGTCATGAACGATGACATGAAGCATGCAAGTTCAAATGCAAAATGGGTTTATTGGGATCAGGGTCAGGCAGACAAAGTCGTACACCGGCAATCAGAATCAGTAGAGGTATAGACAAAAGAGTAAACGATAATCCAGACGAGAGTCAAACGTACCAGTAAACAGATTCCTAAGAGCAAGACGAAAACGTAGATCCAAGGGAAGCAAAGGTCACAACTATAAATCCAGACTATGATAACAGAGTCCAATAACACAAATGGGCACACTGGGTTGACAGCATACACTGAGACAATGATCCGTGCTAGACAGACAAACAGACTGGTTTATATACAGGTGGCACTGATTGAATGATTGAACCAAACTAGCAACAGCTGTG
>JAUYWG010000012.1:3482873-3498983 GCA_034779775.1 Enteromius afrohamiltoni
TTACTAATGACTATTAATGTTGGAACAATGCTTTATAAAGGATGAACTGACTATTTACTAATGCTTAACTAATGATTTATAGTGTGTAGTTATTATAAAGTGTTACCAAAATTCCAATTTGCAATTGTGATTTCTGAATAAATGCATGCACCATCTGTGCCACAATACACATTCATTATTGTTTATATATATATATATATATATATATATACATACATATATACACACACACACACTTTAAGTATGAATGTGTGCATTTAAATGTGTGTGTGTGTACTCTTTAGAGACACTGGTAGAAACAAATATGTTCAGTATTTCTCAGTATTTCTTATTCTGTATGTCATCTAAAGCAGTGCAGAATCGCAGATATGTACTGGCAATTCTGTGCTGTTGTGTTCGCTGTACTGTGAATTATTCTTGCGTACACACAGCTTGGCTCAACACAGACACCTGCTCAACAAGACAATCTGTCACTCTCGCTAGACAAACACTGTCAGTCTCGCAAGTCAAAGTTTTATCTTTTAGCACTAAGTTTGGTGCATATTCCAGTGTAATCCGGCCAGAAACGTCCAGATAGATATAATCATGTTGGTCTCTCTGACACATTCAACCACCAATCACACTTTGCATGGTATCATGTGACATTTCAAGTTGGGCAATAATGTGTGGATATTTCATTTTGTTGAAACCATATGCCACAAACAAAACTCTTGAATCGTTAAATTTTGTATGTAATGTTACATGTCTCATGTTTCCTTCAGCAATAAAATAAGCATGTATGTACACATATAGTACACACACACACACACATATATAGTGATTGCTTATGCAAGTATCAGTTGCAATTTTAGCTTATTAATACAAGGCTTGAACTGATTTCTTTCCGCTTTAAGCATGAACTAGTTTGTTGCTGAACATTAGCCATAGTATCATGAGGACTGGACTTCCCTGAGGCAGAGCAGGAATGCTCTTCTTGTTGATTTTTGCCACTTTGACAGATATGATTTTCATACTAGTGCATAGGACAGGGTCTTATAGTCTCATTTAAAACAGTCTTACCCGAGGTTAGAACGTAGTCACTTGAATGTGCATTTGGACATGAGTAGAAGTGACACATTTTCCACTTACATAGCTTGCTTAGTACACCAACAAAAAAAGAGGAAAGACAGGCCTCAACTTAAAAAAAAAAAAAGAAAGAAAAAGTAAATGGTCAAGATTTGTGTTAAACTGCAATATTATCTTTACTTTAAAGAGGTCATCCGGTGCCACATGCACTTTTTCAAGCTGTTTAGACTGAAATGTGTGTTGGTAGTGTTTGTACACCACCACCCTACAATGATCAAGATCCACCAGTAGTTTTCTTTTAATTTAATAAAAAATAAGTTGCCCCTTCCGAAATCAAGCCATTCTCGAATGCATGTAGGTGTGGCATCACACAGACCGAGGACACTCCCACAATAGTTGATTTACAGCAGCGTGTCACACAGACTGAACTTACCTCAGACCCGCCCTGAGTGAGCCATCATCAGACCGTGACGCAGAGACAAGCAAGACTCCTACAGATTGAGGTGTTTTGTTGTTGAATGTATTAAGGAACATAGCAGTAGTCATTTACTCCCGACATCTGACTGACTGAAGACGCGGATGATTAATATTACGTTTGATTCTTAAGGAAATGCACCCATGAGCAACCAAAATGCATTTACTGTATGTGTGAATCATTCTTGATCCAGCCTCACCTACAGAAGCAGTGAGTATAATGTCTATTAATGAATCTTTGCAAATTGCCTTTCTTAATAATGTGCTAATTAGAAAGTTTCACTATGAATACGGCTAAAAAAAGATCCTTTGAGAGTGCCTCTGAAAAGAGGGGCGGAGTCAACAGAGCTTGTGAAGATATAAAGGGGAAGTACACAGAACAGAGTGATTTCTAATGAGCTGCTGACAGGGTGAAATGAGCGTTTTTAAAACTATCTTTGAGAAATTTTAAAACAACCAATATTACAAACTTTCCATTAAGACCCTAAAGAATCATATAAGCTAGTGGAAAATTGGCTTTGTATGACTCCTTTAACTGTTATATATATCTATGCACTGAAGATAAAACTAAATCTATAATTCCATGAATAAGCTTGAAACCATCACAGGTAACAAAATAGATTCTAAAACATTTTGCTTAGAAATATTTCCAAAACATTTAAATGTCCAATTTTGTTGTTATTATTATAATGCTATTAAAATGTTACAAAAATGTTTTCTTAAAATATTCCACTAGCCTTGTTTTCACCCAAAATAACGTTTAATTGAATATTGATTTCAGAACGTTTTCTCTCAACCATATGAAAACTTACTCAAATACCAATGAAGTTATAAGAACATAAAAATTACTTTAAGAACACTTAAAAAAAAAAACATTTACTTAAAAGAAAAATAAATTGAGTTTTTTACTCATAAATTGAAAGTACATTACACAAATAATTACAAGAAACAATGGAAAGTAACACATACTGTACTAAAGAGTGAAACAGTATTCTCTTGTAAAATGTGCTGCGTTCTTTTCTTTTCTTTTTTTTTGTTTGTTTGTTTGTTTTTTATCATGCATGTACATGTACTGTTACTTCAGAAAATTGCATACTATTAGCTTAATTAAAATTAGATTTGACTTTTACACTGTACTAAACCGAGACACTTAGCTCAATGTTTCCAATGTTTTCTCTTACATAAGTATCCTAACAGCCCCTTCAGTAAAGCTCAAGTACTCCTTCATCAACATTAATTCGAAATGTGCTCCTCTTAACTCACATTACAGAATAATTTCTGATTTATTGGTTTCAAGCTGAAGAATGTAATATTTGCTTCCCTAGCATCACCAAACAGTATTGGAAAAATAATCTAGCTGTGGTTAATAATGCGGTTGGCTCCACAGTTCTTCAGCGTTAGGCTTGTTAGCACATTGTACATGTGTGATTGAATATTTATGAGGCGTGCAACATTTATGTCCACTTCACTGTCATGAAACGGCATTTACAACACTGTTTGGCAAAGTAGACATGTCAAAACGACGTCATCTTCTCATTGTACACTACACTCAGAGCAGTCTAGAGATTTCTTTAAGTTTCATCATGCTTCCCATGTCTTATTGATTTCTTTAAGCTGTGAACATGGATTGACAACCCCATTCAAACATTTGATTTCAAGGAACCAGAACATCATAAAGACAACAGAGGGAGACCTCAAACATGGCCATGATCAGACTGTCTTGTGTAGTCATTGAACTCTGAAGGGCCCGCGGAGGTTGGAGGGCATCAGTATCTCTTAAGTCTGACATGTTAGTGATATAATTGTAATTCGCTCAACTGGAGAAAGTGCCTGCAGAAAATGGTCAATAAAAAAATGGTTATGTATGAGTCAAGTGTCTTATATTTTCGCTGAGAGTTGAGGATATTCTCATTAATTGGGAAAGTTCTGTGTGGACAAGTAAGCCTAAAATATACTTCATTTTGTGCAGTGCAAATTTTGTCATCACCGTTGTGTCACAGTCAGAAAAATAACTACTGAAGATAGACAAACAGACATATATATATACATTCTGAATTAGACGAAAACTCATTTCTCATAATTGAGAAATTAACTCAAAATTAAAATTTCACTCAGACTTGCAAGAAGTTAACTTTGAATTCTAAATGTTTTTTCTCAAAATTATAATAAGTTAAATTCTAAATGCTTTTTTTCTCAGAATTGTGAGAAATAAATTCAAAATTGTTTTAAAAGTTAAATCGACAATATTTTTTTCTTAGATATGCAAAAACTCGTTTAATTGTGGGATACAAACTAATGTTAACTCAGATAAAAACTTTTCCTAATAATTATAGTAATACTTATTTATTCATAATTTATATCTCACAATTCAGTTTTTCCCCTGCCATCTTGCAATTTTGATTTTTTTCTTGACCAACATAACCTAAAATAAATAACAAAAACTACTCCCAATACAAAAGTCAGAATTGTGAGACATAAACTTCCCGTAAACTCCCGTAAAAAAACGTTTTTTTTTTTCAGCAGCTAGGGTGACGGACTGTAGAAATACGGTAATTTTCCGTAAATCAAAAATGTAATTGTTCCAGCAGCTGGAACACCACAATAAAAAACATCCGTTTCATTTTCATATCAAATTGTCAAAAAGACTACAATACTGTTCCACCACATTTATTACTTAACACGGAAATATTACATTCTCACATTCCAGTACACAATTTGTACAGATTGCTTAATAAACACTGTTTTACAACATAGCAATATAGCAGGATGAGTAATATTGAGTAACTTCACATTGCCAAAAAAAAATTGTTTTTTATCATGCATGTACATGTACTACCCCTTCAGATTCAGTTTCTTGCAGGGGAGGTGGAGCCGCAGGTCTCTGGAGGAGAGCCAAACCCATTGGCCCGGCTCGTAGAGAGGACTAGGACGCCGGTGATGGTCAGCCTGGGTTCTGAGGCGGCGAATGGCACTTTGCAGATGAACATGAGCCGCGTCCCAGGTCTGTTCGCTGCGGTGTAGCCAGTGGTCGACGGAGGGGAGGTCGGAGGGTTCGCCAGACCAAGGGAAGAGTGGTGGCTGGTAGCCGAGGATGCATTGGAACCGAGTCATTTGGGTTGAGGGTTTCCTTAAAGAGTTCTGTGCATACTCCGCCCAGAGGATGTATTTGCTCCAGTCGTCCTGGTTGTTGCAACAGTAGGTCCGAAGGAAGCGTATGAGTTCCTGATTGGCCCTCTCTGCCTGGCCGTTGGACATTAATGTTGAGGCTGGAGCAGAATGCCCTCCAGACCTGAGATCGGAACAGGGGCCCCCGGTCGGAGACAATGTCCTCGGGTAAGCCATAATACAAAATACTTGTTCTAGCAGGGTCTGAGTGGTCTCCCAGGCCGTGGGTAGCTTAGCTAAGGGGATGAACCGGCAGGCCTTAGAAAATCGGTCTACAATGGTGAGGACAGTAGTGAAACCTTCAGAGGCCGGGAGGTCGGTTATAAAGTCCAGGGCGATATGTGACCAAGGTCGTTGGGGGACAGGCAGAGGGTGCAGAAGGCCAGCTGGTCGTAGTCTGGATGATTTTGAGATGTTACAGTTGGAACAGTTCTTTACAAATTGCATGATGTCTGGGAGGAGGGTTGGCTACCAGAAACGGTTTGAGGTGAGTTCCTGAGTGCTGAGGATCCCTGGGTGCCCCGTGCTGGGGTTGCTGTGAATTAGCCGCAGCAGTCGCTTGCGCAGGCATTCAGGCACGTAAGTCCTGTCGGCGGGGCATTCAGGGGGTGTCGGGTTGGTGGTTTGAGCATCGGAGATCTCCCTCAGGATGTCCCATTGCACCGGGGCGACCACGACAGTCGAGGGCAGAATGGGCTCTGGTGAAGCGGACTGTGTAGGTTGGTTATAGAGCCGGGACAGGGCGTCGGCCTTGGCGTCTTTGAGCCCGGCCGGTAGGTTATTTGGTAGGAGAATCGAGAGAAGAATAGTGACCACCTGGCCTGTCTTGTGTTGAGTCGCTTGGCGGCGCGTTAGTACTCTAGGTTGCGGTGGTCCGTCAGTACCAAAAATGGTTCCTTAGCTCCCTACAGCCAGTGCCACCATTCCTCCAATGCGGCTTTGAGAGCCAGCAGTTCGCGGTCCCCCACATCGTAATTTCGTTCCGTCGGGGTGAGCTTGCGTGAGTAGAACGCACAAGGATGGAGCTGTATCCATCTTTCCATCCATCCAGGAACTGTATAACTGCAACTGACTTCGCTCTTCGGACGAAAGTCCTTACTTCATCGTGCCCAAAAAGAGTTGTGGGCTGAGACCAATCCTGGATCTCAGAGGCCTTAACCGGTCCCTTCTCAGGCTGCCGTTCAAGATGCTCACGCCAAAATGCATACTAACATGCATACGGCACCAGGATTGGTTTTCAGCCATCAACCTAAAGGACACGTACTTTCATGTCTTGATCTTACCTCACCACAGGCCCCTTCTGCGATTTGCGTTTGAGGGTCGAGCATATCAGTACAAGGTTCTCACATTTGGCATTTTCGCCTTATGGCAGATGGGCATCCACATCCTCAACTACCTCGACGACTGGCTGATAATTGCCCACTCGCAAGAGTTGCTGTGTCAGCACAGGGACTTAGTGCTACGGCACCTCAGCCATTTGGGCATTAACGTCAACTGGGAGAAGAGCAAACTCAGTCCAGTGCAGAGGATGTCTTATCTCTGTATGGAGCTTGACTCGGTCAAAATGACTCCCTGCCTCATGGGGGAGCACGCACAGGCCATGCTGACATGTAGTTATGTCCTGGGGCTGAGACCGCTACAGCGTTGGTTACACGACCGAGTCCCGAGATGGGCATGGCACCGCGGTACTCTACGGTTTGGCATTTCCCCGGAGTGTCGCCACCTATTCAACCCTTGGTCAGCCATTGCATTCCTACAGGCTCTAGTACCCATAGGGCAAGTGTCCAGGCATGTGGTCGTGTACACAGATTTACATTTACATTTATTCATTTAGCAGACGCTTTTATCCAAAGCGACTTACAGGTGGGGAAAACAGCAAGCTATTAGTCCTAAAGAGGCAAAAGCAACGTAGGAAGTGCTCATGATACCGTATAGCAGGCAATGTTTAAATAAGTGCAGGCTAGAAAGGGAAAGAAGGGATAGGGTTAAGAGTTTTTTTTTTTTTTAAATGTCAAGTAATGTTGAAAGAGATGTGATGGGAAGATCATTCCACCAGCCAGGAACGGTGTAAATGAATGTTCTGGAAAGAGATTTTGTGCCTCTTAGTGATGGTACAATGAGGTGTCGCTCACTGGCGGATCTCAGAGTTCTGGAGGGAGTGTAGAGTGGAAGCAGTGAGTGGAGATAAGCGGGAGCCGAGCCGGTGATTGTTCCATATGCAAGCATTAGTGTCTTGAATTTGATACGAGCTGCTATAGGGAGCCAGTGCAGGGAGATGAAGAGAGGTGTAACATGGGCCCTTTTGGGCTCGTTGAAGACCAGTCGTGCTGCTGCGTTCTGGATCATGTGTAGAGGTTTGATTGTGCACGAGGGAAGACCGGCTAGAAGACCATTACAGTAGTCCAGTCTGGAGATGACCAGGGCCTGGATCAGGAGTTGTGTGGCTTGCTCTGTAAGAAAGGGCCTGATCTTTCTAATGTTGTGAAGGGCAAACCTGCAAGAGCGGGGCCGTTTTAGTGATATGGTCTTTGAATGAGAGGCAGTCATTGAAAATAACTCCAAGATTTGTCTCCAAGGTCATCTGGTTAAAATTAGAGAAAGAGCTGTGTCATCAGCATAGCAGTGGTAAGAGAAACCATGTGCCTGTATGATGGGCCCCAGAGATATAGTGTATATGGAGAAGAGGAAGGGTCCAAGAACTGATCCCTGAGGGACCCCAGTGACCAGACAATGTGATTTAGACACCTCCCCTCCCCAAGCCACTCTGAAGGATCTATCTGTGAGATAGGATTCAAACCAGCGAAGTGGAATCCCTGTGATACCAAGTGATGAGAGTGTAGACAGAAGGATCTGATGATTTACCTTGTCAAAAGCAGCAGGGAGATCTAAGAGATGCCTCCTACACGGACTGGGGTGCTGTATGCAACAGGCAAGCAGCCTCGGGTCCCTGTTCAGGTGCCCGACTGCTGTGGCATATCAATTGCCTTGAGTTGTTAGCCGTGTTTCTAGCCCTGCGTTGCTTTCAACCGATGTTGCGCCACAAACGCGCGCTCGTCCGGACGGACAACACTGCAGCCGTAGTGTACATCAACCACCAGGGGGATTTTGTGCTCCCACCGCATGTCACAACTCGCCCACCATCTGCTCCTCTGAAGATCAGTGCAAGATCAGGGAGGACGAGGAGCGAGTTCTGGTGGTAGCGCCATACTGGCCCTCCCGGACTTGGTTTTCAGACCTGAAGCTCCTCGCGGCAGCCCCTCCCTGGAAAATCCCCTTGAGGAGAGACCTTCTCTCTCAGGGGATGGGCACGATCTGGCACTCGCGACCCGATCTCTGGAACCTGCATGTATGGCTCCGGGACGCGGTAAACCTTTCCGGCTTGCCAGCGGCCGTGATTAACACCATCTCTCAGTCTAGAGCCCCCTCTACGAGGCAGGCCTACACTCTGAGATATGGTCTGTTCGTCGACTGGTGCTCCTCATGCCACTGAGACCTCGGCCTGGCTACATGCCCAAGGTTCCTACCACACCCTTCCGAGATCAGGAAGTGAACCTGCAAACTCTGCCCCAGGAAGAGGCAGACCCGGCCTTAGAGTTGTAGTGTCCAGTACACGCACTGCACCTCTATGTTGACCGCACTCGGAGCTTCAGACACTCTTAGCAGCTCTTTGTCTGCTTTGGAGGTCAGCAGAGAGGGAATGCTATCTCCAAACAGAGGCTGGCCCATTGGGTGGTGGAAGCCATCTCTTATACCAGGGAGAGCCGTGCCCCCTAGTTTTGAGAGCCCACTCTACAAGGACTGTTGCCTCTACCTCAGAGTTGGTGCACGGTGCCTATATCTGTATCTGTAGATAGCTGTAGAGCTGCGGGCTGGGTGACACTGAACACCTTTGCCAAGTTCTACGACCTCCACGAGGAGGCCGTGTTTTCCCGTGTCTTAAATCAGACAAGCAGGTAGCGGGAAGACCAGCTGGTGTTGGCTTGCGTTGTGCCCTTTGCAGGGGGTTTCCCGATGCCAAGGTCCCCACTCTTGTAACAGCAATGAAAAGCTTGTATGTTAATTATAACTCCATTTATTTATGTACTGAAGGAACACACCACTTTTATTGAAAATAGGCTTATTTTCCAACTCCATAAGAGTTATACAGTATTAGTTTTCAGCCATGGAAAAATTATTTGATTATTACACCGGAATGAGAGTATATTTCCTAGACATATCGGCCTAGAAAATTGTGAATTTCTTCTATGTACACTAAGTAACTACAAAAGAGTCAAGTTTTAAATAGGAAAAACTGCTACCGCCTGAACTGGAAATCAGCTGAATAGATTCAAAAATTGTAAAACTCTGTTTAACGCCTTTAACGACTAAACAGAACAGAGATCAAAAAAAAAAAGAAAAAGATCAAAATCTTCCTTTAATCTCACATATGGTACCTGTATGATTTGCTCTCATCTATCGTCCATTTAAAAATCTCAAAACAATGCAGGCTTCTTCAAGATAACAAAGCGAGATGGTATTAAATTTGACATTTTTAGTGATGAAAAGAATTAATGAAATGGTTTTCATCCTCATTGCATTCACAGCACTCGTTGTAGGTAGAGGACATAAACAAGCAAGCTGTTTATGCCCGTCTCACATCACCTCTGGTCACACTGTAGCTAATGAAGACCTGATATTTTATATATGCCTTACAGTCAGAAAAAAAAAAGAAAAAAAAAAGTAATTAACAGTGTCCTGACTATAAAATGTGGTGAAATATATTAATAAACATTGATTCTTGAAAAAGTGTAGTCTAAATATACATTGGTTACATACAGACTACATTCACAGAGATGACAAAAACTGACATATTCCCAAATCTATTTTATTATGTCTTATTATAAATCTATCCTATAATTTTAGAGCTCACAGGCAACTACCGTGTAGTAAATATGTCAGTCATCAATCAGGCCAAAAGGTTAATTTTAGATTAGATTGTAGTTGCTCTTTATTATTAATGTTTCCACATTAAAAGGTAATCACACCATTAATGCAGGCAGATGCACTTAATATTCAATGTGTTGCTAGATTAAGAAATTTGTTTAATTAACCATTAAGGCAACACTCTTAAAACTAATGGACATCAGTGAGGCTATAGCTGTGCGTTTTCTCAAAGCTGATCCTGAAGAGATTATATTACCTTTCCTAAACCAATACCATAATTTTTATAATAGTCATAAAACATTTAAACTGCTCTGACCTTGATTGTGCAATAAAATATTTAACATATTATGTCCATCACCCAAATAAAACACAATTATCTGACCTATAGTCAATAAATAAATAGGATTTATAAAAACAACATTTTTATGGTGATACCATTATTCTTCTTTTGCATGCTTTGCACAGTAATGTATTAAATAAGAGAGCCATATTGTGAAGTGTTTGCTATGCATGACTTGTTTTGTAAAGGAAAAAAAAAAACAGCAATATACAGCGCTTTATAATTTCCCTCCCATAAGCCACCCACTGCAGGACAGTCACGACTGACATCAATAAGACGGGTTTGCTCAGGTTCTCTTTGAGAGAATTACATTTACATTAATGTTTATCAGTTGTGCCTGTCTGTATTGCTCTAAATTTAATTCAAAGACCAAGATTTGTCAGGAATTCTAACTTATGTTTTATACATTATGCATGCTGCCTTCAAGTACGGTCATACATATATTACAGCCCTAATGCAGATCTAAATCAGTGACGGCTCTGAAGAAAAATGCATTATACAGAGTCTTCTAAAAGTGTTCGTCCCCAAAGCGTGGATTTGGACCCTAGATGTTTTGAAGGAAGTGAATTGTCCTAAAACCCTGTGATCTGAAAACAGCATCTGTAATAAGCCATCATATATTATTTTAGTCCTCTACTAGTTGTTTAACATTAAAATAGAGGCACATCCGGAACTGACCACATTTTAGGGCACTTATCACCCCTTATCTATCATTGGAGTGTCATTAATGTAAAACACTAACCCAGCTATTATAAATTTGTATTGTGACAGGTTGGTTGAATAATGTAATTTACTGATGACGAACAAAGCAGAAACCTAATAAAAGACATTTATCTAAAAGCTAAATTTATTCAGACTCATATGCGTGAATATTTGCATATTTAATGTCCCATATTTTTATCACCCTCATCACCCAGCTTATTTTAAAGAAAAGAGAAAATATGTAAAATGTACATCCAATTCATGGAATTTATGAATAGTAAACATGATTGTACAACTAACTAAACAAAGAAATGCCATTTGGAATCATTTGTGCCCATCTAACCCACTAAAGTGTTAAAAATTATCTTCAGAATATGGTCGGAGGCCCCTTCCACAATTATTGATTGACAGCAGCGTTTCACACAGACTGGACTGGTGTCTTATCTCAGACCCGCCCTGTGTGATCCGTCATCAGTCCAAGATGCATACATAAGCATGACTCCTAAGCGATTGAGGTGTTTTGATGTTGAATGTAATCATGAACATTACAGTAGGCATTTACTCCCAACATCTGGGTGGCTGAAGACACAGAGGATTAATGTTTGGTTCTAAAGAGAATGCTCCCTTGATCTACCTAAATGTGCGAATCATTCATGATCCAGCCACACCTACAGAAACAGGCAATATAATGCATATTAATGAGTGCTTTGCATATATACGTGGACCGCAACCAGAGCTTCAGATGCTTCTTATGAATGGGAGGCTGACTGGTGTCGGCTTCCTGCGCCACTCCTACGAGATCCGTGCTCTATTTTCTGAGAATGGTCCCTCCGGTGAAGAAACATGTCGATTTTCTAAGATAAAAAAGATAATTATAATGTATGGTGGAAGAGCACTTCGACCTCGGCACAGTAATATCATCACTATCATCACAGTTGCATTGACAGAAGTGAGAATGATATAGGGGGAGTTTTCAGGAGAAATGATATTACAGCGGCGAGGTCGAAGTGCTCTTCCGCCATATATTATAGTTATATTTTTTATTTTAAAATTGTCACATTTTATTTTGGGTCACCATACTTGTTTAACTAGTCATATAATCACCTTTAAACAGGGAAAACATGAAACATCTAAGTTGAGGGAAGAACAGAATTTAATATGAAAAAACAGTGGCATTTTCCTTTAATACACTTTTTGCCCACAAAACAGTGTAGTTACAGCATTAACCAGCAGGGGATATGCTTTTAGAAGAGTTCATTATCGGCTTTACACAGCTGTGACCTCGCCACAACCCTCTTGTGGATTGGAGTGACCATGCTGGGACCACAAATAGGAAAGACCTGAGTTTTTTTATGTATTCAGTAAAACAGCATTTTAAAGACAATAAGAGGTGTAAGCATTGGGTGCTGCGAAGCTGTTAGAAATGCTGTGCAAATTCTCAGATTCGGTCTGGCTACACTTAAAACACAGTCGAACAAGGTTCAATTACTTATTTTCAGTCCTCTATCAGACCTCCTGCTTATCACTGAATGATGAAGAAAAGCCTTAACAGATCATTTATTTATACATCAAACCCAGATGGAACATGTGCAGTCATTTGCGCTCATTGTACAGCAGAATTTAATTATCATCAAAGCTTGAAAAGTTTTAGAAAGTGTGAAAGCTCATTAAGTTCTCTAAAGATTGAGTTACGCACACAATTTAGTCTGTGGAAAGGAAAATAAAAGGCATATCAATGTCTTTTTAAAAATAATAAATAGATAAATACAAAAATATTTTAATCATTTTTATTACATTGCCATAATAGAAATACATTTCAGGTCTGTGCTAAATGAGAATGTAAATACTGCGATTATGCTAAAGGTTAAAATTTTAGGACAAATGACTGAAGTTGTATTAATGAGTGAGCCATGGAGCAGAAAAGCTCTTAATATGAGTCATTAATTAATAGCTTAATTCCTCTGAGTACAGAAGTGATTTGAAGCTCATTTCATTGAAGATTATTTCAACTTTTAGAGAGAATTTGAACAGTTTTGGTTGAGGAGGAAAAGTCTAAATGTTAAAATTCTGGCTTAAGATGTAAATACATGAGATTAATAAATGTTTTTATTTATTTATCAGTATATGCCATTTCAGCATCACATTATATATTCACAGTAAACTCAAGAACAATACAAATTAATTGAATCATAATAATACTTCAATACTACATTTTTTATTATTAATTATTTACAAACAAAAACAATACAAATTACTGTATGTGTAAATAAAAAAAAATTATAATCTTTAAAATTTATATTTGATTTAATATATATATGTATATAGTGTGTGTGCTTTCTGAATAAAAATGTTTCCTACATTAGGAGTAGACATAAAACATTTCCTTTTCTTTAAGCCAGGCCGCGCTAATAAAATATATTTACCATCAAGGACGACTTACAAAGTCTTTCAATAAATGTACATGGGTAAGTCTTGTGCTTTACTTACATAAGAAACCACTGATTCTAATATGACTACACATCAGTGACATTCAAATTGATATCAGCGAACAATGCTGTTTTGCAGACAACATAAGGCCTTTAAAACAGCTTTCAGCCATATCAAAGATTGTCACCAGTTACGTTTTCTTGTTGACTATAAAGGACATCATGCACTTGTGAAAACATGCGCTGACTTTGAAACAAATGGCAAAACGACAGATGACAGATGACTAAAGGAATAAAATCTTTGATATTACAACCTTATTTGTAATGGTATTATTTTGGAATATTTTCCATTGCTTTAAATAAATACCCAAAAGCTTATTTATAGCATTTTATAAATACAAGCAAAAACAGAAAGATGCTCCCAAATCAGTTTCCTCACTATACAAAAAAGAAGTACAGATAAATTGAAATGCTGAATGTATTTTTTGTGCTTGCTTTCTGTTGTGACAGTTGCCAGACCAACAGAATCTGGCATCATGGCAACCCATTGGTTACGACCTTGCCATCAGGGAGCCTAAGGCAACAAAGTGCATGAGACGAGTTGTAAAAACCATTTCATATTTGTTTGGTAGCTTGGCAAGTCATCATGCTATCAAGGGCAAAAAATGTCACACTGCAGTAATTCAAAAATTGACAAATACGACTATGATTATTGTAGTGGCAGGGTTTCTGCAGGAAACCCACAAAAGAAGCCAAACATAAATAATTTATAATATCTCAGCCCAAAAATGATTAAGCATATAATAAAGTACAATAGTAAATCCTAAAAAGGACTCTTTAGATACAGTGCATGGTTCTGTTGATCATTATACATTACGTAAAAAAATGACAATGACAATTCATGGTCACCTAACACCTACACAAGTTAATGTCTTATTAAGTAGACATAAAATCAATTTTTTACAAATTAGCCTATCAATACGGTCAAGCCGTCGATGACCCAGGCACTTAACCTTTGCAAAGGTTAAATCTTTTCTTAATCAGCACAGCATGTCTTAAAGACAGAGTGGTATAGACAGCCTATGAATTCTAGCAGTGTGCAATGGAGTCACTTTGTGCAACAAAAGTGATGTGGACAGAGAAGTGAGGGTCTGTTCAAAGACTCTTGTAACGTCACAAAAAAATAATAATTTTTTTATTAGTTCACATACTAATCTTGTACAGTAATGTAAGCATACAATTTTATGTAACAAAATAAAATAGCACTGTATTCCAATAAACCAAAAAATGTTTTGAATAATTGAATTTTTTTCCATGTTTTTTGTTCTGTTTTGTTTTCTTTTCTTTTTTACCTATTGTTATGTTTTTTTAGAACAAGCATTATTAATAACCAAATAACTGATAATAATTAAGCACCAAATCAACATATCAGAATGATTTCTGAAGGACCATGTGACACCAAAGACAAATAACAATGTAAACTATAATTATATAATAAAAAAAAGAAAAAGAAAAGTTATTAAGTAAAGTTACATTGCAGTCTTACTGAGTATAAGACAGCGTTTGAGTGGAAATGTAGGTCAGTGGATGTACAGTATACACACAGTGCTCTATACATTAGCTTGCAATATATTCTATAACACATATCACAACAAACACAATAAAAATAGCTTATAGCAGTGGCACATTGTAGCACTTATTACAAAAAAACAAGTG
The DNA here is from genome assembly GCA_034779775.1 of Enteromius afrohamiltoni. NCBI lineage: Eukaryota > Metazoa > Chordata > Actinopteri > Cypriniformes > Cyprinidae > Enteromius > Enteromius afrohamiltoni. The sequence continues at coordinate 3,497,685 of JAUYWG010000012.1, forward strand.
TTTCTTCTGATTTACATACATCCCATGAGTTTTTAAATAGGTGTGAGGACAAAAAAAAAAAAGAAAAGTGAGAGCGAAAGAGAGAGAGAGAATGAAAACGTTTTTCATCCCACTGTAAATAATGCCTTCATTGACTGTTCAAACGGCAGATTATGTTATGTTAAATGTTAACTTCTATAAAATGCGCTTCATGTTTTGTTTTAGTAAACACTTATTTTCTTTCAAACATTATAATTACCATCACTCTGCAGAGGGACACAGTCGCTACATAATTGTAGAAAAAAATGAAAACTATGTTGTGACTAGAAGAGCTCCACGCAGTTTTATCAGGCTTTGTATGAATTTTAATGGGAATACAATTGCTGCATTTACATGTTAACTGGCTTGCGAGGCCCTAGAGAGCTTAATCAGAAGCAAGGTACTCTAAAATACTTAAGACCCAATATTAGCATAGATGTTCCCTGTCCTCGCTTGACTGGCAAATCAAAGCTGGATTTTTCATGCAAACTTTTTTTTCCTGAGCATTTCATGTTTGTCAACACTTGACCTTTGGACAGGCATCTTAGCAATTAGCAAAATAGATTTGAAGATTCTTTCAAATATCAGCACTAATTAGACTGCATTTACATTAGTGGTCCAAAAATATCATGTTGTCAAAAGCTCATTCAACACCTCGGGTCTTTTCACACAAACAGCGTTTCATGCCCCTTGAATTCAGCAATTGATTAACTGGTGGACTAGAGGGGGTCTAAAGTTTGAGACCACTAGTGAAAATGCTGCCATTAGGCTGTTTATAACTTAATACTTGTTTATTTGGTTACAAATTACAACATTAGAACAATTAGAATAAGAAGGTGATCTGAAAAAGCAACAAAGGAAACAGTTTTGGTTATATTTTCTCTCTCATTCTCTCAAAAAAGCCTGCGCATCTTCAAAGGATTGGAACATGTTTTTTTTGTTTTTGTTGTTTTTTCTCCCAAAAAATTATATAAGCACCAACACTCCACCCCCCTCCACACTATGCAAAATTCAGTAATCACATCTTTGTTGCATTTTCTTTTCTAGTGAGCATATAGGACATACTTCAATATTTCTGTTGAAAGCTGCAATGCAAATGTAATCAAAGTGTTTTCAAAAGTATGAGTAACACAATTTTTTTAAATCAGCACCACAAGAATTTACAGATTTATTTAAAAGTATTACAAAATATAACAGATGATACTTTATTCACTGTAACAATTCCGTAAAATTTACGGTGGAAAACTGACGCTGAGGTTGCTGGAATTGAAAAAAATATAT
>JAUYWG010000012.1:3499705-3514627 GCA_034779775.1 Enteromius afrohamiltoni
TTATTTTTTTAATTAAATCTCAGATTTTTAGACCCCTTTATAATGCATATCTGGTGTATTTCTTTCAATGATAACACAGTGTGACTTTTGCGGGTAACTGTCAAGCTTTTCAGTGCGCTGTCACCTAGAGCTGCCTGGTCTGGGCCACTGAGAGCCCACTAGGGAAGTGAGAGACAAATGCTAGTAAATAACCAAAATGACAGATCCAATCCTATATGTATTACCCAAATAGAGATGGATCGTTGCGGAGGCAAACCAAATATTAATAAATAGATGTGGTGCTTAGATGTGACGATAGCAGCAGCATTAAACCCATTTATCTTCCACTTTGCTTTTCGTCCTGGCAGTAATATTTCTCATCAGTCAGCAAGTCCAGTGTCAACCGAGGCCCAGTCCAGCAACAGAACAATGTCAGGCTGATCTGTGTGAGTCCGGCCTCCTGTTGTCAATCAATGACAATCCCGAGTTAATGAACATATAACAAGCTTTGGAAGTGGTGAGTAATTAAATCTTCTCTTCATGAAAAGATCCTCAAAAAGGCTGTTGACAAAGTGTGGCTTGTCTGGTGCACGCTGTCCAATATACAGTGCTACAAAGAAAAATATACTTCAATATAAAGTTAGAAACATTATCAAATAAGTAAAGTCCAACCCTGGAAATACTACTGTGCAGGATGCTTTAGAAACTGCTACATAAAGAATATAAATGTAACACTACAAATGGAATCCAGAACTGACATCCATTAATTTTACATTATAAAATAGTAGGATCTCAAACAAAAAATGACTGTGTAATCAGCATTTTAATTGAGTCTTAATGATTGCAATTAGCAGATAACAAAAGTGAAGAGTCAGCAGCGCTTGATTGACACATAAAACAAAGATTAAAGGATCTGGGTGCAGAAACATCGATCTACTTTATAAAATGCTGCCTTTATATAATTTGCCTTTTTGAAACAGTTTCATGAAACTCCTAATGACTGCTTAAGGTAATAGTTAAGTTTAGGTACAGTGTTATTATGTAGAATATGGTCATGTGCTTCATAAATACCATTTTTAAATGAAGATCACGCAGACAAACGCGGCGAGCAGCACACCCTGTTTGTTTTCTTCATTTTCTATTTGCACAAAGTTGTGTCGCTATTATATGTGTATACAAACTAAAGTAGACCCTTCACAGATTTGATTGATGTATTGCTCTTATCTGTAAGATCAAAACTTAATGTGTAATTTAAGTTCTTATTGGTGTCATCAGATGAACACGCCTCAAAACGCATATATGTGTGAGTCGAACCCAGAGGGTTAAAGAGGGGTCAAGTATGTCTTGAGCACTGACCCAGAAACGTTCCTCTGGTCCATATCCCTTCCAGTCTACCAAATATGGCAGTACCTGATCTCGGTGTCTCAAATCCAGGATTTCATGGACCTGATGAGCCTCCTCCCGTCCACAATAATGGGAGGGGTCCACGTGTCTCTCGGATCACCAGTGGGCTTGAGCAGGGAGGCATGAAAGGTGGGTGAGATACGATATTGAGCAGGTAAGTCTAATCGGTAAGATTCAGGGGGCAATTTGTCTGAGGATATTGAATGGACCCACGTACCTGGGACAAGGTAGTTGGAGGCAGATGTCTCTTGTGGAGAGCCAGACCCATTGACCAGGTGTACAGTACATTTGGGGCCCATTCTTCTCCGGCAATCTGCCTGTTCTCTGGTTCAGTGAAAAGCTCACTGGAGATGCGTGGGTGGAATTCTAGATCTCCTCACTGCGTTGTAGCCAGTCATTCACCACGGGCAGTTCTGAGGGTTCGCCTGAGTGAGACAAAAAGGAGGTTGAAATCCAAACACGCACTGAAAAGGGGTCATACCGGTGGAGGGTTTCCGCAGCAAATTCTGGGCATACTCGCCCAAATAAGGTAGCGGCGTCATTCCTGTTGGTTCTGGTGGCAGTTCGGAGGAATCGGTTGTTTTCCTGGTTAAGGCGTTCTACCTGACAGTTGGCTTGGGGATGGTACCCGTAAGTGAGGCTTACATTGATATTCATGTGTTCACAAAAAAACTTTCTAAACTCTAGATTTAAATTGTCGACCTCAGAAACTTGTTGTCTAGAAGGCTATAATATGGAAAGACATGTTCCATTAATATCTCTGTGGTTTTTAAAGGCGGTGGGTAATTTATGGAGTGGTATGAGATGACAGGCTTTGGAGAAACGGTTGATGACTGTGAGTATAGTTGTGAGTTGGGTAGATCGGTGATAAAGTCTATTGCTATGTAGGACTAGGAACGTTGGGCAGTTGTTGGAGCAGAGCAGCGGGGCATTGATGTGAAGATTTCATGATGCTGCAGGTGGGGAATTGTTGAACGAATAGTATGGTGTCAGGTTAAAGAGTTGCCCACCAGAAGTGCTCTGACACAAGATAAAGGGTGGATGGGATTGTCGTTGATCATATGGAGAAGTTTCTGTAGTATATTTGGGGGAACAAAAGTGTGATCGTTAGGAGGTGGAGGATGTTGTATGTTGGCTTCTGTGATTTCCGTCATGATATCCCATTGAACTGGTGCAAGAATTTTAGTGGAGGGAAGGGTAGGATCTGGGTTGTTGAGGTTATTAGCTTGTTGGGGTTCATGAATTTGAGAAAGAGCGTCAGCTTTACCATTCTTGGATCCAGGTCTGTATGTTATCTTGAAACCTTGATCCGTGAGAATGGTGAGTGGTTCGCTAGCCCCCTCCAGCCAGTGTCTCTACTCCCTGGGTTGCAGCTCAATGGCACAGTCACTAGGTCGTTGTGGAGGCAATTGAGTGGCCTTGCACTTGCTAAAAGTCTCAATTAGGTTGTGGTACTCCTCAGGCATTTCGAGTGTCTGGGGCTTTAGACTTTAAACAGGTGTGATGACAGAGTTTTGTCCATTGCTGGTGTGCCAAGAGATTTGGGGTTGTGTCTTTCTAGCCAGGGTAGATGACAGCATTTTTAGTGGAGTCGAACACGAACAGTCGAATGATCTTGTTTTGCAAGATGTCAGCTGTAAGCGTGAGATCTTAAGTGGTGAATTGGACTAATCCTGGTCCCAGTGGACGACGATCAAAAGCTGCCACAGACACCAGGAGTCACATGGAACGAGAGGGAGTTTATGAGTCTTTGCACAACTTGAATCGATGAAATTCCCCGCTGCCCCTGAATTGATCAAAGCATTGGTTTTAAAGGAGTCATACAAAGCCAATATTCCTGTCTTTCCTTCTGACTTAATAGAAAATTTGTAATACAGTTTGTTTTAAATTTAGTGATAGTGTAAATTTAAAGATAGTGTAAAAAAACACAAATTTTAACCTGTCAAGAACAGCTTTTTTAAAATCACTCTGTTCTGAGTACTTCCCCTTTAAATCTTCACGAGGTCCGCTGACCCCACCCCTCTTTTCCAAGGCACTCTCAGAGTTCCTCTTTTTTAGCCGTATTCATAGTGATCTGGACTTGGGACTGGCTCTCCTGGCCGCAAATCAGGAAATTTACTTGGGATTGGCACCCTTAGCCAAGACTCTGGAACTGGATTCGGGAACGGCACCCTGGGCCGGAAATCGGGAACTGGAGTTGGGATTGGCGGAACAAAGTCCGCGGGATTTAGGTCTGGTAAATCAGCCCACAAATCCGGCTCAGGATTATTACCACGCAGGCTGGAATCCACGGGAAACTGGAACCGTTTTCGAGGATCCGGCACTGATTGTCCTCCATATGGTAAAACTAGTGTTTTTTTTTACTGAGTTCACTCTCAGTAACAACAAAAGTGTGTGCTTTTGCAAAATAAGGAAAATAAATGTGAGCATAGATTTCTCTTTGTTCTCTCCGCGAACAGTTTTTAAAAAGCCGTCACTAAAATGAACTGAAACTCCACGAAAACATGACACACAGACATGACAAAATATAACTATCGAAAGCTTGAAGTATCTACTTTTAAATGCAGTAAGTGCACAAGATAACAGATGTATTTACCTCAAGATCCGCCGTGCGATCTGTTCCAGTTACTCTCATGAGTAAGTACTGTTTGTTTTTGTATGAGTTTGCGTGGGATTGTGTGCTTTTGGTTTTTTGCCGAACTATACCTGACTAAAATGTCTGAATGTGAGTGAAGCATGTTGAATATGACTATTTTCTGTAACATAAATAATACGATATAAAAACAATATCACGAGTGCATGATGAATGCTGTTTGATGTTATTATTGTTTGTTTTTCTTGAACGGTACTTCCTGACTAAAATGGTTTGAAATCGAGTGAAACGTTTTGATTACATTTCTTTGGACGTGATGCTGTTTCTATGTTTGATATAATAGACTATGAAACAAAACGATACATATACTGATATCAACATGCTCACAGATGTTTTTGTGTGTTTGTTTTGTTTTTAGCGATTAGAAACCTGCTGCATGATATACCTGGATGACATACTCGAGTCTCTTCAAGCTGATCGCCTCTAGGGAGTGCTGTACCAACATCAGATCTTCATCTGCACTGATATTCTCTGGTAAAACAAACTCCCTGGATAATGATGGTGGTTATTTTTTCTTGAATTCAGGCAAAGCAGCAGCAAACACTCAAATAACAGGTATTTACAGGGTTCACTTGTTTTCAGGATTGACTCAAAGTCTGTTCACATCTCTGAAGCTCTGTGCTCAATAATGTGTCTTTGACCCTTATTTTGTATATTTTAATTATACTGTGTTGTAAATAATAATAATAAAAAAAACCTAATCATTTAAAAAAAAAAAAAAAATTCAATCTCCTCCCATTCTTTCTAACCTGCCTTACCTGTCACTGTCACTAATGGCCCATTAGGAGAGTGGTCTTTGTCTCTTCAGGTGATAATCACTGAATATTAATGGCTATTCTCATGCCCCCGCATACAAGCTTTCTTTTAAAATTTAAAACACTATATCGTTTTCTGTGAATAAGTAATTGAAATGATTTTCACATCATTCTGAAGTAAATTTTCTAACCTAACAGGCTGGTTACTCTAAATTCCTATTTAGGACCATTCACTATGGCTTGTATGGACTTATTTTAGCTAGTTTTATTTTCCCAAAACTTAGTAACCACACATAATATTTTTTTTCCTAAAAAATGCAAACATATACATCCATCCTGATCACATATTATTGTAGCACAGTTTCTGCTGTCTACAAGAACAATTATGTGTTGGTCAATAGTATGTTATAAGCAGTTGAAATAATCACAAATATCAGAGCATGTCCAAACATCTCAGGGACCCCAAAATCACCTCAGAGGGTTAAAGCACATGGGAACACAGCTGGCACGGGTTACACAATTAACTAAACTAGAACAGGAAACACAGGACCAAATATGAGCAAGGGCGGACACATGGGGATTAAAACACTGGACGAACTAAACACAGACTCTGACAACAATGCTGAGTCTTGAGAGTTGTTGTTGATGAGACAGCAACATGGTGGCCTGGGCCTTGGGTTCTGAGGTGAGCTGAAATATGGCTGCTGTATCCACTTGCGGCAAATCTTCTGTAACAATGAGTCAGAGGCAGATGAATCCATATGTTGTATTTTATTAGAGGCAACAAGGTCAAACAGGCAATGGTCACAGCAGCAAAACAGGGATATCAGAGGCAGGACTGAGACATAAACAATACTGGGCAGACTCTGGGCAGGCAGCAAAGGTTCAGACAGAGTCAAGGAATCTGGGGTCATACACAGAAAGGAAATACTTTGGGGAATTGTCAGCAGGGGCAAGAACAAGACTTTGCATCTAGCTGAAGTTGCTTTTAAAGGGGCGGTAATGACCAACACCTGGATGTGTGATCAGATCCAGGTACGGGGTGTAATGGGAAATGGAGTCCAGTGAACTAATACTCGGGTGAGAGTGCTCTCTGGGACTGATCAGAGAGAACCACAGAGATCTAAATTGTGACAATAAGCAACTAGTTAATAGCAAATACTAAATATGTTGACCCAGGAACACATCTAACTTAGCAAAATCAGGATGTGCTGAATTAACTGCCAAGGGTTTGTTTAATAAGGGTTACCTTTTGTAGTTTAGCTGATTCAAAAAAAATTAACAAACATGAACTGAAATGAGAAATAGGACATCCATTATTGCACAGTTTAGTACGTCAAATACTGAAAAGTGAATAGTTTATCACCAAAGAATATATTTGTAGGTTATTCTTGTAACCCAGAAAATCTTTGTTTTATAGATACAGTACATATTTGATGAAACAGTGCCATCTGAGACCAAAGCAAAGCATCCTTTTTGAAATCAACAAACATGAGCATTGTTTGAGAAGTGTATGGCAGGCCTGTTTTCCGTCGAACTAACAGTGACAGCTGGAGACACAGAAGTGCTTCAATTCTCAAGAAATACAAACCAAATAAGTTTTGTTTGCATCGTTTCTAAGAAAAAGTTTTTGCATAGTTGTAATACTAGTAAGTGCACAGTCTGGTAAAAAACATCTATCTCTGTCATAAGCCATTAAAAATACCATGATTTCTGGTGAAACATGAGAACTATGCAAGCTACTGTTCAATCAATGTTTTTGACAGACTGCTTCTTATGCTTGCAAAGCTTGCATTTGTTTGATTAGAAATACAGTAAAACCAGCAGTACTGTAAAATATTAAAATTTTAAAATACGTAAAAATGTTAAATGTATTTTAAAATGTCATTTATTCCTGTGAAGTCTCAGCATCATGACAGCAGTTTTCAGTTTCACATGATCCTTCATATATATACATACCGTGTGTATGTATGTAAGCATATATATATATATATATAAATGAAAAGGGGTTTAACTACAAAATTATAACTCTAATAATTGAGTTACAAAAAAAATTATTTTGTTTTTCCTGAGTCAAGAATAAATATCACCCTATTTTTCCCTGATTTACTAAATTTACCCACCAAAATGTCATCCAGGCTAACAATCTTGCCAGGCATATTTACAACAAAAAATTATTTATGACACATTGAAAGATTAATTACTTTCACCCCAAATACTAATTAGTTGTAATTTTTTGTTTTTTTTATTTGCCACTATCCTAGGTTTTACCCATTTGTCAGTAAGATCTTTTTTTTTTTTATATGTACAAGTCAGAATAAGCATGCTGTTTGAATTTTGAAACCTTTACATTTAAAGTGCTTTCTATAGACATAAAATCACTTTTGTGAATTTAGTTTGATGCAGACGATTTAACGTATTTGACCCATATATACAAAAGTATTTAACGTCAAAAATAAATAAATCAAATTTGCAGAGTCAAACACACTTGACAGATTTCAAATTGTATACTTCCAGAGATTCCCATGCCGGATTTCTCCAATGGATATCTCAAGAGCCACTCACGCATGAAACAATGGATTTACTGACATCTAACAGACCTTGGAGAGGTAAAACAGTCGACACTAAATAAAAAGAGTTTATGGTAATAAAGCCCTTGATTGATTTTACCCCATTTCCTACTTTCAATCTACACTTTCTGTTTATCGAAATTGTATCAAAACACACATTCAGTCGTGAACAGACACTGTAAGTGAAAGTGAATGTGAAAGATCATTTCTTGCTTGTCAGAGTCCTGGCATGCCGGTTTCACACATCACTCTCAAAGAAGAATGTGATGGGATCGAGAGACAGGACTACTCGTTTAGTGCTGTCACTTTCTTTTTACTGCCGCTTCAGGAAAATGAGTGAAAACACATAGATAAGCTCAGAAAAGAAGGGCACACCCAGTGTGATTTCACAATGCCAGTCAACGTAATGAGAAAAGGGAAGCCCTCTCTGTAGAGTCTCGAGATAAAGGCTGTGCCTATCACCGAGAGGACCTCACTCGCTCCCATCCTTCACCAGAGAAGAAAAACAGCCAAGGACCTTCACAGGGGCCCAGAGAGGTCGTCACTGTCACATGTATATTAATGACCCCAAAAAAGCAGGAGACAAAGTTACAACACGCCAAACTTGAGACGACAAACTTCTTAAAGTCACCTTAACGCTTAAACTTCACTTATTTTTTAATGACTTTCTCATCATGTAATCCTCTTTGAAACAGTGAATGAAAGAATTGCTGCAATGTTACACTAAAGCAAACCCGCTCCCTCTGGGATTCTGCTTAAAACCTGGCATAAGTTGCCGTACGTCCACACTAATTACCACAGCATGCTCTCAAAAATTTCATCCAAAAATTTCATAAAGCAAGAGCATGATTTGCAAAGCGAATCTATCTGATTTATGTAGTCTTTTTGTACAAGGATCACAGAATTAAAAGATATTGCACCCCGTCTGTGTAACGATGAGGCGAAGCGTATTACTCTCTTCTATGTTTCATTTAATGCAATTGTAAATGTGAGAAGGCTTAGGTGGATTTAAAAAAAAAAAAGGTTGTCATTAAGTATCATATATTTAATTTAAGTTGCATGAAAAAAAAAAGTACACACGTTTCAAAAAGATTAAGTTAACAACAAAAACATATAAAGAACAATAAGAATTTCATTCAATTTTTAGTGCATGTTTTAGGCAGGATTAAAATGTAAAATTGTAAATACATGTTTAAAAATGAATGGTGCTGTGAAACTAATAGTAAATACAAAAATCTCAATGGCTGTTTATTGTAACGCCTGCATTTCTACTACACAGATATTTTATATTCAGTATATATATATATATATATATATATATGTATACACACATATATGTCTCATTAACAGCTGGTTCTATTGGCTGCTATATGTAGGCTATTGGAACGGTCAAAGTCAGTCTGTAAACACTTAAGTTCAGTGTGTATCGGCAGCAGTAGTTAGACGTTGTAACGTTTTCTGTATGTTTAGTTTAATTTTCCCATGCCTTCCTGTTTTAGTTTTGTTTCTCTTGTTTGACCTTATTTGGTGTTTCCCGTGTTTATGTGATTATTGGTTAATTTACTCCCAGGTGTCTTGAGATCTTAATACTTAATGTCTGTGTTTCCTGAGTTCTAATGTCAGTCATTGTATATGTTACATTGTATGTTAATGTGAACTGTTTCTCCTCATGGGTTACTTTATTAAAAGACAGTTACTGTATGTTACTCCACGTCTCCAGCAATCTTCTTCACACGGCAAACGTAACACACACGCATGAATATCTACATCAGCAACAGAAGATGATATTGCTAAACTAACACAATACAACAAGACATTAAAATTAATTTAAAACAGCTACATCTATTTTACATTTTACATGTAAAACAATGTGAAATCTAAGTAGAGAGCTGCTTGAAAGTTTGTGAACCCCTTGGAGAATCTGTGAAAATGTGAGTAATTTAAAAAAAATAAGATAGATCATATGTTATTTTGGTTAACAATTAACTATGACTTTCCCTTAATAAATTCGTAATTTGCTGCTTATTATTAGTTAGTAAAGTAGTTGATAAGTTAAGGTGTTGGTAGGATTAGGCATGTAGAATAAGGTCATATAGAAAAAGGCATTAATATGTGCTTAATTAGCAATAATAAATGGCTTTTCTAGTAATATGTGTGCTAATAAGCAAAATAACTGTTAACTGTTTTTTTATACTGTCCTGAGTACAGTATTTCACATAAAATGTGTTTATATTTAGTCCACAAGAAAAAAAAAAGGAAAGAAAAAATAACCCCATTCAAAAGTATGAGAACCCTTGCTTTTTCAGCATCTTTTGTGTATTTTCAGCAGTGACTGTATGATTTTGAGATCCATCTTTTCACACTAAGGACAAATGACTCAAACACAGCTATTAAAAAAGGTTCAAACATTCACTGATGTTCCTGAAGGAAATACAATGCATTAAGAACTGGGGGGTGAAAACCTTTTGAAAGATCAAGTTAAATTACTTAATTTGTCTTCCGTGAAACATCAAAGTATCGTCTGTTGCTACTAAAACATACAAGTATTTCAGTTGATTCCAAATGGCAGTACTAAATGGAATATATACATGTATATTTATTTATATACATATGTATACTGTATATGGGTGATTCTATAATTGCGGGTACATTGTTGGTACAAAGTAACTGTTTTTTCTTTTTTTTCAAATGGTTTTTGACATTTTTTTTTATTTTTATTAATTTAATTTTAATTAATCATGTATCAATGTGCACACACAATAATTTTTATGCAACATACACAGTGTTGTAAACAATTTGTAATAAAACATATAATAATATTCTTGGTATTCTGAAATGCCCAAGATAACAATACCATGCATGTTCATTCAACACAATATATCTCATTATCTTAAACATGAGCACATCTCTACTAGTCACATTTTGTTCAGATAAACTTGCACTAACATTAATACTTTACTGTGCTTAGAAAACAACAACTATTAAGTCTGTAAATGTCGACTACAAAATTAGGCTCCCCAGCAGTTTTTGCATAAGACTTTAGGTTGAGAAAATGTGCACCGATTGTCTTTCAGGATGTAAGGTCTGTCTCGTTTTTTCGTTGGTATTGCTTACACCGTCTTATGCCCTGGGCTTGCCGCCAGGTAGGCAGACTTGGCTCCAGGTGCATTTCCCTTTGGGCAGAAACACCACAATGACTAAAACTGAAGGCAAAACAAATGGCAAGTTTATCTCTTGCTTCTCAGAATTAATTCTTTATGAGAGATACATGTGCTCCTTGTCGTCATCTGCCTTTGAAGACATGTTCACATTTGGAGCATGAACAATGAATTTACATGAAGACTTCATAAAAATGCAGTCCTGGGAATTTCAACTGCATTTTTTTTTCACTCGAGTCACTAAGGGATTTTATGTCAGCAGGATTTTTAGAGGATTTTGAAGGTCAGATTTAAACCTGAATTACATACATGAGCACCATGCTCACGATAATATTATTTTAAAATGCTCAATGATTCAATAGTAAAGCCATATAATGTATATAATATGCACGCTAATGATTGATGAATGTTGAAAGGATGCTGTGAATGATTTTAGTGGGAACAAAAAGTGCTATGAATAAAATAGATTTAAAATAGATTTTAATCAAATTATAAAACTTTCCGTCCTTCCTCAGCTCTTATAACTATAGTAAAAAAAAAAAAAATATTTGAAAAGAAATGAATACTTCATGCAGCAGGGATGCATTAAAGGGGTCTTGTTCTACTTTTTACACTTTCAAATTCTTTAAGTGCTTAATGTTTCAGCATGAATAAGATCTGCAAAGTTACAGGATCAAACTAGGTCAATGGGTGGAGCCAACAATCAAACACCATGACCACTGATGAGATGAGTGGAGACATGAATCAAACACCAAGGCAAAATACAAGGAGGTCGGAGACAAGAGTGCACAGGTGATAGTTCATTACATGAAACGGAAAAAGACAGACACAGTACATAGAAGGCTGGAGTGCCCTCTGGTCTGAACTGACACATCCAACTGAACATAACACAAACCGTATCTGCAACTTAATAATTAATGTCTCTTTCCATGTTCTCTTCATAAGAATAACTAAACAGTAGGCACAGCTTCATTTTTGCACATTAAATTATGAGCGATTGCTTAAAGCAGCCAGTAAGGTGGCCAGCTCGGCAGCAGTGATGGACCTATAAATAATGTTATCAGTTCTATCTCCAGTGGCTTGCTTAATTACAGCAACCTTGTGTGCCTAATTACGCGCAGATGTTATCAAGACCAAAGTGAAAGTTACTTGTGGAAAATCAAATAAACAGCTGAAGTTATAAACCAATTGCCTAATAAGATGCCATAGAGAACTATCATTTTTAGAATATTAAATTATAGGTTATATAATACTTGAACATAAACCACTGTGACATGAACAATCAAGAAGCTTTAATTAGATTTGAGGAGCCTGTGTGATTCCTGCTGACTCCAGAATTTCATCATCAATTACAGTAATTAATTAGTAAGGTGTGCAAGAGTGTGTGTTTGTTTATATATACACACATAGAGATTTGTTTGTACTGTGATGTTTATGGCCAAGTGACCCGCTTAGTTAATTCTAGGTGGAGTACACCTGTGGTATTAATTAAAAACAAGTCATATATTTGTCTTAAATTGTTAAGGGAACAAACAGCCTTTATGAAAATACACACACATTCCTTCTGAGCACCGTTAAAGTTTTGTGGTTTAAATCTGCATAAAATGTTCTCTAGAAGGCACAAAAAAAAAAAAAGTTTACCTCTGCACATCAAAAAGTGTGCGAACATATGCCTGCAGCCAAGAAACGCGACACATCAGTCATAGTTAGTCTTGCAACAGATGCTTCCAGTGATCTGTGTGGCTTTTTCAGGTGGTGACAGAGGTAAGCAAAGCCGTATCCCAGAGGTTTGAGGCATAAGTGTGCGAGAGAGGTTCATATTTCTCTGGGGTAATGCAGCTGATTGTTCAATCACGTCACATGCCCCACTTAGGGAGGCTGGAGAGGCAATCATGTGCATCTGAAGGCAAAGAGATCGATTGCTCCATCTTTTCCCTCCGTTGAGCTCCTCCTCGAGCCGTGTCCATCTGACATGCTGGCAGCTGTTGAAGCTGTTTGCAGCAGGTAGAGCCTCTGGATGTGAATTTGAGGTAGAAGCTTTGCCCAATTTATGACCTTCGGGAACTGTGGTTAAGCCAGAGGACACAGCGATAACGTTTATATAACAACCGCAGAGTTGCTATACTCAAACTAATGCAATACAGAACCACATGATACACAGTTTACTCTTGATATTGTACTGTATTAAAGTTTTGTTTTGAGAGCATAAAACATTATGGGGAATGGGCAAAATAAATAAACATGTCAAAATATTAGTGTTTTTCCCAACAGTTAAAATATATATAAAAATATATAAAAACTCACATTGTTGAAATTTTATATTATATTTGGTAACACTATATTTTGATAGTCCACTTAACAGTAAGTGACTTTGTCATGTCAGCTAGCACGCAGAGTATTAACAGATTGTCTACTTAATATCTTCTAACTGATTATCAGAACCAACAAACCAACAAACCACCAAACCAAAACAAACCAACAAACTAACAAACCCAACCAAACCAAACTAACAAATAAAAAACCTCCAAACCAAACCAATTATTTAATTTAATTGATTTTTTTTGATATCATGTTTTATATTATTTTATATTATTTAAAACAGTCCAACTGTAATATATCAGATAAAAGCCGTAACAGAACCGCTCGAAAGTACTGCAGCAAAAATACTAAGAACTAGTGTAGGAAGCACTCATGGAAATGTCTGAGTGCTGGTGTGAATTTGCTGTGCAGCTGTAACCATCTTCAGATACATGTAGGGAATATGTTAAAGGATATAGATGGATCAAATGAATGAAAAACCAGTTTGAGGTCCCGGCTGAATTGTTAGCAAGTCCTATGCATGAGTTTGGAAGCTGAGCTCAAACATTCCTGGTTGATGTCAGCTGGTATATCCACAGGAAGCTCATGTTCACAGAATGTGAACTTCAGCACAAAGGAATAATCTTCTCCCATGGTGAAAGACAGAATGCGGACCCATACGAAGGAACACGCCTGTGCCGCTTTGAAGGAAGAAGCCTTCCAGAATGGAAAAAGCATTCATTTTTGGTGATGCATGGCCTTATAACCAAAACGATACAAAATATTAGCACACATTGAGTGTATACTTTTTTCAATCACACCAGCCACAAATGAGCTTACAAAGCATTACCTAGCAACAGCACCACACGCACACAAGAAAAGCACTGACTTGCAAAACAGAAGTGAAGTTTAAGCCTCACACTTCTTTCCAGACCAATACGTGCCCTGTTTTAGGTTAGCGTGAAATGTGTGCTTTGAAGGAAACTAATTTAGCATGCATTACAAGGCCTGTCTTTCATACTGAAGGCAAGAGTTCCTTTCCGTTTGTTCCTCCTTAGCCCCTAATCTAATGATCACGTCGATCCCACCGGAGAATAAGCGAGAGGCATTTACATAACTCAGCAACAGAGAAATACTCAAAGCATCCACGTTCTTGTTAGGAGTCTACCAATCTGACAAAGAAAAATGACCAGAGCTACTGGAGTGGCAGCACTTGACTCGAGACTTTGATTCCCCTCCATCCCTACAGAATTCACTTTCATAGTGGGTGTACCAGTGCATAAAGTCTTCCCTGGTTGAGACCTGACAGCCTCGGATGCCAAAAAATCCATCTTCCAATGCAATTTAGCACAGAGGGAGCAGGGAAGATGGGAAAATTATACAGGACTCTAGCCTGAGTTTTAACAGGTAGCTGTGGAGACCCACAGACACATTTGAAATAATGACAGGTTGCTGGAATCTGACAAGTCAAAGTTAGTCACTCTAAAATAAAAATTCAGTCACCTCTGAAACATGAATGGCAGTGGTGAATACTACGGCTGTCCTCATGTCTAGACTGTTTGAGGAAGAGTCACCTTTAAAAACCTGATCCAGTGTATATTTTCCATTCCCTGCCTGGGATGATGCACGCTACTAAAAATCAATATCTTTTTGAGTGGTAACAATACAGAATATTCCTAAATGGAGTGCAGGGTTTGCGTTGTTTACTGGATACAGGCACATTCTGACACGGCTTAAAAAGGTGCCAATGAGATAATGATTGCAATGGGTTAAAAATGAAGAATAATCAGGAAATTAAACATATACTGTAGAAGCAAAATGATCTTTTTTAGTTGACAATTTGCAGAATGATTTATAAGAGCTTTCTTCCACTTTAAGATCAATATAAGATATATGGAAAATGTCAGTGCTGTAATTTTTATAGTTGTAATGTATAATTTTTTTAAAGCAATTGTGTTATTACCATATGTTCCATATGCTCCATATTATATTCCATTTTAGAATCATACTGAGTGGGTCATGTAAATGTTCTCCCCTAAAAAAGCTACCCACATTCCCACATTATTATAGATGATTATTTTATATATATATATATATATATATAT
>JAUYWG010000012.1:3546271-3580161 GCA_034779775.1 Enteromius afrohamiltoni
CTCACAAGGGGTAAGAGGATATCATCTAGGTACCTAATGCTAGTCAGGTTACCTCTAGCGAGCCATGGAGGGCTGTGAAAAATGGCCAAACCGTTCATGCTGGAGGATGTTGCAGGCAGCTGAACGTTCTCCACGGTGTCTCCAGACTCTCTCACGTCTGTCACATGTGCTCAGTGTGAACCTGCTTTCATCTGTGAAGAGCACAGGACACCAGCGACGAATTTGACAATCTTGGTGTTCTATGGCAAATGTCAAACAGCCTACACAGTGTTGTGCTGTAAGCACAACCCCCACCACCCCCCACAACCCCCGGGTCCTCATACCACCTTCTTGAAGTCTGTTTCTTAGCATTTGAGCAGACACATGCACATTTGTGGCCTGCTGGAGGTCATTTTGCAGGGCTCTGGCAGCGTTCCTACTGTTCCTGCTTGCACAAAGGCGGAGGTAGCGGTCCTGCTGCTGGGTTGTTGCCCTCCTACGGCCTCCTCCATGTCTCCTGATGTACTGGCCAATCTCCTGGTAGCGCCTCCATGCTACCTGAGCCACTTGTGTGGGTTGTAGACTCCGTCTCATGCTACTACTAGAGTAAAAGCACCGCCAGCATTCAAAAGTGACCAAAACATCAGCCAGACAACATAGGAGCGGAGAAGTGGTCTGTGGTCACCACCTGCAGAATCACTCCTTTATTGGGGGTGTCTTACTAATTGCTTATAATTTCCAACTGTTGTCTATTCCGTTTGAACAACAGCATGTGAAACTGATTGTCAGTGTTTCAAAAAGTGTGATTGACTTGGAGTTACATTTTGTTGTTTAAAAACACCCCAACGCTGTGCACAGAGACAATAAAGTGGAGTAATTCCAACTTTGCAATGACAGTCTGGTGCTTCTGACTATGTTTTCTTATTATTATTATTATTTCTTATTTTGAGCAGTGTAGAGTAATGCTTGTTGTTTGTAGTTTCTATGATCACAAATGCAGACATGGTCATTTTTACAAGGTGCAATGCTATGTGACATTACTACGTCATTATAATCAGTAATTATGCCTCATTTGTAATGGCTTTTATAGTTTTGGTGTCATAGCACCAGGACACGGCATCATGTTATGGTAAGGGGCGTTACATTAACATCAGATGATTGCGGTATTCAGCTAATCACGGCGCACTGGATAGCTGGCCAATCCGAGCACACCTTGCTTTTTTCAAATGACGAGCTTTATACAAATTGACCAATTTCAGGAATGCTTGGAGGAGAACTAATGTACATTATATGTGGAAAATCATGTTGTTGTTTTTTTACCTTAAACTGCATAAACACATTGCATTACATCAAATAAAGAAAATAATGTGCTTTTAAGCAACATTATATGGCCCCTTTAAACATTTTGGACAGTTTTTGAGTTTAAAATTAAAAATCGCTTTCCTTTTTATTCATGCATCTATCAAGGTTTTGACAGTTTTGCAGTTTTGCCGTCACTAAACATTTCACATTTCAATTGGGTATTGTTATGATATTAACATTATGATTAAGATAATGTGGCACACACTTTGCCCATCAAGGCACAGTTAATTGGTGCTAAAGCAGCTACATTTTACTCATTTACAAAACATTTTTTCCCCGTGCAAGCCATTTGATTTATGCTTTGGCTGGCCTGGTGGGGTGTTAATCAAAAATGAGGTCCTCTAACAGCAGCAGCAGCAGCACTGGCACACGTATCACCATCAATTAGGCCGGTTCAAGATACAACCCTGAATGTCTTCATAGATAAGAGGCCATTTACTGCACATTTCATTCATAATGTTATAAGGGCTTCATCTGCTCTGTTATAGAGCAGGGAGCCGATTTTTCTCTGTCCTGAAAATTTCAGAGGCCATTAGTCCTGCGGCTGTCTTTACTTATAAATGTCACTCATAAGGCCACCGCTTCTGTCATTTCTCCATTAAAACTCAATTTTTGCACTTCTTAGTCTTGATAGACTGCCCTCCACAACAGTACTTTATTAAGAGCTGATTGTATAACACTTTGAAAATGGAGCGAAAATGATATGGAGAAAAATTACATTTGGTTCTCCATCAGAATAAAGTCAGAGCTCTCTCCTGCTTTAAGTCAATTTTTCATTATGCTCAGCTATTGACCTTTCCTCCAACAGGAAGTGCTGCGACTATCTTTGTGAGGATTGTAATTGACAAGATGTCTCTTCTAATAGAAAAATTACCACATTTTCTCACAAGTTAATTATAAATTCAGCCATTGCCTGTGTGCTGGCAGACAAGACAAGAGCTCAGTAAACCTTGGCCCATGTCAGGCAAACAATCATATGGTCCATTATATCCCTACCACACACATGCTGATTTTAGAGTTTTTCCTAATGGGCTGAATGTTCCTAATCGTATAAATTGCTTTTGACCATTTTTAGAAATACACACAAACAGTACAATGTACCATTGAAATCTATAAACTATGTTATTATTTATTTCACGCCAGTCCACCTTTCGTGTGGTGCACGAGCAAAAAAAAAACAGTTCAGCCAAAAAAGCCAGAATATCATCACTATTTACTAGGGATATACCTATATTAAAATTTTAGCTCAAACCAGTAAAGCTGACAGTTATTTACATAATATGCATTACTGTCAATCGGTGAAGCCTTGCAGATTGCGAAAGCTGATACCAATTGATTGTGCTGGATCTCTCTGCTGTAAATCAACAAAGTCTTCTGTCCACCCTGGGATCACTAAGCATCACAGGAACTTCACTTCACTGCTTTTGAATTGTCTACCAGGATGGTCTTTCAGGACTGCCTGGAGAGGGGAGGCATCTAGAGTATGGGTGGGCGATATGGAAAAAAATATCATTTTTGAATGAGCTATCCCTTTAATGACAAGCAGTGGCATATTCAGTTCTGTCCCTTTAAGAGCTGCACACGTCTAATATACTGGCACGTTTTTCTCTTCTTTACTTTTACTTTAGACACAAGCAGCTGTGTTTAATGCCGTGTGTTTGTGACAGTATTACCGCAATCACATGTGATACATATCTTAGTTCAGTAATTAGGCCCTACTTGACAGGCTTTTAGTGCACGAGCGCTTCAGGTGTACGCGCTGGAAAAGCGCGTCCGGACTGCACACATATACAATGTTTAATCAGCAAGACTTTTAAAGCGAATAAAATCAATTTTTTTTGCGAATCAGTGCAGTGTCTGGTGAGTGTAATTCTACCACTGATCGTGGAGAATTTTTTATCATCCACGATCAAAAATCATCATATGGCCCACCCCTAATCTAGAGCACATCAACTGGCCACTGGGGTTCCTCAGGGATCAATTCTTGGACCCCTCCTCTTTTCCATATACACTACATAAAGGCAAAAGGTTTCTTTTACCATTGCTATGCTCATGATGCACAGCTCTCTATTTCATTTTAACCAAATGATCCAACAATCTGCAAGAATCTCAGGCAGCCTGGCGGACATCTCGGCATGGATGAAAGAACATCACCCACAGCTCAACCTGGCAAAGACTGGCAAAGACCACCATCAGGAATGCTGAATCCATGACAATTTTCAAGTGATAGCTGAAAACTCATCTTGTTCATGAAGATTGAACTGCTCCCTACCTCCCCACAAAATATATAAAAGCTTTCTCTTTCCTTAATCCTATTCAGCCTATCTTGTACTTTCTGAACTACTGTATGTCTGAAATGTTGTATTACGGAGCAGTTCCTGTGTGTATTTGCCTCTTTATGATAAATTCCTTCTTGTATTTCTAATTAATAGTCATTATTATTATTATTATTTTCTTTATTTATTTTTAATCACAACATAAAAAAATGCAGTGAATAACAAATTATTAGACACATTAGTGAATTATGTTATTTCTACATTCTACATATGTATATACATAGGCTACATACAAATACAAACAAAGGTATGACAATGTAATAATTATATGCATCTTTGATCAATAACTGATTAAGTTTGCAACACTGACAGAGTTATTGAACTTCATTAAGCTGCATTATTATACCATTATCTTCTATAGATCTTCTTTACAGATTAAACTAAATGTTTCATAATTGTTGATTTTTACACCTTAACACTGTTATTTATTCTGCTTTGAAAGAAAATACTATTTAATTGCCATGTCATTCTAAACCCATATGCTGTTATTTATTTTTTTTTTCTTTACTGAAAGCAATACAAAAAAACAACAACAATAAAATCAATTTATTTTTTCAGCTCGAAAATAACAGTTAAAAGTGACACAGGCTGTCAAGCTCCAAAAAGATATGTAAAAGTGTTCTGTATGAAAAGTAGATCATAGTATATACTATAGCATTCTTTTATTTGCATTACATAAATAGAAGTTATGCTTTTCATTATTTGTCAACCTATGTTCACTAAAAGCTAAATGAAAATAAATAAATAAATCGCAGCATATGGGTTTGGAACGACACTCCGGTGGATGAATAATGACAACATTCGCATTTTTGGGTGAAGTATGCTTTTAAATTCAAACTGGGCAAGAATCACATCTGCGTCTCAGTGACACAGATGTTTTATACAACTTCAATATCTGAAAGAGAATGTGTCCGGTAATCTAATAATGCAGGTGATTTGCTTTGTATTACCAAACAATTCAGGAGACAACGGATCATCTGTCAAGGTAATGAAAACATGACAAGTCTCCGCCGCATACATGCTCATCTGCCCTTCATTTGCCCTCGGCACCTCTCCCTGAACCTTGTGAGTGATAAGAATGACAAACACACTCAGCAAACTTGAAATGATTTAACAGTCTGTGAGAGCCACTCATTCATTTCTGTCTGTAATGGAGCCCATCTGCATTAATGCCCACCTCAGTAGCATCATGGACACTAGCTCCAGACTATAGGCTATTCAATCAGTAGAATGTGGATGAAATGAAAATGTGGAACTGTTTTCCTGTTTGTGTGCTGGGGAGGGCATCTCCTCTATGTTTCAAGCTGACCTTTTCCCAGGTGAGATTGAGGCTTTGGCTGAGTGTTCGAGCTGTTCCTGCAAACCCACTTCACTGGTGCCTACTGAAGCAGGGCCGAGCAGTTTAGAGTCGGCCACGTGTCACGGTTGGCTAAAATGGGAAGCACTTGGACACTGACATTGTGAGGTTTTGGAAAGGCCGGTGCTTCGTGCAGCTTTAAAGCATGTTAAATCAAACAACACTAGACAAGGAGGATTGAACTGAATGTTCTTTTGACTCTGCTATGGTGCAGAAGTATTGTCTTTGTCTTTCCTAACAGTGTTGTGCCATGGTATGTCGGTCAGTCTGAGAACATGTTCTTTCGGTCAAGTCATATATTTGATCCATTCTCGCAACTAAAACTATCAACTAAAACTATCAAAGAACCCCACAGAGGAGAGTTGGCTGTCAAATTAAGGCACCAAATGTGCAGTGCTGTTCATTTTAGTATATTATGGAAGACTACCCAACTTTTTCCTCAACCGAGTGGCAAGCAGATCTCAAAAGTTATTCAGCTGTGAATTGATGGACATCCAAGTTATGGAAGCAGACTTTTGCACATTCTGCTGAATCAATTTATAGTTCACTTAAGGGGAAGTTCAGTAACAAACAGGGAAAACACAATTTGTATTTCTCAAGTAGTATCGCAAAAACAAGTTAATTACACAAGCACTGATATTCGGGGGAAAAACAAGTAAATTCAAAAAAAGTTACAAGTAAATACAAAAAAGGGTGATATTACCCTTTTAAGGTGTGTTCAGCGAAATGCCATGGGCAAAAACAGAAGGGGGGAAATCAGTAGTATGTTGAACAAATAGTTTTTTAAAATTTAAATCTAGCTACTATTTATATTTAAATATAATTGAATTAAAAACCAAATATGAGACCAGACTTTGTTTCTTTTTAAAAGTAACAATATGTACAGTTTCCAATGAAATGCTGGATTAGTTTTTGTACACATGCTTACAGAACCGAACATTTATAGTATGAATACTGTACATGTCTCTCTAGTATATAATGCACCTTTTTTGTAGGATTTCATAGTGAATTAAACATTTTAAGATTCGATCAAAACACATGAGGAGCCAAATTCCACAAAGAGGACCCAGAACAACATCTTGTCGCAAAATTAGACCCTAGCACCAGATAACATCTGTGGAAAGCAACGTCTGTGATAGCTTGCAGCATTGTTGATAATCCCAACTCAGAAAGGCAATTGTCGAATTTGAGGCAAAAAACCAAGATGATGGTCAAAGAAATGCACAGCAGGACCATCACATGTATATAAAAAAATAAAAATAAAACATAAATCATGATCACAAACTCTTGGGTTTGATCTTTCCCCAATCAGGACCTTTTAACCTCTTTGGTCTCCACATAACATCCTCGATGGTAGTGTCACGGTATGTGGTGCAGGAACGAACGAGCCAAGATTCAAATTCACGAAATAACATTCCTTTAATATTCCAAATGGGCCAACAAACAGGCAGGTTCGAACATGCACGTGAGGTAAGCTTTAAACCGGACAACAGATACTGAACTGAAGACAACTTATATAGGGAAGAAGATGAAATGGAGAATTTAAAACTTTAATAAAGACACCGGGAAACACATCAAATGCTGCAAAAGCCAGGAGAGAGGGCTGGCAAAAAGTAGTGAACAAATGCGTTAGTGCCGCCCATGTTAGATGTTTTTTCCTTGCTATATATGTTTTAGTATATATATTTATTATATCTCAAATCTTATTTGTAGTAATTTCTCTTTTTGTCATCTTTCAAATCAGAGCCAGCAGTGGACCCATGTGACAGATTTGAGAAATTTACCTCCAATTATATAGACGCAATTGGTGAATAGTATGTGGTTATTATTAGACATACACAGCGATTAACACACGAATGATGACCACAGTCATCCACACACACGTATACATATACTGTATGTGTGTAAATACAGCCATCCATATATATATGATGCTTAAGTATTAAACTAAATTTCTGGAGGAACACATACGATCGGCTAACCACAGCTGACTCCCATTTCCCATTCAATGTATTATCTAATTGTCCTTTCAGGATCTGAAGACCCCCCTTTAAATAGTGCTCACCTCCGTCATTCGGCATCTCGATTTTGCATCCCGAGCTACATCCAGCTCTCCCTAGGGTTATATTCCTCAGGGCTCAGAAGTCACCGAGCTCCCGACCCTCTCCACGGACAGCAGGCCAAACTCGCAGATTCTATTTTCTATTCTACTTAATTATTGAGGTAGAGTGAACTAGTGAAATAAATGTATGTGTGAGTGTGTGGCTGTGGTCATCATTCATGTGCAAATCGTCGTAGGCACATTCTGGCAAGATGGACATGGAAAATTACTTTAATTTGATTTCAGAATCTGCTAATGTAGGATATCCTTTAAAAAAAAAATAGCCCTTTATTGCATTTTTCCTAGTTTTTCTGATTTTTTTTTTTTTTAAAGAGTATTTTGTTTTCTTGTTATTGTCTGTTCAAATGTCAGTTTTGTGGATAATTTGTTTTTTTGTGCAGTCAGTATATTTAGGAGTTTAGCAAAAAACCTTTCTTGCAAGGTACTTTTCTTTTCCCACGTGATTCAGTGGGCGCCAGTTGTGCTCTTTAACAAATCAGATGTGACCTCTCCATTTTAACCAATCATACCCTGCCAGGGGCGCAGCCTAACTATCTGAATAACTATCAAATGGTTTATAGGACATAATCATGTCTGATATGTGTGTTTGAATCTCCTTGTTTAAAAACATTTCCTCCAATCAATCCTTAGTAAAATCATATTCGTGTTTTAGAAAAAGTTCAAAATTATAATCTGCAAAAGCAGGAAAATTCGTACTTTGTGACTGAGGAGAAAAACTTCAGAACACCCTGAACTAAAATAGTATCTATTGGTTAATAGTATGTTTTATCTTAGTATGTTTTTAGTATGCTTTTAGTCATGCTTAGCCTGGTTTTTGCTCTTTGCCATCACTTTTTACGTTCTTTGAAAGCCGTTTCAGAGTGCTCCAGCCTGCACATCTGCTGCTGCATAGCCATGATGAGAAAAAAACCTATCCAGTCTCCTGACTTCTATGTCTTTACTTTAGTTTATTTTCTTTCCATGTGAGTTTCGTATAAATTACGTTTTACTCACCGTATCTCTGAGTTTAACTCCGACTGTGCTTGCATAAAAACTCTGCATCCAGCCAATGTCCAGCCATTGGCCTCCCAAGACTTCAAAGACCACAGATCTTCCAGTCAATCGGCAACCTCGGGAAACTCCTTTCTGCCAAGACAACAAAATGGGAATCCTATAACACAAAGGCAACACAAGTACAAACTTTCAGATTCAGGCTGAACTATTGAATTGAATAGAAATTTTAACCTCACTGAAGAACTCAATGCGAAGGTTA
The DNA here is from genome assembly GCA_034779775.1 of Enteromius afrohamiltoni. Lineage (NCBI taxonomy): Eukaryota > Metazoa > Chordata > Actinopteri > Cypriniformes > Cyprinidae > Enteromius > Enteromius afrohamiltoni. The sequence goes on from JAUYWG010000012.1 coordinate 3,554,680, forward strand.
ATTAACTGATTAATGGTTGTTGTGGTCTATGCAATTTCACATACTACTGTAAACTTGGGATTTCACATTTTCACACTCTTTAACTCATTCTTTCCTCGCTTTCTCTCTTCCTTCAGCTTGTATGAATGTGTGTGTTTGTGTTCGTTTATGTCTTAGATTTATACAATAAAGCATCATGCATATTGAAAAGAGAAGTATCATTTGCTACATGATCATGCGTCATGGATGTACGTCGAACTTGGGACATCACATCACATGTTGTAAGCAACACACAATTTCAATTTGAAATTTAAAAAGTTGATTTATCTTGAATCTGGCTTTGAATTGAGCAAACGTAAATAATGCAAATACGTAATAGGTTCACACAAACCTAATCATGTTCGTGCTGATTTTTTGATTGATAACTACTGTGATAACTAAATAAATGCGCTTTTGAACAAATCAGTTGAAGGTATTATTCAATGACTCACTGATGAATGCAGTCACTTGTTTTTTGCCAAAAAGAATGAATGCTTTTGAACAAATTGGTTTAATTGTTTTGTGATTCACTCAGTTGATCACTTGTAACCTTCAACTGCTGTGTGCTGCAAAATAAGCACTGAAATACAGTCAGTCTGAACAAAGCTAAGCAGAATGATTGCATACAATTGTATTGGCTTTTTAAAATTAGATGCGTTTACTGTAATTCCTTCTTTAAACCATTCCTGAAAACATGATCAAAAAAAGATTAATTTACATTTAAAATCTTGATTTTCTTTAGTTTACTTGTTTGGGGTTTCATCTTTAATACATCAGTAAAAATTGTGCTCTTTCAGTGAGTGGTTGATTGGGAGCCTGGCTATGTTTAAAATAGAAATAAATACCATTGGTCTTAAAATGTCAGGGAGACCACAGTTTAATTGGCTAATCAAAAAGGCCCCAGCAAGGGCTGGACAGAGGGATTACAGTCAGAACCAAGTCACCCTGAGTGACAGCCAAGATTTCTAGTGTGTGAAGAAGAGTAATTGGAAAGTGCTGTGGAGTACAGGGAAGAATTTTTCATCATCTTGCCAAATGGCACTAAGGATCTCTAGCATATCCTTCCTCATAGGAGTAACATCACTCTCAGAGGTTTATTTCTGAGTCTGTATATGAATATCCCTGCAGATGGATCTGGAATGATTTAAAAATTAAGTTTAGCACCATTTAATTCTTTCAACGGGAGTTTTAATGTGCTTTGGGTAACGCATGGGCAACATATTCAATATTTAATAACATGAATATCAAAACACGAACAATGGTAAAACACTTAAACACACCAGACGTCTGCAGGCAACACAAAATGCACTTCGCAGGATGTTCATACACATATATTGATGCTCAAAAGTCACACAGGCGTACATTAAGCTAATGAAGCAGTGCTATTATTTTTCCTTTCTGTCTAAAAGTCTTTATATACATCTCTGGGGGAGTTATGGAAACCTCTTGACATGTTGTTTTCTGTTCATTAACCCACCAGCTGTTCATTCAAATGAGCCTAAAGGCAATATCTCACTGTTGAGTCACCATTCATTCAACTCACAACCACTATTGTGTTTGTTCTGTCCCGACTTTCTAATTCTCACCTTTTCCAGGTGTTTCAGAAAGAGAAACAGTGCAACAAAGGCAAGCATCTGATACCATTGCATTTATTTGGAAACCCTGGTCTTATTGTCGACCAGTGATTGTTATGCAGTGCATATTTGTGCATATCCAAAATCTGATTACATGCACATTTCATGACCGCGATGCAAAGCCTACCGTAATTTTACAGCCTTTCTTTTCTTCCCAAGCAGTCATAAATCCTATGATTGACTGTGGATGTGCCCTTATGCGGAAAGCAGAAATACATAGGGAGAATAGCTCCCTGATGTATCACATTAAAATATGATGCACAGCCGTGCTTTTCCAGATTACACTAAATAATTCATATGCCTTCAGAAAATGAGATGTGCATCTGTGCAGATTATTTACTGCTTTTAAATTATAACTTTTTTTTTTTAATCCCATGGTGCAAATGCAGCTAGTGCAACTAATGCTTGAACTACATATGTCCAAATGCAACAGCCTCTTTGGATACATGTCTTTGAATTGATGTTAGAAATTATTTAAAGTAAAGAGGGATTATAATATTAATATTTTTATACACACACACACACACATATATATATATATATATATATATATATATATATATATTGCATGCAGTGAACATTTTGAATGCAGACAATAAAATACAGCTAAATCTGAAATATAGCCTGTTATACTGCAAGCGCATGCATTTATGTGCCAAACATAAATGTGACTGACATGTAATTTGTGGTGCCCTAGGCATTTGTATTAAAAGATATGGTTGTTTTGTCCAAAATATGGATCCATATTTTATTATTATTTATCCCAAAGAGAAAAAGAAAAACATTACAAATACACAATAATACACTCAGCATAATTTAACACAGATTAACTAAGTTAAACAAATACATAATAATAATAATAATAATAACACACTGATATTATATCAAACTACACTGAAAAAAAGAGATTTATTTAATTACTATTTACATTTACATTTATTCATTTAGCAGCATTTTATCCAAAGCGACAGGTGAGCAGTTTGGGGAACGGTGCCTTGCTCAAGGATCTCACCTAAGTCATGGTATTGAGGGTGGAGAGAGCTCTGATTATTCACTAAGCCCACCCACAATCCCTGCCGGACCTGAGACTCGAACCCATAACCTTTGGGTTAAAAGTCCAACTCCCTATCCATTAGGCCCTTATTGTTGTTATTATTTTATTTTTGTCATCTTTTATATACAACCTGGTCAACAAATAAATAATTATAATAAAACCTAATAATAAAAAGATAAAACAAAACACCCCAACTGAAATTTTTGGTGCTTAAAGAAAAGGTTGCTCACTTGGAATTATGACTTTGTGTCATGTGCCCAACTCATAAAGCTTTCTGACATGACTTAAACAAATAATTTGTCCTTTTCACAGCATGCACTGGGGCATGATTAATATAGTTACATTGTTTATGCATTTGCCAATTTTACTTACACTGAAGTTGATTTTTGTCACTTTTAATAACTTGTTCAGTTACTCTCAAGAAGCTCACGTTAAAATCTTAGTTAATGTAATAATTTGTAAAAAACATATTTAAATCAAGGATTGTAAAATCTGATATTTCAGATAAATACAAATCCATTAGTATTTATATTCATTCAATATATATTTCAGTGGAAAAGACAGCAATCGGAGCTCACTTCAATCACTTCAAAAAGCACAATCTGAGAAATATTGCAGGGTCTCTGACATTTACTTTATTATTTTTTTTTTAATCCATATGTTCAGATCTTGAACATATGGCAGTCAGATCATGCTATATGTTCATTTTTTTACTTTATCTGTATTAAAACAGCACTCACTAAAGAGCAGCTATGTCCCAGTTGTTTCAGCACAAACGAGAGGGTGTTAACTTTAAAAACACACCAATTTACAAGTTTGAAGGCATGCCATTGAAGTCACTAATGAAGCACCCCCAGCTGAGGTTGATTAACTGGGATCGCCTGTGAGTGGACCGAGGCCAGACTGAAGCTACAGCGACACATCATGGAAGCCTGCCAGACTCCATTTGCTTATGTGGGGCTTGTGTCATTGAAATGACTTTTATTTGATCTTCATTTGCACCTCCATTTCAAGTAAATAGCAATACAGTAAACATTTCATATGCAGAATGCTGAAACAAGATATGTATTGATACCTGCTGACTCATGTAAAGGCCTTGTTTGTGCGATAAATATCACGTTGATGGTCTTGTTTTTCATTAAGTAAATTAATCCAAATCAGTAAGTCAGCACTTGGCATTTTAGTACAAGCTTTTTCATCCCAAGTGATTTAGTGCTGTGTAATTGCACGGACAGTCCCCCTGGAGCAACATGAGGTTAAGTGCCTCGCTCGAGAGCACAATGCTGCTAGATTAAGATTGTGATCTCCAAAACTCTCCAGTTACTAGGTCACCCCTATTAGACAGTGAACCTGTTAGATACTTAACCACAAGACCATCATGTACAACAGTTTCAGCCTTCTGTGTTTTGAATCACATCTAGGTTTAAAAATAGTTTCTAAATACACAATTTTAGTACAAAGTAGGAGACCACAACGGAAAGACATTTAGAATTTATCTTCGTATTACTTTGTGTCTGCGAGTAGGCATCTACAAGTAAATATATATATATATATATATATATATATATACAAACACACACACACACACACACACACACAATTGTATGTATATATATATATATATATATATATATAAAAATAATATCACTTAAAATTGACCCAATGAAAGTTCATGTCAAACTCTTGCATACTGTATAATATACAGTAAAAAGCTGGCAGCTGTGGTTGCTGGAATTCTATTGTAAAAAAAAATAGTGTAACAATGTTGTTGGTATTTACAGTTTCAAGTTAAATTTACAGTGAAATACTGTAATTTCATTGTTATTATACCAACCTATTAAAGCATTGAAATCTATTTTGTACCTTTGAAATACACTGATAAGCACCAAATGCAGGTTTCGCTAAGTCACATGATGAACCAATGCCACAGCTTTAAAATATGAAGATATATAGAATGTGCTCAGTGTCATTCACACTAAACACCATCATGGTGAGACTCATTACTGAAATATAATATTCAACCCTAAAAAAAACATAACTGATAAGAAAAACTAAGAAGAAAAAAAAAACATTAAAATCAAACAAAATTTGAAATGCTATGTCATGATCTGCTGGATGTGCCAGCCTGCTGTTGGCAATCCAGCTCCCTGAAAACTGTGTGTGTATATTTTGTGTCTGTTTTCATTCATGGACTCCTTTCAATGTACTCTTGTCACCACCCATCTCCTATGTTGTCACGGTTCCCACTCATGTCTCCGCCCCCCTTGTTTGTTGTCATGGTGTTTCATTGTTGGCTCAAACCTCTGACCTAGTTTTATGTGTATATAACCCGGAAGTGTTTGTGTGTTGCCACGGTCCATTAGCACTGTTGATCTGTCTTGCGGCTTCACCCGTGTTCTTAATTCTTGTTACTTTGTTTGGATTTATTGTTGCCGACCTCTGCTTTCGTTTGGCCTTTTGCTTCTCCCCTTGGACTCTGTTTACTGTTTGTTTCGACCCACGCATGGACCCTGACTATTCTCTTCTGCCTATTCCTCCTATGATGCTGTCATGCTGATGATCGACCCTGCCTGTATAAATCTGTCTTGTAAATAAACAATCAGCATTTGAATCTGAACGACTCCTCATCTCCTGATCGTTACATGTGAATTCTGGGTAGGTCAATTTATGTAATTTCCCTGTAAATTTTACAGTAATTTACGGTTAACCATTTCACAGGTTTTTACTGTAGCATTTTAACAGTAGTTTTTTTTCCTGTTATAATTACGGTAATTTTTTACAGTGATACAATACTTTTATTTTACATTAATTTAAATTCAATCAAAAGTGCACACTTAAATATTCCAATATATTCTTAAAATTCTGGTAACACTTTACAATAAGACTCCATGTGTTACATAACATTTGTTTAAATCAACTTAAATATGATTTAAATCAACGTAATTTAAATCATATTCATTTATTTTCAGCTCAAATCTGTGAATTAATGTTCTGAAGTGAAGTAAACTTTAAGGGTTTTCCCCTGCTCAAGGAGTAGGGAGCAATGAACACTGTGTTGGGACCGTGTCGATTGGAACACAGTTCATGCACAGAGCTCTCTTCTAACGAGCTGATTATCAGAATCAGGAGCGTTAACAAAGAGAGACATACAAAATATGCAGAGCGGTTGGGCGCGAGGACTGAGATTAAGAACCCCTGACCTGAGCTAACATGAACTATTTTTATTGACTAACACGAATAAAGATCAAGTAAAGTGTAAAGAAAATCTCAAATCTCTCCAAAGTCCCTCTCGCTATTGAAAATGAAAATAAATGCTTAAGTTTGGGAAAATAAAATGCTTAGGTAACCACAGAAGTTGGATAACAAGTTAATACCAAGTCTGGTATTTTCACCTTGTAGTAAATGATTATTCACAGAGACAAACTGTTCACCGGAGGAGGTAACCATAGCAACAGTATGCTTTCTTGAAGACATTTTGTTCCTATATAGAAATTTCTTTACAAACATCAACCTTCTTGAATGTCATTGTATAATTTGCACACAGAATGACGCACAAAAACAGCGCAGTAACAAATGGACATCCTTAATTTGCTGTCCGACTCCTGTTTGTAATCATCTCCAAGATGCTCTCGACAGCCAGGCGGAGATGCGAACGTGTAAAATCAATCCCCTTTCATGTCCATCAAGGAAAAAGAAGTGGAGAAAAAATTGGTATAGAGAGAAAAAAAAAAAATTGACGAGATTTGAGACTCAGAAATCACTCGTCTTGTGTCTAACAGTATGTGAACGGAGAAATAGGCAAAAGTACAGGCGACTGTCCTCTCTAAGATTACACTCCAAAATAGTCCTCTAGCATAACATCTGTATTCATTCGCCTTCAAAGACAAAATAATAGCACAAATAAATCAATACTCTCTTCCTGCCAGACTGAAAGTTTGCCACTTTTCCAAGCAGCCCCTGCCAGGATAAGAAGAGGGTGCCAGCAGACATACAATCTTCAAGTACAAATACAGCTAAGCTGTTAAGCTGGTGAATGGGGTGGGAACGCAGTATGTAAGCGAATGACTTTGTGGGAAGTGAAGGGGCCTGCTGATTTCTCAATTATACTTCTTCCATCGGCCTCAGAGAAACAAAGTGCTAAAATGCCCTCATTGCCAGTCAACGACACCCGAAAAGCCTGCGCCCAAAGGTAATTTGGTACTGATACTTTAGTGTGAACACACAGTTTGATGCACTGAAAACAGAGATGAATGTCATTCATCATCCTTCCTCCAGAAGATGGTGTTTCTCGACACTTCAGCTATACAATGGGGTCAGCGTTATATAGTGAACAATGGACTATAATTGTAAATGGATTGGTCTTTACTGCCATTCAATATGTTCTGCGGTATCTGCCCTTGACTCATTTCTGTTTAGACATATAGTGGGTACGGAAAGTATTCAGACACCCTTAAATGTTTCACTCTTTGATATATTGCAGCAATTTGCTAAAATCATTTATTTATTTATTTTTTTTTCTCATTAATGTACTCACAGCACCCCATACTGACAGAAAAACACAGAATTGTTGACATTTTTGCAGATTTACGAAAAAAAAAAAAGTTTAAACGGACATATATGTGTGAAATATTGAAACAATTATTTCACATCAAATACTGTCAGTGTTAGAACATATTTTTAAAACATTAATTAACGTTAGTTAATTTTCATTTAGGTTGCATCTGTTAATATTTATTGGACCTAATGTAAAAATCAACTGATAAAGAACATATTTTCCCCTAACTAGCATTAATAAACACTGTATTGTATAACAAATGTATTGCTTGTTAATGTCAGTTAATTAATGTTAACAATTAATTACCTTATTGTAAAATGTAAATAAAGACAGAAAGAGAGAGAGAGAGAGAGCCTGCATATTATGTGTATTATTATTAAAAAAAAGATAGTATCAAGCAACACAAATACTGCAGTTAAATCTTTTATTACCACTGCACCTAAACTGCATATCATGTAATTAATTTGAATACCTAATCAGCTGACAGCCCTAATGCAAACAGATACAACTAACAATGTAAAAAAAACTGATGTGATAAGTACAGTAGGTGTTTTTTACATTAAGTCATCAAAATAATCTATTTCATTTTTCTTCCCCCAATTGAAATGATTTGTTTAGGAAGAAATTAATGTTAAAATGACTTGCTAATTACACTTAAGGTAACACTTTAGTTTATGGTTACACCTAAGTATTAGCATGCATATTACTAGAATATCAGTGGTAATTAAACGCATATTAATGCCTTATTCTAGATCCTAACAAATATCTAAACTTAACAAATACAGCACTAACTATTAATAAGCAGCAAATTAACAATTTATTGAGGGAAAAGTTGTAGTTAATAGTTAACAAGTGTTACCTATTCTAAAAAGGGTTTACTCTGCAGGGTCTGTTCACCATTTCAAGCAAAAACACTATCATCACAAAAAATGATAGGAGGAGGTGGAGCAATACATGTTGGTCCTCATTCTTAAGCACACCCACATGAGGACTCTGTGCCAAAACAGGCAATATAAATTTGCAAAGAGCAAACAAACAAAAAAAAAAGAGGCAACTTACAAAATGCTGTTTTTCAGAGAGTTAAGGTCAGTTCTTGAATCTAGTGACATAGCTATCTTGTTCTGACTTCACTGCTTCACTGCCCATTTAATGATCCCTGACAAAATTACAGCGACCTAAAAATATAACCTGCACACAGTCAATTAAAAAAAAAAATAGAAATGACACCTGTTTGTCATCTTTCATTTTCTCAGAGTTAGCGATACAGTCCATAGACAAAATAATTCAATCAAAAACTCAGAGCAGTGAAAGTTCTTGCAAACTATGAAAACCAAACTACTGGGTTAAAAGCACTGTTTGCTTGGTTTTTGTAAAAGCTCATCCAATTACAAGAAGGCCAGGAGCTTAATGACGGTCATGAAGGTCAAACGTTTGTAAGGTGTTCAATGTCAGATGTGTTGACAAAGCCGAGCTGCTCTGTAAAGAATCATTTCAAGTCAGCAATACTCAGCGCATTGAACAAGTCACATAAATTCATTTTTAATTCATTAAGGTACAGTTAGGGACTTAAAAGTCAAGGTAATCATTTATCCTATGTTATTCACTTTAATTATAAAAGCAAGCTGCCTTTTAAACACATTGCTGTTGCCAGCACTATTGAAAGGATCTTGTCAAATTAACTAATTTAGCAAAGACAAACAAAGCCTCTAAAGGGGCAAACAAATTACATAAATTGTGTTAAAAGAGCCCTTCAGATTTTGAAAAGTTAGTGGACAGGAGCGATTTTATAAAAATGCATATTCATGTGTACTAAAAAGTATCTCGACTTGCATGACACTAAGAGAATGCATCATATCTGTTATGGCCCATTTTGGAAATGGACTTTATTTATAGCTTTTAAAGTCTTATGATTTTTTTTTTCTTTTTCCCCTCTATCCCTCTCCAAAAGCCCCTTCACTTTCTAATCTTTCTGTCAGTGCAAGATCGGCTTAATACATAATTTCTCAGAATTGCATTAAAAGTAATACTCAATAACCAGTCACACAATTAATTGTTTATAAGGGGACACAGCTGTCCCTGAAAGCCTTAAGAGCCGTCTTTTATTATTCAGTCTCTGGCAGTGAACAATAAAAGAGCATATTCAGTTGCAAGTCATAATATGATGCTTATGTGACAGCATTTACAAGATTAAGCACTGGATTTGAAACTTTACTGTAGTTTTGCACATCAGTATAATAGAGCTAATTTTCTGTATCACGTCAGCTAGACATATCTGGCAGTGAGCAAGTATCACATATTGCCACATCTAACTCAAAGGCTAGTGGGTAAAAGAATAAATATGCACATTTAAAAAAGCTCCAGTTGACTTCTAGCTATTACAATCCTAGTGTAGCTCTTGGGGCAAGGCAAACTGCCAAAGCACACTCGCCCTATGGGGTGTCATGCGGTTAAAAAACAAGTAGTGTACAACAACGTTCACCACCTCCTACTGAGTGCACCACAAAAACTGTGCGCGTGCCAGAAATTGTACAAGGGGCATTACACGCCACGGACATTATGCCTTTTATGATAAATAACCGCTCTTAAAGTACACTAGTTTTACCGGAGGATTAAAAAAAAAACATGCCTTTTGTCTGTGGATGGATATTCAAATTATAAAGCAGATTACTGTTATTGTGAACACATTTACACTACATGCTGTGTCTTCTTTCAGTTGATGGTAACTAAATGATTGGCATACACAGCAGTGCATGATGGGAAAATATTGGCAGTGATTGTTTGTACATGTCAGATGAGTGCCCAACAGAGATCTGTTTATGTGTTATCCATGTATAGCTAATGCTTTTTCTCCAAAGAATGTTGCATTATATGTAAGCCCATTTTGTTGAAAGCATTCTCACTGATTGTACCTGTATTTCCAAGCAATTGCAATGTTTCAGCCCATTTCTTTTTCCTGGTCAATACATGATAAACCCATCCAGACAACAGGAACCAGTCAGGAGTGACTTAACTGTGATAAACAACAACACGCACCTTCATGTCATCTAAGCAAATCTTCACTTTCTGAAAAGTTTGGCATTATAAAATATACTGCGAGTCAATATACTTGTGCTATTTTTTTTTCCTTTTTTTTTTATTTACAAACCACTTGGGAAGCGTTATAACAAATATAACTCTCAGCATCATCAAAGATGAGCCTTATCAACAAAAATAAGACTCTGACAGTCATTTTGTTCTCCAAAGCAACAAAAGAAAAGAAGAAAAAAAAAAAAGCTGTTCTATGAACCATTACAGGAAGTTAGACCATTTAACGTGACATTTTTATTCTGCTCCAAATGTGCGCAAAACATTTGAAAGTGTTTTGTTATATAACAACAGCTTAAAATGTAGACAATAAAAGAATATGCATCTGTACTGTAGATGGTTTATGTCTTTAGTAAGAAAAGTATAACAAAGTTGGCTTGAGTACGCTGCTCAACGTGACACAACGTGACAAAGGTTTCGAATCGTGTTTTTAATGAATACAGTCTCAAGGATTGCTGAAATCTTCCACATGTACATTAGCAAAATATCATCTCCTCTTTTGAAACTGCAGAGACACAGTGGTTCTCTCAATGTACTATCTCCAAGGTCGGCTCATACAATCGAACAAACAACAACCCCTGACCATTCAGCCTATTGCATTGAGGAAGTAAATGCATACATGCTCCACAGAAAAATTGTCAAAGCAAAAACATCACGAAACACCATGAAAACTGAGGATTGAAAAGCATGACCCAGGAGTGATAACAATATGCAACATATAACCCCAAAGCTTTTAAAAAAAATCTTCAGAAACAAAACAAATTTCCACCTAAAGTGAGGTGAACTGACTTGACCGGGTGTAAAGGGTAGGCGTTGTAGGCAAGCTGGAGCAGCTCTGAATCTGACCACGGTAAACAAACACACAGACAAAACCAAAAAAAGGACAACAAGAGAGGAAATAACACAAAGCAGAAAGTGGTTTCAGCCAACAACAAAAAAGGGATACCAGCACTACAGGTTTGTAAGTAACAAGTGAGAAGACTGCTAATGTTGCTCTGCCTTCCCACACAGATTGATTGACCCGGACCGCCGAGGAAACCCGACAACCTCCTTGCCTGATCAACTGAGAAAATTCTCTCTGATGATCTTAAAACCGCAGGCCACAACCATGAGTATATTTCCATGCAAAAGTATTTGACCCCACCCTGATTCCCTCTTTAATTAAATATTTCTCTTATTGAATGATTTCAAGCATAAATTCATCATTTAAATAAACGAAAGCATGCAAACACATAGCATTGATTAGAAATAATTACTTTGTTTTAGCAATGTTTTAGCATATGGCATTAATATGTGCTTTATACTAATAAACAGTCAATATGTAATAAATACGCATGCTCATAAGCAAATAGTAAGAAAGAAAATGTCACTTATCCCATATTTCACCTGCAAAAATGCAATCTCTCCCTTGAAGTAGAGTTTACTGCAACCAAACCTGAGTTAAAATTCACCTATATGTAGTCACCTCCTCAAAGCTTCTAACACAAAGTGCTGCAATAAAAGAAACTCCAAAACAGTCAGAAACATCAGTATGGAAAAGGTTTCCAAGCTACATCTAAAGTTTTTGGATTTAACAAGGCACCAGCCAAGCTGGATCATTCTCATCCATCCCTATGTTGCCAATGATGAAGGTCTACTTTGGGCCATTTTGGGCAAATCGCAAAGGCCACTATAGACCACAAGGAGTCATGAATATATAGTGGTTGTGAACTTTGCGAAACAGTACTAAGAAGTCATCTCCATCAGAAAGAAAAATGAGATTTCCAAACTTTTTGGATCCCAATGGAGCCTCAAATATATGATGATCTATATTCTTAATCCTACCCAAAACCTAAACTTAACAACTACCTTACTAACTTTTAATTAGCAGCAAATTAGGAATCTATTGAGGGAAAAGTCATAGTTAATAGTGAATAAGTGTTCCCTATTCTAAATGTTACCATTTTCTTTTTTTTTACTTTAAGTTTCATAATGTGTTGCATGTGTACATGCTGTTAATAGAACACCTTAAACATATCATAAAATAACTAGTTTTACTATATGAAGAGCATACTACTGTATGTCTGTATATATATAGACATATACAGACATAGAATGCTCTTCACATAGTAAAACTAGTTCTCCTAACTGCAAATTTCCAGCATCTTGACAGGGGCTATACATGGCAGGTAAAGAGGTGGTAACCATGACCATTTGAGCCCATCAGCTTGATGGTGCAAGCATTGTCAAATTAATTGGGAAAAAAAAAATTTGCTCTCAGCTCACCGTGCATGACTTTGTCTTCTATGAGTGCCTGGTTATGGGTGACATTGGAGAACAATCACAAGAAAACTCAGCGAGATAATCGGAGATCAGTTCACAGACCCCTGAACACTGGTTCTGGTGGCTGATGGATGCAATTTTCTCCATCACCACCAAGGGTTTGCAGTCCAGCAGGATGATGTAATCGTCCATTATGAAAGCATCCGATATGAGTTCAGAAGGTGCAAGATGAATTGCCTGAAGAAGCGACATCCAGGGGTTATAAGAAACACGTTACCTGGGCTTTCAGATCAGATGTAGCATAATAAAGCTGCGGGAGGAAGGTGGAAGCGGTCAAGTCTTTTTCCAGACCCACTGCAAATAGGCAGGTACATGCTTTCCTAGGTTTGCAGGTTATTGCAGGTGCTCCATGCCCCTTAATTTCTCTCCTGTACTCTCTAACCTGACAAGTAAAGAGCAGTCAAGAAAAATGGATGAGCCTGTGAAAGTGAAAGCTCTTATCACAGACCCATTTTTGCATATTGGAAGTATGCCATTGCCAACCTAGGATGACGTCTCACCCTGATCACACTGAAGCGGGAGGCGAGGGCTAAAGATAGGATGGGACCACAGAAAAATAGTAAGGCCTCGCAACAGGGTTCAGTTTCTAGATGAATACACTAAAGGTATTCACACCTTGAATTAAAACTTTTAGAATAAATACAAAATAAATACAATGATACTACATTAGCATCCACACTAGAACATGCTAAATGTCTGTTTATCAGAATGAGCTGCAGTTTTGTCTCTGGACACTTGATTAAATGACTAAATGACACTTGACTAAATGCTTTAGGTCTTTAAAATGGTTTAATTTTGTTTACCTGTAAAAAAAATATATATATTTTGGTAAAGTTATAAGTTGTTGTGCAAGGTTTACTATTTCCATAAGTATACTATTATTATATTATAATGATCAATTGCATTATACATAGTTATGTATTTATGTTTGATTTTTATATTAAAGTTTGCTTGTTACATTAACTAATTTTAATCTGGTAACACATTATTTAAAGTCTCTATGAATTATAAAAGTTATAATAAAAATTATAAATACATAAATTATGCCTGGTGCAACTTATAATGCAACGTACAGTCTCATGAATAATTGCAACCATAGTTAATAAATTAAATTAATTGCTACACTGTGCATTTTAAATTCTATTAGAATTATATATGAAAAGATAATAATGCAATTATAATAATGTATTATAATGTATTACAATGCACATTAAAATGTTATAATGCATTATTCTCTTTAATAACCCTATGATGCAGACATAGAACCAACACTTCATGTTAGGGTATCATCACTGGTTGCTTATTAGCATGCATATTACTAGAATATTAGCCATTCATTAACACTAATTAAGCACAGGTTAAACCCTTTATTCTATGTGACGTTATTCGACATCCCAAATCCAATACCTAAACTTAACAGCTACCTTACTATTAATAAGCAGCAAATTAGGAATTTATTGAGGGAAAAGTTGTAGTTAATTGTGAATAAGTGATTCCTATTCTAAAGTGTAACCAAATTTGGAACTTAGATTTTAGATTTGTGTGGTTTCATTCTTTGGGCCACTAGCATCAATGCCAACACCATAAAAAAGGCATGGAGTTTATATGCTGCAACACCATGGCAACACACAACAAAATAAAAACCACATGGGTGACAGGTAGGAGAATAAGGCACAGCTGAAAGTGATATCGACCCTTAAGCACAGAATACAAAAGAAACTACGCCATAGTTCGGTAACATGCAGAGAAAGCTGCTAATGTTTCCCTTTTCCCACAGTGACAGTTTCCTTTTCAACCCTGTGGCCTTTTGACTGCTCTAAGATCCTTGTTTTCAGTCAGTTTTGTCTTGGCTTACTCACAAACCCACACAGAACTGACATGCTAAGTACCAGATTTGGATAACTAAGTGAACCCAATTAAACGTTAGCCGAGTTGCTCATTTCAATAACCTCCAAATATTGCATTTTAGAATGGCAATTATGCAATCATATTTGCTCAACAGGATATTGCGAGAGATAAGACAAAGGTGTGGTTGCTGTTATTACAGATTCGCTTTACAATGACTCTAATGTTGAAAGAGACGTAATTTGAGAACATTGCTGCCAGACCCCGGCTTATGAATTTTATGGACTAAAGTGGGATTTAAATTTTTTGACTTTTTGGAAACTACGAATAATTTGTAAAAGCATTGATTTATAAGATCTAATTCAAAAAAAAAAAATGTCTGAAATGTCTTGTTCTTTGATCCCTGGATACACTCAAAGGATTCCTTGATACCACAGACAAGGGTTTTTGTCGATGATACTCAATAGTATCATGAACCTTTCCCTGCAAAGTGGACATCTTGTGAAGGAGAAGGAGGTATTGCGAAAATGAGTGGCCCTCAGAAGAGCCAAAATATCAGGCTGGACCATGTCTATCTAACAAGACAATGACTGGGGCCAATTAGGGGAGCATGAGGGCTTTGGAAATAACAAGATTCCTGGGCCTGAAGAAGTGGAAGTATTCTTGAAGTGAAAACCTATCAGACATCTCTTCTCCGTGTCTTGGAGGGCGAGCTCAAATATAGGATCAATCTCGCTTGCAGACTAAATCAGATTTCCCTCGGTGTGAACATGGATTGAAAAAAGTGCTACCTGGCTTAAAGTTCACTCTGATTGGTGTAGTGTGTATAGATGCTAGCCACGTTCACATACAAAACCCATAAAGCGCAGTAAAATTACCTTCGCTTCTAAAGCAACCAAATCTGCTTTTCAAGCACACAACGGCTTTCAGTCTTTTATCCGTATCACAAACACATCAGAACCGGTATGCTTTAAAACGATGATGTCATTGATGAAAATCCACTTGGATTCATTGATCCCTAAAAAACTCATTATTGCTCTGAAGCACATTAGTAATAAAAAAGAGACACAAAGCATCGTATTGCCTGTTGAAGCAAATGTCTTTAATATTATATATACATATATATATATATATATATATATATATATATATATATATATTTTTTTTTTTTATACATAAACTAAGAATGTCAAAGTGATCTCAGATATATTATTGCAACATTGGCTGCTTCCTGATTCTTATACATATTTAATCACATAACACTTTTTTGTTTAATTTTAGTTCAACTGGTAGCTAACAAGAGCAAGATTATGAGATAGTAATATGTAATTTAACTTGAGTCATAATGTGTTCAGGTGACAAAGAGGTACATTTTCTTTTGCAAAACACTTAAAAAAAATGCTAATTTACAGCATATTTGCTTTTAGCTCCTCCAGTGTTTAGTCAAGGATGTGCTGCAGTATGCTGATAAAGCAGTGGTCGTCACCCAGAGGGGCCTTGTGTATTTGTTTATTAACAAATCCACATGCAATTAAGCTCTTTGTGCGTGCAAAAGCAGTGGAGCCATATGGGTAACTATAATTGATTCTTATTTTTGAGTCATTTGTGGGAATCAGCAGCTGCAGCTCAGATCATATTTGTTGATGACACTCCAGATAACTGTACTTGCAAGTAGATTATAGTAAACAGTGTTAACATGACTCAATCTTGTTATCATGTGCGCAGTAATATCCTCTTACCGAAAGACTCTGATGCCTTTAGCATCATTTGACTCACATAAAGACTGAGCCGTATTAAGCTAAGAAGAACTACAAAGAGGATAACGGCACCCACCCCTGCAATTAAAAACAGATTACGGTGACTTTGAAAGACTCTGCAGAGGTAAAACCTACAGACAACAGGTGATTGTTAGACAGCGATCGCTTACCGGAGGAGGATATGAATGAAAAAAATAAAATAAAATAAATAAATCTTCCTGTTGTTTGTTTTCTGTTCGATAGGTGCAGTTTAACACCAGAATTCACTCTACCTTTTATTCCCGCTGCTTCCTGACAAGACGCATATACTTCTGTAGACTGAGGAGAAATTAGACTGTCAAACAAAACAAGTCAGCCCTGTGACTGTACTCAAACCCAACCTCACACTGATATGTCTCTTCTTGTTCTCCGAGATGCAAGTAGGAGATTCATTCCCCTTTCCTTCACTCATGTACGCCTCCATTGTTACCTGGCTTTCTGGAAGAACAAAAACGACGCCATTCTTTAATAAGAAACCAATGAAATGCTGCGAGTCAACACAAGCAGACAGCCACACAAATGCATTATCCGCTCGGTTTGATGCAACGAACAAGACATTCAGTATTCGACAATAACGTTAACCTTCTAACAATGATACTAATTAATAACGTGCAACACATTTCCTGATAGCCTTAATGGTAATTATCACATGAGTCTATCACAGAAATGTCACAGATGGCGAGATTGCAAAAGAGTGAAAATGGTACTTGACAGTGTAATTATTCAGTGCACTCTTGCAGTGGGTTCAAAGCATTAAATCACTGCGACGGAACCTCATCGTTAGGTCACGCAATCTTAGCGTGCTTTGTTTCAACTCTTTTTCGCTGCTGTACCTCTGTAGGAAATGTCACGTTAAATGCTAAACTGATGATCTAGAGTGTCGAGACTTTAAGCCAAACTTCTGTATTTATTGAATTATAATTATCCAAGTTTAGACTAGCCTGAAGGCAATTTGATACTTTCTTTTGTTGTTTCGGGTCAAGATGAGGTTTGGCTTGTTCGCTCACCTGCTGATGCCAGTATAAACAGTAACAGCATTTATATTCTGAACCTGACTCTGTCATGCCCAGCGTATTCATTTAAACCATTTGACACATGACCCTCACATTGTCTGCCTTATTATTGCAGTTTTTAAGCAAATTGAACATACCGTTTGACATGACACTGGCCAACAGCACACTTAACTCGGGTTTTGAGAGCTTTTGCTGATGATCGTTGTCATATTGCCATGTATTTTCCGAAACCTGTGCGCTGCTCTTTTCATAATGGATATACACTAGTTTATGTTTCACATCAGAGCATTAAAAGAATAGCTTCGGCAAAAATGACAATTTGCTCAAAATGTACTCATTAGCAGGCAGTCCAGGATGTAGAAAACTTCTTTAGAACAGATTTGGAGAAATTGAGCATTTTTCTCCCCAATAAATCAACTGTGATGAATGGGTTCTGTCAGTCCAAACAGCTGATAAAAAAAAAAAAAGTCATTTTTTTTCTTTAACTAAAATCTTATTTTTATTAAATTATCATACATACATGGAATACTACTGCTGTTATTAAAGTAAATAAAGTACCTTTTTGCACTAAATGTGTTTGTTACATGGTCACTGTAAAATATCACCTTGTGCACACAATATTATGTAAAAAGAGTATTTTTTTCACTAACCTTTAGTGGGTGAGATGTACAGTACACACAACAAACATAATAAACAACACTTTATAGCGATACCGATGTAATATCATTGAATGTTTATTCAGAAAACATAACCCATGCTGCTCATGACACTACAGCCTCACTGAAGCTGTGCATCTCACCTTTCTCTTCCTGTTACGCTCTTTGGTGTGAAATATATCACACAAAGCAAGTAGAGCCAGTCTTTCTTGCTTGTCAAACTCCATGTTTGTCTTGGCATTGTTGTGAAATTATGTGTGGTAACGCTTTGTAAGAAAAGATAGAAGTGTTTTAGGTCCCCATCCAGGCAACCTCAAACTGAAGTGGTAAATCTCATAATATGTGATGCCCTGCTCTCACAAAAAGCACTATTTCATTCATTCTGGGCCAGATTGTAAAACGTGAATAGCAACCCTTAAGTAAAATACCCAGTATTTCAAAATACTACAGTATTATTCCATCTCACGCTGCAAGAAAGAGTTTATTTGGTGTGGTTTCATCTTTAAGGATCAATCTGTTCTACCTCATAAAAAATGGCATTGATGCAAGGTGGATGTCAACGCTAATGTCATCTCCACAAAATAAGGAGGAGAACAGAAGGTCCAGAGGCGGTTCCAGACCTCACGGTTTGATGAATGTCGATACAGAGATTGTTTTCACTTTCTGTCAATACCAGCAAAGAAAACTCTCCAGAAACATAATATGATCTTGTGGAATTATGTGCATCAGTAATGAAAAATTAATGCACAACATCCAAACTAATTTCTTTTATTTGAGTAAGCAAAAAAATAAAAGATGTATGTACTGTGTCTGCATTTTAGCCACCTTATACATTACTTCAGGCAACTGTTTGTTGAAAATTTAATTGACCGTAAAACTGCCATTATCAGCAGTTTATCAAAGTAAAAAAAAAACCTGTGTGTCTCATGAGAGAAACAGAGAGAGAAAAAAAATCCTCGATTCATTGCATGCTGAATGCAAGGCTTAGTTGAATAGCACCATTTGCCTTTCCAAGCGAATGTCCATACATGCTCCGATTAGCTAAACGAATATGGCCCATTATATTAATACGTCCTGGTGGAGATGTCTTGAGATTTAGGAGACAAAATTCACCATGATATTCATTGCAGGGAATTATCTTTGACATGTAAGCAGGACCGGCGAAGCCCTCCGGCACAGTTACCACCAGCAACCCCATAGTGCGGTTTGGACTTTTATCCGTCTAATTGAATATGCATATAATGCATTGCTTTTTAACCCCAGATAAAGTCACATGCTAATTAAATCAACTCTTTGATTGAGGACATCTTAACAAGTACAGACTATGTCATATGAATGTGAATTCTTAATTATGTCAAGCATTAAAGAAATCATGCATAGTGTGAGGGGTTTTCCCCCACTGATTTTTAATTGCCTTGTGAGGGAAAAAAAATAAAAATGAAGGGGTATGAAAACATTTGTACTGTGTTACATTAAACTGCATAGACTTCATTCATTACAATGGCAAAACAAATAAACAAAAACAAGTTATAACTTAACAACATAGCAAATGTATTGAAACAGGGAAAACTGAAATACTTACATTGCATAAGTATTCATACCTTTAACTCAGCACTGTGGCTGTGTTTACAGCAGTATTCTTATTTTTAGGTACAGTATGATGCAACAAGTGTTGTACATCTGCATTTGGGGATTTTCTGCCAGTCTTCTCTGCAGGTCCTCTTAAGCTGTATAATGTTGTAGGTTGGATGGAGATTGTCCGTGGATGGCCCTTTTTAATATGTTTGATTGAGTTCAGGTCCAAGCTCTGGCTGGGCCACTCAAGGATATTCACAGAGTTGTCTGAGTTATACAAGCATTTGCTTTGGGTCATTGTCCTGTTGGAAGGTGAACCTGAGGTCTGAGTGCACTGGATCAGATACCTGCCATAATATCAGATTTACCTTGCTATTGCACAAGATAATAATTTGCAGGTGATGATCAGTGTATGGTTTCCATACATAGTGCTTGAAACTAAAGTTCATCAGACCAGAGCATCTTATACCTTACAGTTTGAGAGTATTCATGTAGGAGATGGCCACTCTCCCATAAAGCCCAGTGTATTGTTGCATTAATGTTTGCCTTTCTGTTTAGGTTTCTCCCATCTCCATATTTGATCATGAACATCAACTAGAGTGACCATGAGCTTTCCTGATTACCAGTCTAACCAAGAACCTTCTCCTTCGATTGTTCAGTTTGATCAGGAGGCCATCAGCTCTAGGAAAAGTCCTGGCTGTTCTTCAATTAAGGATTATGGCCACATGCTCCTGTGAGCCTTCAGTGTGAACCTCTGAGCTCTGGAGGTCATTACTTTGACCTGATTGCTTGACTTTTGCTCTGAAATACATTTTTAGCTGTTAGGCCTTATGCAAGCATATGTGTGCCTTTCTAAATCATGTCCAATCAACTAAAATTTTCACAGATTACCTGCAAACAAAAGAGGATCCTTTTCAAATATCAGTTGTTGTTTCGGTTTTGTTTGGTTTTTAACAAATTTGCAAAGTTAACACAAAACTGATCTTGCTTTGGCATTATGGTGGATGAATTGTAGACTGGTGTGGGGAAAAAGAAGTAATACAAAGCAGTTAAACAAAAGGCTGCAATGTAAAATGTTAGGGGTATTAATACTTTTGCAAGAAATTGTATGTACAGTATGCATGTATACTGTATATAATACGACTTGTGTTCATAAACAATATCACTCAATGGGCCAGATTTATTAAACAGTGAAAATGAATGTAAAAAAAAAAATACCCATAGGATTGAAAAGTTCTGTGGGTGATCTACTGACAAATGCAAAATATAGAACCTGTCCTCATTTCTATAATGAAAATGTAATCTACTAAGAGCAGAACAAATTAGAAACTTCTTCAGCTATATCAAGTACAAAATGGGTTAAGACATACTTTTTTGGGGGCATTAAATTGATTATCGCACACCTCAGTAAATCACATAGAATGATTTATATAAATACTCTCCTCCCATAAATTTTGTATCTGAAGGGGAAACCAATACAAATGCATATACGATCAGCTGCAAAAATAACTTTCTGACTCCATACAGTACTTTTCTTTTTAACACCAAAAGAAGTTTTGCAGTGGTCCAACATATTAGTAAGTCTAAAGACTCCGACGGTCTTGAAACTCTGAAGAAGAAAACATTATTCAAAGCAAATATGTTCTAGGTACCAGTTTTATATAGATGCGCACGGAGCTCAACTAAATATAAACCTCATTAACCGAGGATGAACTCTTAACATCATCATGCAACAAATTGCTGAATGCTGTTGCTTTAGTAACCCGTGCAACTTTTAGTTAGCACCTCCAATATTTGGAAAATACGTGTTTGTTGATAATAAATGTTATAATATGCATTATATAATAAAATACATTCTAAATATATGCTCACAAACAAATGGCAAAATATGACAATAAAGTAACATCAAAACAATATTAAAAAGAATGTTAATCAAAACAAGTGTAATTATGTTTTGCACTTCTTTATCAAAAATAGCATTGCACAAACCACCAGTGTTTGGACAGAACAGAACTCAAAATCTGCAATTAGAGCACTAGCTATTACAAGAACACGTAAAACAAGTCCTAACACTTGGTCACTGCTCTGATTCTGATCTGAACAAATAATGACACAAGCACTTTTGAGAGCAATCAGGAATCTCGTTGTCTCTCTGCCTCAGTGCCTGAGTTGTGGATGATGAGCTAGTCCTGGCAGGGCCAGTTCATCTGCTGATGGCTACCAGCAATTCTGAGCTTAAACTCTACATGGTGCACAAGGTGATATTGACTACTTCTGCTCCACTTGAGCAGATATATATTGCAATTTAATGACGGAACAACAGGTGCAAGTTCAGTCTGCAGCACAACA
Organism: Enteromius afrohamiltoni; assembly: GCA_034779775.1. Classification (NCBI taxonomy): domain Eukaryota; kingdom Metazoa; phylum Chordata; class Actinopteri; order Cypriniformes; family Cyprinidae; genus Enteromius; species Enteromius afrohamiltoni. The sequence continues at coordinate 3,576,581 of JAUYWG010000012.1, forward strand.
CGTACCAAAATTTCAACAAGTGCTCTTACCCGCAAAATACACCAATATGAAAATAAGAGGAATATGCAGGATGTTTTTAAAGCACACAATAATTTAACTGCACAGAAAGCTGAAGTGAATAGTAACAGACGCACAAACAAACAAAAAAACATTGAAACATGTCAGGCACGTATCTTCACGCTATTTCGTTCATTTCATCTATCAATTTTTGCATGATTCAGTCAGTTAAAATGATTTAGAGGTTAACTGATCTAATTTTGTGTCTCTGGAAAGATCTATGACATTGTATTATTGCTGGATGTGATTTGTGTGTGTGTCTTTTTATTGTTGAGGGATTTGTGGACATGTTAACATTTTTCTCTATGGAGTAAATTACATCCCCCTTCTGCTTTGTCCATAATTGGTTATTAAAGTATTTAACAAAATTGACAATATTTAGGTTTGAGTTTGCCCACAAATAACAATTGTCATTAATTACTCATCCTCATGCCGTACTAAACCCTTAAGACCTCCGTTCATCTTCGGAGCACAAAATAAGATATTTTTGCTGTCCATATGACATCAGTGGCTTAACTTCAGTTTTTGCGATTCTACAAGATTTTTTTTTTTTTTGTTCGTTCATTTATTCAACCATTCTTCTCCCCTAACTTAAGTCTTCCACCTTTTAGGGAGTATCACAATGCATGCATACGCTTTCCACTAGGCATAACCAACTGTAGATTATGTTTATAAACATGCTTCCCCCAGATGTAAACAAGGCTGATTACCTCAAACACATGAAAGTTATAATTTCTAAAAATGCGTAAGTAAGTGATGGTTAGGATGGACGGTGAGATGGCTCTCTGATTTTATCAAAAATATCTTAATTTGTGTTACGAAGATGAACAGAGGTTTTATTTATTTAGAAAGACATGAGGGCGAGTAATGACCATTTTCATTAGAATTTTCATTTTTGGGTGAATTAACCCTTTAAAGGGATAGTTCAACCAAAAATGAAAATTTGATGTTTATTTGCTTAACCCCAGGGCATCCAATATATAGGTGACTTTGTTTCCTCAACAAAGATTTTTAACGTTAACCGTGGCAGTCTGCCCGAGACGGTTTGGACATGGTTGTCTATCAGAGGTAAAAAATTATATAAATACTGTTCAGTTTCTCACAAAAAATGATTGTTTCATGTCTTAAGATATCAATGTATCGTCATGAGCCACAGGGTGTAATTTGGATTTGTCTGTTCGTTTTTTTTTTGGTTTTTTTTGAAAGGTTTGGTGCCCATCCACTTTAAATTAAATGACTACCAGACTGCCACGGTTAAAGTTAAAAATCTTCGTTTGTGTTCTGCTGAGGAAACAAAGTCACCTACATCTTGGATGCCCTGGGGGTAAGCAAATAAACATCAAATTTTCATTTTTGGGTGAACTATCCCTTTAAGTGAGGTCAATATTTCACTGCCAGTACAATTTTGGTTACTTTCACCATTTACTGCATCTCTGATCAATACGGCAGTGTTTTGTTCAAGATTATATTTTAAATTAACTGGTTGAGTCAATGATTCAGTAAGCCACTCAGATGTTAAACTTCATACTAGTCTGTATTACTAACACTATTCTAGCTTGTATTTCTAGTGCATAAATGTTCTGAAATCAGCTGGTCACTTACTTTATTCCTGAATAAATTAACCGGTTTCAATGAATAGGGTTGAATGAGTAAATTACTGTCTAATTGAGAAATTTAGTTTTATATTGAAAGCCCATTTCATAATTCTATATTCAGAAAATGTTATATGTAACACATTGAGCTCCTAACATTATTACATTATAAATGGTGTGTAAATACATCTAAATGATACTTCAGATAGAGCTTGTGTGCCACTTTCTAAAATACAAAGATGGATTTTGGATTTTGGAGTTTTAATTCCTTTAATAACACACTGGCTGATGCATCGTCATTCTGCACATGCTAAACTTCTATCAAAATGTATTGCAATATAAAGTAAAAGCACAATGTCGTTCAGGGGAACATCTTACTTCATCTTACAGAGCATACTTGTAGGTCGTTAGTGACTATCGAGGGTAATTGATAAGCATAGTTTCTTAGCTGTGATGTGATAATGTCATTTCATTTTCAGAGAATGTGCCGTCTCTAATTACAGCAGTCCATACAGTCACTAGTGTCATTAAAGAACTATTATTTGGTGCCTGTGCTTTCAGTGGGCTCTGAGGTAAAGGTGATCATCAAGGAAAATCGACAGTGTCTGTTAATGGGTGCCACAGGTAACGTTACTGAGCTTGCAAAAGACTGTTCTTAATTATCTTGCATCTGAACTGCAAAAGAGAGAATAAAATGCACATTCTATTTACGCAAAACAACGAACACTGGCATATTAATTGCTGAAACCATTTTTTTTTTTTTTTTTTTTTTTAAATGCATAAATATTCATAACATTTAAGCAATACAGTGATTTATGAGCTCAAACAAAGAACCCTTTGTCTTTAGCATTACCATTACTGCTTTCCATTTAAATAGTAACCATGGCTTGGTTTTGTCTTGAATGAAAATAAGAGATTCACATTCTTCAAAGCGAAGCAGATCACCCAGACACATAAAGCTGTCACCTAGGGGACACACATAGATACAGACTCAACAAACAGAGTGGCTATTTGTCACTTGGCTGTTCTGGGCTGCCGTAATTGCCATTGTTAAAACACATCTGTTAAACCTCTCAGACACCTTTCGGTTTTTAATTAATGAAGATTTGGCTTTGTTACCCCACGTCTGACGGTAATAATAAATCAGCATGCCGCGATAATTCAGTCATAACCAAGGTGATCAAGACTGGAGAGCATACTGCAAAAAAAAAAAAAAAAAAAAAAAGTAGATGTCAAGTCTATAGATCTTGATTTTTAGTTAAAATGCTTTGCTGAAACAGTAGTTCAGGCCATACAAAGGTTTAATGAAGACCGGTAGTAAATGGCTAGTATATGCATCACTGATTTTAAAGCTCTTATATGAAAGATTATTACACAGTCTGAAATTCTTAAAAGCACCATGACAAATCGAGAGATATCTGCAAGCAAAAGACTCATTAAAAACCCTGCTAAGCTAAAGTGCTGCTGTTAGACACTATTGGCCTTTTAAAAACAGACTCCACCTGATGAAATCAAAAAATTGTATGTGATACAGGACATGCAGATACTAAAATCAATGCTAGATATGAAAATAAAAATGCTAATTCACTAGGTTGTTTTGTTCTGAGAAGTGCAATTATGTTGGCTCTATTGTGAAGTGGAAAGAAAATATCAGTATTTCAGATTGATTTATGATTGTTTATGAGTTCATAACCTATATACAAAAAGGAATATCGCACCCAAGAAAATATACAGTAAATATGCTCACCCTTAAGTCACCCAAGATGTAGATACATTTGTTTATATAGTCAAGTCAAGTCACTTTGATTTATATAGCGCTTTTAACAATACAGATTGTAGCAAAACACTGAACATCATCAAATAGAACAACAGAGTAATAGTAATGTATAATGACGAGATTAAACTTTATTTATCAAATGCAGAGACAGTCTC
>JAUYWG010000012.1:3580261-3599376 GCA_034779775.1 Enteromius afrohamiltoni
TGGCCGGACGCCCAGCACCTAATTTCCAGTTCAATTTAAACACGTTGGGTTGTGTAAGGACTTATAGTGTGTGTGTGTGTGTGTGTGTGCATCAGGATCCGGCGATCTGTCCACGGAGCTCATCTAGATGTTCTGATGAAGATCATCTCTTTGAGCTGGTACACCATCTGATCTAGTGTTTACACTATTTGGTGACATACCTTTGAATGATTGTTTGAGGAATTAAACCATTTCTACATTAATTATTTGGTGGTAATAGTGTTTCATACGCTCACTAGTTGGAAAAGTTGACTGAATTTTAGATTGTGATAACAGGAAGCAAGCATGCAGTGATTGTGATAACAGAAATTTATCATCTCTGATGTGATGTGTAAAGACGCATAAAGACGTGTAAAAGCCGTGTGCAATTAAGAAAGGTAGACAGTAACTCATGTGAGACTAAAGTGCAAGAGCAAAAGCAAAAATGTTATGCATCCATTGCTTTCTACAGCAATATGCCAGAAAAACTAGAATAGTGTAATAGTAATAATTTTTGCACTATATTTTAGATATGTTAAAATTCATGTAATCATGTTATAATTTCATACATGTATGTAGTGCATCCCACTAATGTTGGCACCTTTGGTAGATGAACAACATTTATCTTTTTGATTTTGCCTACAAAATGATTCACAAATTCCTAACCTTTCATTGCAGTAAAACAAATGAAAGTGGGGAAAAATTCACATCGTGAAACACAATTATTGGCACCCCTAACATTTTTAAAAGAAAAATATCTCTGAAGTACAGTATATTCCCAGCCATATTTACATTTTTGTAGCACACTAGGGTGAATAGCAGCATGAAATTGTCCAACCATGACTTCAGTTCCACAGGATTATAAATATGAGGAACACCGACCAAATTTCATCCATTACAGAGAGTAAAACCAAAGAACAATATTGAGTGTGTCCTCCAACAAAAAAACAGCCCTATAGGTAATTTGTGCAACTACCTTATCACGACTTATTTATGTTAAAGTCATGATTTATAGAGCATATACCTTTTTTGAGCCTGTGCATTCTCTACAGACTGAGCTATAAAAAGCCTCAAAATATAATGCAAATATAATAGTACAATACATCAATATGTCCTATTGCCAATCGGGACGCAATGGTAGAATAAGCTCTGATGGGTCGTATTTCAGGGATCTGTACAAAGAACCTATACAGGCGTATTGGTTAGAGGACAAGTTGATAATATCTGATGTGCAGAAAAAGATTGTTGAGCATCACAAAATAGACAGTAACAGCCTGTAGGAAATCTCCATTTCCACCATCAGATCAATAAATAAGAAGCTCCAGTCAATTAAAGATGTTACAAAACAGCCTGAAAAGAAAATGTGTGTCTTTATTGTCCTAATGTATGTTGAGGAGGAGAGTTTGAGTAGCCAAAGATTCTCTAATGGTCACAGTTTAAGAACTGCAGAGATCTGTTATTATCATATTTTAATGATAATAAACTAATCCCAGAATATTAAATTAATTGGCTTATTGCTATTTACCTTATAAAGCAATTAAATTACCAATGTCTGCAACACATGTGTCTCCCCAGACCACATATCATCTAAAGATATAGCACTGACACTTTAGAGTAAAGACTGACACTGTGGGACAATTGTGACATCTCTCATAGAAATAAAACGTAAAAAGGAGAAGAAATGTTCAGTTTGGGTTATGTGAATGTCCAGAGGATGTGATGTCCATGTTATACTGGGAAGAACAGATGTGTCAGTCAGAGAGAGCAGTGAGTTCAGAGACACAAGCTGATCAGTCCTTACGCGGCGAGCCAAACCTTAATTCTAGTAATCCGGTTCAGAAAAAAAAAAAAAAAACCTGCTACATTTATTTATGTCAAGCACATTTTAGTCCTAATAAACATCAGGTGTTTCATCAAAAATTAACACATTTTTGCAACTCTCCTTCTCCTTGGTTAAGCTTGGTAATAGACAGGCAGATGACTGGAGGGAACCAGTGAATCCTTCTGAGCTTCAAGGCTATGCATCACAAATTCACAACTTCCTGTCCTTGAACACAACAGCTTAGGGGTGAAGACCGGGCACACGGGAGTGTTCAAGAGATGGGACTGAGCTTTATCTAAGAAGATGGCCTCCTCACTGGACACTGAACTCACCTTGTCAATCATCGGTCAGTGGCATTACAGTTAATCGACTTTTATATGTTTTCGGGTCTCATGTACTATGGGGGCAGGTGGCTCAGTGGGAACAGCTGTATACCGTGCCCTGGAAGATTCAGGTTTAAATTACGCTTTAGGCCCTTCCTGTGACCGCTGCTGGTTTGCCCTTCGGCAAAAAACTTAATGCTCATCTGGTCTAGAGGTGCTATGCTGTGACTGCACCTGTGCTCTGATATATCTTTATGTCTGATAAATACAGCTTAAAGAATTATACATCTGTACTGGATATTAAGTTGAAAAAGTCAAAATAAATCTTGATTGATCTCCAAGGAAGCATTTATTTAATTAAAATATTAGAAATTAAAATAACTTTATTTAAATATATATATATATATGTATATATATATGTTTTTTACTTTCACCAAAAAGGCCAAATATTTGAAAAAATAAATAAATAAAATAAATAATTTTATTAAATGCGTTCTACTGTTATTGGCTAACTTCAGTGTTTGATACTCAATATAGAAACATAATAATAAAATTACTTTTTTAGGTTTAACTAAACACATTGCACAAACAATATTAAAAGAAACTAATACAACACTGTTTTTCAGTCACACATAACTTGAGGCTAAAGGCACTTGGACAAGGATCATCATAGCATAAAATGTGTTGCCATAGAAACATGCCATGCAAACAAAACACTCAAGAAACGAGTGGGTGCCCTAGAGAACTAGTTGTCATTGTTGCACTCTATATTCTTTTTCCACATTGTTCATCTTTGTTCACTTCTTTCATTGCCATTCTGCTAACGCTACAGAAAATAAGGCATTGATGAACTTAATTTGGCCTATTGCAAATAGAAAAAAATAAATAAAAAAGGAAAAGTTTCATTGAAAGTTTATTGTAAAAGGATGAAAGCTGATCTTGGAAAGCATGTAGTGCCGCATTAGGACAGGATATTTGGATTGAAAAGCACTCTGTTGTATTTAAGAAGACAGCAGAATGGTACACATTTCTCATGTATTTAATTTCCTGTTCCGGTTAGATACTAATAGAGTTACGGGCCATTTTCAGGAACATGTCTTCCTGTTGCCTTTTTCGTTGGGTGTGCCACTCTTATGTTGTTATATTTTATAGGACTATTAAAGTAGGTTATTTTATGGTTTGAGAACCCTAAATATGTATCAGGGGGGTAATGATGGTAGAGAAAATAAATGAACTGCTTTAATTTGATCTGGATTCAAACTGATGCTTAGAAGCTACATTTTATTGGTAGCTGAGACGGAGGATCTGTCTCCTTGTTGCCAGAACATCATCCTTCTAGTGGGTGGCCAAGAGGACGGGCACAAGCACAGAGCCGTACTGGCAGTGCTTGATGAGGTGCACTGATGCTCATTGTGCCTTATCATTGCTGCCATAAATCCAGCATCGCATCTATCCTTGACTGAGACTGAGCTGGCTTGCACCAGATGTCCCCAAGGTTCAGGTATGGCTCGTATTTATAGAACATGAAAGATGTTCAAATTAATCAATAAATAACACTGTGAATAGCCATAAACATCTCAATAATGCATCCTCCAATACATAGATATTTGAGTTACTGTTATGAACGGATATCGTACGAGGACAATGAAATAAAAAACAATAACAAATGCTGTTAATAAATCACATTAGACTTGCTAAAGAGTACAAGATTTTTCTACATGCATTTAAATGCAGCACTACAATAAAATGGCTTCCAATTTAGAGCAAATTTTAGAAATAATAAAAAAATGCAAGTATCACATTGAATTAAACATGAAAAATGACAGTAGAAAGACTGTTTCATTTTCTTTGTAAAAAAAAAAAACCTCAAGTAATCTTTATTTACAACTCTGATTTATTTATGTATTTTTTTTATCATATAATATTCAAAACGCAGATGAGTTTGTCTCTTTAATGGAACTGATTTTGAGAAATTAAGCATTTAGTATCTGCAGTGAATGGGTGCCGTCAGAATGAGCATCCAAACAGCTGTTATGAACATTGCAACAATCTTGCAAGTGATCCAAAAGTCTCCAATCCATCGGTTAACATCTTGTGAAATTAAAAGCTGAATGTTTGTATTAAACAAATCATTAAGACATTGTAACTCTAAACCGTCGCTCCCAGCTAAAATATAAGTCCATAAACCATGTCTTTTTCTTCTTGAAAAAACATATCTTTAGAACTATTTTTGACTGTTTTCACTTTTTTTTTGATACAAACGTGTTTTTATCATGAATCGACAGACTGGAGTGCTGTGGATTATTGTGGTGTTTTTATCAGCTGTTTGGACTCTCGTTCTGACGGCACCCATTCACTGCAGAGGATCACTGCAAGTGATGTAACGCTACATTTCTACAAATCTACAATTTCTACAAACTCATCTATATCTTAGGTGGCCTAAGAGCGAGTACATTTTAAGAAAATGATTATTTCTGGGTGAACTGCTTCTTTAACACCCCCTACAGAGCTGAACATGAATTAGAGTGGCTGTACTGGTGTCTATATAAGAGGCTGTTAGAACTACCTCTCCTATTATCTTCACATCCAGACATAGGCAGAAGTGGACCTGTGGGAGCAGATGTACAGTACACGCATCCCTGATGGGCATGAAAACAAGCTGCTAGCATTTGGGTACGATTGCTTCTGCACAATTTATTGCAACTTAAGTGCTTAATATGTTCCCCTGTGACGTCTGATACTACGGTTAAGTGTGGTTGAGGAGATGGTTAACATACTAAAAGAATCTTAGTCTTATGAGTCCTGATTAAAGTATCAATAATCACAAAAACATTTGTTTTGGGCAAATATGCCCCTTCTCCATTTAATTGATCATCAAGAGGTAGCCAGTTTTTATTACATTCTATGAAAATGAACAGCATTGTTTGTGCCAGACAAGTATTGTTATGCTTTTTTTGTTTTATTTGTTTATTTATTTTTTTAATTCAGCCATGATACAAATTTTTTCTTAGCAATAATCTTTTATAGCTTTGCAATATTCCTTAATAAATAAAAAAATAACATTTAACTGCATTTTGTTCAGGCATATTGGTTAAGGTTAAGCAGGTTAAATATTTAATATCACAACCTTGAGCAACATAATATCTTAGCACCTAATGCATTGAACATTTTCAAATGGGGATATTTAAACAAAGCCATATGCGATATTTTTTTGATTTACAAATATATAATTCCCATCAAATGAGTTTGCAATCAACTGCTCAATCCAAAGTTAACAAACACCAGTAAATAATGCCTTTGAAAAACTAAAGGCAAGAGCTTAACACATGGAGATAGAAATGAGATTATCCTATTTTCCCCAAGGACTTTTGCTCATATAAAATCTTGGCATTGAAACCACAGTGGCTTTTACACAAATTTAATAAAAGCATTCATGATGAAATTACCTAATGTCTATTGACATTTTATCCAGGTATTATTAAAACAGCCCATGATCTGGTTATCCTTCTCTTTCAGGTTTAGAAATCACATCCAATATGCTTTATTGTTCAGCTACTTTTTCAGATTGATCAGTGTAGACGCTGATATTTTTGCTTTCATTTGACGACAGTTTTTTTTAGTTTCCTGTAAAACCTCAAACACAGCTTAGTCAGTGACCTACTGTATCCGTATCACGATAGCACATTTTTACACAAGTGCAAAATTAGTGTTATGATTATGGTCAGGGTTGTTACCTGGAAAGGTCTTGACTTGAACCTGCAAGGACGGCCATGAGTCACCGTTGTGCCCTTGGTTGCTTCAAAGATAGAAAAATGGTAGTGACAATATACTCTAATTTTAAAGATAATTATTCTATTATGTTTAAATCCCTAATGAAACTGCTTTAAGGAGGACAGTATTTTTTTATCTCCTTACCATAACGTAGCCCATACCCCCAAACCTACTCCTTGAACAACTGGAATTTCTAGATTTCCCTAAAAATGAATTCTGTGTGATTAAATACATTTGTGAGGACATTTTGTCTCTATAGGGTATAACACACACACATACCTTGAACCTTCTAGTCAAAGGTATAGACACAAATTATTGGCTTTCAGATGATATTTGTCTTTATAAAAAGTCGTTAAGTCTTCCATGAAAAGATATTATACATATATTTCAAGAATATACGTGCTTAATATCAAGATACTGTTATAGCTTTAAATATCCTTACTAGATTTAATTTCTATATTTTGTGCTTCTTGTTAATTTTAGTTGTTTTTTTTTTGTTTTTTTTTAAATGGTCATTTGTATTATATATATATATATATATATATATATATATACAAACACACACACACATACACACATATATATATATATATATATATATACATATTTTTTTAGTTATCGTACTACTTTATGTTAAACATTTAATTTCAGGTAGTTTCCAAGGAAATATTTCTAATGTTTGCTTGATTTTTTTTTAAAATTATATATTAGCTAACATGCGTTTCATTCCAAGTAACACATTTTTTTGGTTTTAGTGTAAGTGTTACGCAGTAACTCTGATATTATTGACTGACTGATTGATTGACAGATAACATGAAGATCTGCTGAAAGTGAACGAACGAGAATGACCAAAGCTAATGAACACGGGCTAAAAGCTAACTCATAACAAGTTCATGGGGTTTATGGCAGACATTATACAACTACAGTATCTGCTTTTCCTTAATCTTTTTTGAAAATGTTCCTAATACAGACTACGGGCTGCCTATGATTTGTTTTGTCCCTTTTTAAGATTGTGGCTGTGTGACAATAATGAGCAAAATGCAATAAAAGATTCAAGTAAGCTCATTTGATCATCTCTGCAGTAAGAACAGAAAGACAGTAGAGACAATCTGCACAGTAAATAACGAGCCAATCAAACTTTTAGAGATGAGATCAAGGGAGTCAAATGTACAAACCTTGCATGCCATCTGTTGTTAGCATGTTTCTTAACCTAAGAACAACCTCCTCCGCAAACCCCTCCACCTCCAGCCCCAAGCACGCACATGCACTCACACACACACACGCAAACACACACTCAGAGCTTGAGCCAGAGCCCCACTTCGCTAAGAATCAAACAATTAAGAAAGTTGCTTTCCTGAATCCACCAGCTGGATGCGCTTTAATCTCAGATTCTCTGCGAACTAGAGAGACAGTGGTGCAAATTATTTGCTTGTTTTACATCACATCACATGTCAACTATAATGATGGAGGCCCACGCAAGATTTCAGCGGACAAAAAAGCAGCATGCGTTTGTCTCAGTAAACCCACGAGAGCAGCAGCCTGTGAAGCAAAACAGCTTTCACTTTCATGCCTTTTTTTCCCCCCTTAAAAAAAAAAAAGTTTCAAGTAAAATTCTCCATTAAAATGGCAGCATGAAGCATAGTTCTGTAAGCCTTGAGTCGTTTGAAGAAAGTACTTTTTTTGTTTAATGTTAGAAATGCATTACTTTTAGATGGAATGCTGATGCAGAAAGATGGATGAAAGTAAAAGCACACTTTTTTTGCCTTTTAAGTCTTGCTGTATCAAATTGAATTATATATGTTTAGTATTAAATTGTAAACATTTGCAACTTTAATGATTGAATAAACTCCTATAGCAAGTGAATAAAATAAAAAAAAAAACATGCATTATAAGGCTGCCGAAAGCCTATTGTGGACAAGAAATTAAATAGAATATGTATGTTTTATTTAAACCTCACAAAATTCCATCTGATTTTGTACACTAGATATGAGCTCACAATGACATCTGGGAAATTAACGGAGTATCTTTTTTGTTTTTTTTAACCAACAAACAGAATTCCAATTATTTAGATGCTAGCTGTGAGAATTCAGACCTGCAGAAAGGGGTCACATGTATGAAGCCCTCTCAAAAATTCACCAATAGCTTTGCATGAATATTGAATACCAATCTCCATATGAATATAAATACTTTCAGTGATGTGAATGGGGGAAAACACATTATAAAACTCTTAAAGGCTTGTTTATGCATCAGTTGTTCATAAACAAATTTTTATAGGCTACATTTTTATATTATTTCATGTCTGTCCAAACAATGGTAGACAGGGGAGTGTTAGGGAAGCATACAGTATATTAATAATTATATTAATTAGCCATTTCCTTAAGTTAAAAATGTCACCCTTTACCTTTAAGAACCAATTGTATTATAGGATAATAAATACACCTTCATGTTCAAGGCAACTAGAGAAGCATGTGATGTCCTAAACTATCTGTACTTGACCAAATTTATGTGAGCTACAGTGAACAAGTCAAACCTTTGACATACTAAAGCAAAATAAACTAGATTTTTTAATGACAAATCTTACAGTCTGTCCATGCACCACATCAATCGCTGTTTCCTGCACCACTGACCAATTTTGTTCTGCCAGACTAAATAAGTGGGTCAAAAGGAGGTGATCTATCTAGGAAGTATGCTGCGATAGTGTTTGTTAAGAAGGTTCCTAAGGAGGTTGTACGCTGTAGTTTAGCACAGCTTGACTATGTCAGCATCACTTCCCCAATGCAGCCATTTCCAAAATGTATGTGATAGAAGGGAACAGAAAAAAGCACAGTGCTTTTGTGTCAGTCTGGATAAAAAATAAAGGAAATTTAATTCTGTTTTAAGTAATACTGAATGACAAAAGGATGAAGAGGCATCAGCAGCAATCTGACGAGATGGGGAGATTACCAGTGGCAGAAGATTCTTAGAGTCTTTCACAGCCCACTTGACTTAACCTGTCATGATACCATCAAATATTCCACTGTCCATTTTTTTTCCCTTTCCCCGATAATCTGTAATACTGTGAATGCCATATGCTTACATGTAAAATTCACGAAGCATATATATATATATATATATAAATAATCAGAGCAAAGCTTCATCCCTACGGAAGTTCTAAGCGGCCATGTATTATAATTTTTTTCCTGTCTTGTTTTCTCGTGATCTCGACATAAAAGTTGTTTTTTTTGTTATCACGATTATTTTTTTTTTTTTCTGGTCTCAACTAAAAACCCATTTGAAGGAATGAAGTTTGATTTAACAGCAAATCGAAATGCAAAGAGAAAGAAATCAATAGATTTAATAATAATAATAGTTTAGCCTATTATTATTATTTCGTTTTGTTTGAGAAACGTAAAACAAATTAGCTTATTGCTTTCATATTTATTTCACATGCCTTGGCGGCCTTGATACTTTAGTCTGATTATATTTAAATGACATATTATTTATTACTAAATTATATTTTTAGTTGATTTAAGCTGTGCGTGGCATCGTGTTGTTCTTCTGGGTTGAATTCCAGTCTTTAGGAATAGGTTGCATAGGTTGAGAAAACAACTCTTGTTATGTCGAGATCACGAAAAAGTCGTGACAACGAGAAAACAAGAAGGAAAAAAATTATAATACATGACCACTTAGAACTTCCGTACATCCCTGTTATTGAAACTGCAAATAATAAATGAATAAACAAATTCAGAATTATTTGGTTTTCTAAAGGTAAATGTAAGACTTTTGCTGTCATTTATTCTGCTATCATTTATTCCTTTCTTCTGCTTAACACACACACACACACACACATATATGCGTGTGTATTTTAAAGATACTCCACGTTAAACACCGATAATCAAGAAAGCAAAATGTATTAAAAGCTGGGGTGGTGGGGGAATTTGTATCATGGGAAACACGCATATGTATTTATATAGCTTTTGAAGTTCAATATTAAATAAATAAATAATAAAGACATTTAAACAGAATAAGAAAAAAATATACATAATCTTGTTCAAAAGTTTACACCCTCTGGTTCTCAATGCATTGCCTTCTTGAGCAGCAGAGTATTTTTTTTTACGTTTTGTAATTATAAAGTAGGAGACCCTACATAATATATAATATATATATATATATATATATATATATATATAGTGTTGCACTACATATAGTTCGTGGACAAGTGACGCAATATCAGATCTGTGATGTGATCCATGGATCCACATGCGATTCATCTGTGATTATTGCTTGTCAGGCTCTGTGTATTAAATGGCATTCCATTTGAAAACAGGTGATTGAGATTTATTACTAATCAAAGAACCAGCATTACTGACAAGATTTACATACATTAAAATATACATTATATAAAACATCTGTTATGCAAAATATCTTATTCAGAACAATACAAATATAATAGCATGCACTTTTCATTGTCTTATTTTGTTGAAATTATAAACATAATTGCATATTCTGTGCAAATATGTGTAAACTTGAGTCATGAGTTAAACAGTTTTTTTCCCCCATACTATTAAATTCAGTGTCTACAGTCAACCCATTGTTTATATTCAGCATAATAAATAAATTCATGCAGGTTAAGAACGATATGAGGGTGAGTAAATAATGATTTTTGGGTAAATCATTCCTTTAAGATCAAGTAGAGAACATGTAAGAATTAAAGGGAACAGAAGAATGTCATTATGGTTTATAAATATCCTGTATTTTCACATTTTTAAGCATTGCTAAAACAACTTCCAACTGAACTATAGCCCTCTACTTCTTCAATTGTTTTAATGCAAAATAAAAATAAAAAACTTGCATAATGTAAAACTTGTCTAAATGTCCTTAATTTAAGATAATCAGAGAAGCAAAATGACATTAAATAAGAAGGCTTATTTTTTTTTAGAGAAGTCGATCAAAATGAAATAATTTTTCATTAAAACAACAACAAATACCTGCCTATGCAATGACATCAACTCAATTCCTACAGAAAACAGGTTTGTACAACCAAATGAAAGATATTTGTTCGTGTTCTAAGCATAAACTTGGGTAATTTGGTTCAATTTCTCAGAAGACAAGACTTTTTAGCACTTTCTGTCTCAAGGAAATGCATCTTGAGTCAAAGATGTTTAGACACTGGTAAACAAAAGAGAAATACTGCGAAAAAAGACAGCGCATGCAACAATTAATGCCACTGCTATGAATTTAAGGCTTTCTGCTCCAATTTAAGAGCCGTGGAAACCCTGTAGAAAACGTGCAGGCTCACACTCCAGGCCAATTCCCAGAAGGGAAATAGCGGCATAAAGGAATGTGCTGGAAACTCAGTGGCAGTCAAGTGCCCTAACAAATTTCCTCTGAACAAAGCATGAAATCATAAGATGATCCAAAGGGGCTGTGCTCTGACAATTATGACCCCCTTTTGAGCTCATTTATGTAGAAGAACCAAAAGGCTTTCGTGGTGGAAATTGTCAGAAAGCACATCTCTGTGTTCAAATGTCAACTGCTTCACAGCTCTCGCCATAAACATGTGGCTTTGTATGGCTTGTTCAATATGTAAAATATATTCATTGAAATCCTAAAGCTGACAATGTTACACTTTTCCTTTATTAACTGAGGCTACAGGAATCCCGCTCCGCTGATTTATTTAATGAAACACTCAAGTGGCTCTAGGGTACCAAGGCACCAAATGAATAAGGCGTGCACCAGTGCTTCTAAATTCAGATATATCACTACAATTAAAAAGGCCAAACTGCCTGTTCAGTATTCAGATTCAGACTACAAAATGCTCCTCCACAGAAGCTTGTGGTATTGAAAAGATTATTATGCATCAAAGACGTTTGCAAAAGCTCTGCCCACAGCAGCTCATTGCTTCTCATTCGTGGCACTGCTTCACTTCTGCACTAGTTAGATGTCACTGGGGGATTGTTATCGGGACTGACTCTTCATTGCGAATTGGAATGTGTCAGGGATCAGTGGTTTTAAAACTGGTCATGGGGCAATTTTAACCACCACAAAGGCTGCATGTGGTGGGCTGGAAGTGATAGTGACAACTGGAGCGCCACTACACGCATCTCCCATTGCATCTGCATGGCACCTTATACAACGTTGGAGGCCTACAAAACAACATTTTGCTTTTAAATCTTGAAATCTCAAGTACTCTTCAATGGAAACTGCAAAAGCCATCAAAGGCTGCAAATGCAGTGAATGTGACAAGGAGGAGTGTATACAATGGATTTCTTAAAGAGTCATTAGCTAGGTGATTCGTATTCAAGACTATGCTTCGCCGGATCCAGACTTGGGCTTCAAATTCTTAACAAGATGCAGGAAGACTGAACATTGATTCTGCTGCTCCTCCCTTTGGAATAACAAACCAAATGAGTGTTGCAAGAAGCTACCTTGGAACTAGCTTTCCAAGCTGCGAGCTACTCGTAATTTACAGTTCAAATGCGGTCAAGCTACTTCTGAACAGAATAATATATGCATTCATATATTTCACATTCGCATGCAATTCAGCGTGTTCGGTGCCGTTTCTTTGTAATTACTTCTAAAGTTTACTAGAGATTGAAAAGTAAATTCTGTTTAAAAGTAAATCCTTTGACATTTTGAATTTTCCCCAGCTACTGTAGGTAAGGGGTAATATCCAATTACATCATTGTTTTACAAAATCAGAGAAATATTTACCTGGCAAAAAGACTAAATAAATCTCAACTATAGTGACAGCATTAAACTTCAACAAGTAAAGAAAATTAAAATAACAGAATTAACAAGCTGAAAAGATGGTTATAAACAGCACTACTGCTAATAAATACAAATTAAATATAAACAAACAAATAATAAAAAAAAATGTCAGAGTGATCTGTTATTACATTTTTCCTCTTTGCACTTTAATATTTTGAAAGCAGACAAGGTGCTATTGAACAGTTCTCACACTTGGAAAAAAAGGTGGAGCTGGAGGGAGGGAGGAGCCGTACAGTGCCGGCAGGAAGGAGGGATGAGGTGCAGCCGGAGGAGTGGAGTCCCGAGGTGGCAGATGGACTCCAACTGACCAAGATGGAGCCGGAGAGACGATTGAGCCCGGGGGAGCTGGTGACCAGATGGGCCCCGAAGAAGAAGAGGGAGCTAGGGCCCATGGTGGACCCGACGCATCGGAGGACACTGGATTCTGGTTTTGGAGGCTAGAGGTGAAGTCGGGGAGCACTCCGGCCATGGTGGCACTGGATTCGGGATCTGCTCTCCTGGCCATAAATGAGGAACTGTCTGTCCCTCTGGCGGGACTGGAATCGGGATCGGCTCTCCTGGCCAAAAATCAGGAACTGGATTCAGGAACGGCTCTCCTGGCCATAATTCAAGGAATTCAGGATCGGCTCAAACGGCTCTCTTGGCCGCGATTTTGGAACAGTTCTCTAACGCCACTCCTGGCTGTGTTTCTTGGGTGGCAATATTGTATCGCGGAGATCAATGCTTGTTGCCCAGGTGAAGGGAAGATAGTACGGCACACGTACGGGGATCTGGGCTGAAGACAGGGTCGGCGCTGGGTGAAGACGAGTGGCAGAAACTCTTGGATGGGTATGTGAAGGATGAGGAGTGAGCTGGCCCACCTCGGAGAGTTTCAATTTGGACTGGACAAAGTTTTTTGGAATAATCTGCTTCTACAAAGCAACTTGACTCACTTAAATCCAGGACATGGTTAACTAACTCACACAAAGAAAATGCCTCCAAAGGAACATCGGGGCTAAAAATGTCTTGTCCAATCCAAACCAAACCGAAAGCATACTCCGAGACACTCATCCAGCCAGCTCACCTCGGTGGAGATTTCCAAAAACTCCTCCACATACTCCTCCAATGTCCGTCCACTCTGCCACAGTTTGTCCTCAGTCATAGTAAACTGTTATGGTCGGTCCTTCTGTCATGCCCGCACTCACCCAGGTAGTACAAGAGGCACAGATCTTGCTTAGAACAGAACTTTACTTAAGTATTAGAGACAGGATACATTGAAAATGGGGTTTGACACATGAGGACCGACACTGGGGATTCAAACACACACACTTAAATACAAACACTGACAAGGGCAGAACTGAAAGCACATGGGGAACACAGCTTGGGACTAATTAACCAAAATGAACTAAACGACAGACAGGAACTACTAAATAAGGGCAAGGGCGGAACAATCACAGGGCAAACTAAACACAGAGTCTGCAAGCACTGAACATTAAAAACAAAAAAAAAGATCCTTGACAATACAAGGACATTCCACACCTTATATTTTTTTAAATGACTCGTGTGCTACATCACAATGCTTCTAAAGACATATGAAAACGAAATACAACATTAATCACTAATCACTTTCTCCAACTATTAAAAAATAAATAAAAATTCAACAAGTCACATTATGTACTGTATTTGTGGTGTTTTTAGGTCCTAACTGTTTGTCTGCAGCACCTAATCACTATGAAAACTGCATGGCAAAGAACTAAAGATGAAGATATAAATGAAGATATTTCCGATTATTTTTTGTATTAGGAAAATAAAAGCCTATGGGTTTAAAAAGGGGTAAGTGAATGAGGGTGAATTCATAATGATGGGTGAATTATTCCTTAAATATCCTCATACCTCAGAGCAGTTCGAACCCTTGTGTGTTAATTAGCGGAAACTCTTCTATTGTTGGTTTTCTGACTTTTTGACAAGGAGTTCTTTTGAACTGTAGCTCACAGACACATGACTTGGAATTCATTGGTCACTCAGTAATCGCAAACCTCCCAGCACAGCAGCTTCAGACTCCTCAATTCCTTAAATCGTGCTTTACAGACGAGATGGGCTTTTGATGTTGTGATGCGCTACATTCATTGTTTCTAACAAAAGGCGGTGCACATAGCATAACGACAGACATTATCACATGCAAGAGGTTCCTGCAGATTCATAGCAGTCACCAAAGAGTTATTGTTGTCATCTTTTTCCCCCTTTTTAACAGAGCAACCATGTGCTGTAGGGTATTGACTTCCTGTTTGAAAATCAACAGTGCTGAACTTCTCTTTATAAACTGTTTAGTCCATTTTCAGAGCATATTCATAAACAGTTTACCTGACTGTAGATTCAGATTGATGTTCTAGTTCCTGAGTGTGTAGTAAATGGTTTGTAAATTGTAAACTAAAGAAGGTAATGTTTTTCAATTCCAATTTAAAACTTTTAAAGCCTCTTTTTCAGTACCTGCACAAATAAAGTTAATACCTTATGCCTATACAGAAGCTCACAGAATCTCAAAAACATGCATCTCAGATTAATTTACTTAATTCAATAGACTGGGACACACGTTCAACTGGGTAACAGTTAGTTTGAATACTCAAGACATGTTTTATTTAATTTAAACAGCAGTATAGCCACAATCAGGTGGAACCAAAGGACACGGATATATAAGGAGGAAAAAACGAAAGTGAAGGTGTGTGTGAAAACAAGAAATTTAAGTGTTACCTGTCGGCAGATATATGAGCTGCTGAATCGCACAGACCGGGTGTGAATGCCAAAACTTAAAAAGAAAATTAGTTCCGCATGGGTTGCTGGTTGCAAACTATTTCAGACCAGGGCCATCACCAGAAAATCTTGAATGGGGGAGCCTTTCGTTTTCATAGGGGGGCACACTTTATGATCTCAGAAATTGAC
This sequence comes from Enteromius afrohamiltoni, assembly GCA_034779775.1. Lineage (NCBI taxonomy): Eukaryota > Metazoa > Chordata > Actinopteri > Cypriniformes > Cyprinidae > Enteromius > Enteromius afrohamiltoni. Next base: position 3,595,862 of record JAUYWG010000012.1, read on the forward strand.
ATTCATCAAAACAAAAACAACCTGTATTATTATTTAAATAGATCAAATTCTATATTAAACTGATAGCATGCAATGATCTGTTGACTTTTGAGTGCCATATAATCCTTTTAAAATTTGAATAGAAAAGTTAGAATTTTTTTTTCTCTCGAAATTGCAACAAGTAGCCTAAAAAAACGTTTCAAAAATAATCTATGCATTAAGGATATGACTCGCAATTAAAGCTTTTTAATTTCACATTCATAATCATAATGCCATAATCATAAAATAAAACACAAATTATAGACTAATGGCATTCATTATAAAGATTATAAAAGTCTTACCAAAACTAATGTATTTAAAAAGAAACGCACCATAGCCTTATTTAGCACGAATAACCATCTCGTTTCCACGAGATGCTCCAGCGGGATTACGTGGATTTACTTTTATTTAGGTCTACACTCACAATAAAAACAAAAAATTGTGCTTAAATGTGCCTAAAAGAAAGTAACATTTCCATTCGATGATAAATTGGTTGGTCTGTTTTAAAAAGCAGGCGATCTATCTCTGGAATGTGTTATGACGAGTGTCCGCTGTTATAAGTTGGCGCTCGTGCACAATGCACGTCTTCACACAGAGGATTGAGCACTTCATTCTGATAAAAGCACAAAAAAAAAAAACACTCACACGAACGTGCCCTTGCTCTTAATATACAATCACTTGAACACCGCTTTGGTTTCAATTCCAGATTTAATAAAAAAAAAAAGAACTTTATGAGGGTGGATTAGAACCCGCAGCTTCAAAACACTTATATATTATTCTCCCTCTAGACCACTACACCCCACAAATAACAAGAGCAAATTTATGGGTATTTTTCCCCTGTATGGTTACTACCTTAAGTATATTTTAATTTGCTAATATATATATATATATATATATATATTAGTAACTTTGTCGCCATTGCTTGCGATGTGGGCCCCCCGCAAACAGAGGGCACATCGAGTCGCGACGGGCCTGTTTCAGACGAGACAAGTTCACCTCCTGCAGTTATTTAATGATTTGTGAACTTTCAAACTCCCTAACTCTCTTGCCGTTTTCTATTCAGCAGCTGGCTGGCCGCCCCTAACGCAGCTTGATTCACTCCGATGATGCCACACACACACACGTTCACCCAACACTTATCCAGCGTGTGCAATGCTGGGTTTTTGCATTGTGTGTGAACGTTTATGGACTAGTTCTCTCAAACTCTTTACTTTTTTTGGACTCTTTTGATTGAATGAGAGTGAATGTGTTTTGAAGGACTGAACTGAACTATATATAAATATATATAACACAGTAGATATTTTGACCTGACAAACCTTGTCTTGACCGACGTCGGAAAAAAAAGGGTGTTAGTGTAAAAATTCTTAGTTAAGCTTGGAGGCCGCCATCGCTACTTTTTTAAATTATTATTAAGACATTTATCATGGAATTATTTAAACCTTACAAAGTTTTGAACACTGCTACAATTGGACATGTGTAAACAATGTGAATAATTACTCACCCTCATGTCACTGCAAACCCATCTGCATCTTCAGAACACATTTTTGATCCACGAGCTCTCTGATTCTCCGTAAACAGCAATACAGCTGAAAAAAGCATTTGCATGGCATTTTAAGACAAATGATTACTTCAGTGCATGCAAACATGCTTTTTTGACAGTGTATAGCAAAATGTTGGTGTTTCTCAATGCCAGTCATCAGGTTCAACCTACCAGAAGTACAGAAAAACACTTGATTCATCTGAAGCTGAGCTTCTCAGTCTGTTAAACATGGATACCTAGAAAACATTTCACGAGGAAGGGTTCTGAGAACTGGAGTTGAGAAACATTTTTCTCTAAATAATAAAAAAATGATTGAAAAATCCAATTGACTCTGTCTGAACATTGGCCAAACTTGGAGCAACTTTGATTCAAGCACTAAGGGCACTCTAACAACCGCATACTGTAGCAGGGCAAGCATACATTCATTACAACACGGCTCTTGCAGTGGATGTTTACACACATTTGTTTAGTATTGTCTAAGGTGTGCAGTTTTCAGCGGGATGCCTGTGATGCAAAGATGAAACTAAAATTAGTTTTGTCTTCCTCGCAGAATGCACTACGAATCAAACAATCCCCCCGTTAAGAGCACAAAGCTTCACGCAGGAAAACTTGAGAGAGCAACTTATTACACATTAGACTTCAGATCGTGCAATGAGATAAAATGAGAGGGGATACCAGGAAAGCGAAATGGCCTCTGGGCAGAATGTCTGTCTTACACAAGCAGAGCCTCTAGGTCGCTGTAGGCAACATTCACGGCAAATGACAGGCCCTGGATGTTTCTCTGAGCATCTTGTGAAACCCCACAGAGCAAACATTGGGCCAGTCACCAACACATGTCAACGCACACCAGCCCTGTCCCCATCAAGCGGAAGATGCGAGACGGAAGCTTCGCAGACGAGCGGTTCGATTCCTCTGATTGTTATCAGTACACTGCTCTGTTTTCACCAAATTCTCCTAAGAAATCATTTCACCTTGGGCTCAGTCTATCTGAACCTGTCTCTGTTATTCAAGTATAGAAGATTATATGCAAGGGAAACAGAAAAGAGCAAGATGTGAGTCAGATGCCTCTGAGGGACTGTAATGTTTTAAGATCTGCAAAAATGGAAAGCTCCCTTTAAAAAAAGACAACAAGAGAATGGCAGATATATTTGGCTACATGCTCTTGTGGAGTGTTAGTCACTGATATATAAAGGGACAGAGGACAAAATTTAATGAGCCCTTGAATATGTACCATTAACATTTTCAGTGGCCCCTTAACGCAATGTTGTCCAGACGCTAGCCTCTTTGCACTTTTAGCACTGCTTGACACACTTGCTAGAACACAAAAACACAATAAGGACCTTGAGCCATTATAAACTGAAATATGGATTTTAGAGCATTCGTGATGAGTTGTTTTACTCTGATAATCAAATATTTAACATATATAGTACAGCCATCTGTATTTAGCGATGCATAGCGATGACTCCATATGTCTGTCACAGCAGTCATTTCAGACATGTTTAACACGTTATATAATTTGCATGTGAGGTTATGAGAAGAATGAATCCACAATATCTTCATGATTTGAAAATGTAAGACCCAATACTAGATGCATACTGCTATTAATAAAGTTTGGCCAGAGTGTGGTTTATTATGTGTTTGACATATTTCTGAATTGTTTTTCAATAATGTTATAAAGTCTCTACTTTGTGTGTCTGCACAGAAATTGACTATAGAAAATGAATACACCCCTTTGAAATGATTCAGTAGTTTAATGGTTAATTAAACTTAACCATATGTAGTTAATTGTAATTATTAGACAGGCAGTTTAACGTCGATGTCTTAAAAAAATAATAATAATAATAACTTTTAAGGGCCTGTAAAATGTGTTTTTGTTTGTTTGCTTTAATGTCCTCTTTTTCCTTTTCTTTTTTCGGATCTATGATTTAATACAAAATTACCATCAAATATGGTATGG
>JAUYWG010000012.1:3614897-3627039 GCA_034779775.1 Enteromius afrohamiltoni
TTTTATTTATTTTTTTTTGACAATGGGCTGCAGCCTTCGGGAGTAATAGTAGCGGTAGTGTACTTGTACGCGTGTATGCGTGAATGTTCATCTCAGAGCATTCATTTCAGTCACCTAAAAGTTTCACAAGACTGTGTCAGAAATGTACAATATTTGTATGATCTAGTTTTTTTAAATGCGACCTGGTATGTGAATACCGTTCATAAAATACAGAATCTCTGCAACATTACAAAAAAATATATTCTTATTGTCACATATAAAAAAAAAAAAAAAATATATATATATATATATATATATATATACACACACATATACTAGTACAAAAACATGAAATATTCTTATATTTGATCCAAAGATCCAAAGGAGTCAGCAATAGTGTCTGTAAGCAGTAACCATGATGTGTGGGATTGACATGCCAGTAAACATAAATATATTTATGTAAGTAAATATTAAAAGTATATATTTAATTGCTTCACAATATGTTCCAGTTAGTTTCAGCAGGTCTCAGAGGGGTCACAATTAATGATATTAAGTCTAATTACTTTTACTTTCTTAATAAATTAGGCATCTGAATGGAAATAATGTCAGTCACCTCATACGACGGTCAATGTTTTGCTGCAAAGAAACACTGGAAAGGTGTTAATGAATTCAGGAGGGGGTAATAACCGAGATGAAGGTAAGAAGCACTGGTGGAGGTCAGTCCACATGTGTTCCAGATCAGTAATTGTTGTTGGACGTAACAAACAGCAGGTTCTCGTGACATATTATTTACATACACAGAATTCATATTCAACTTTGAATAGAGGAAAGTGCATAATCCACAATGAAATAAATATAAGCCAAATCAAGTTATTTATTTTTCATGATACACTTCATTAATAATATTACATAAAGTACACTGTACGTTGCAAAGAAAAAAAGTACCTTGGCTGTTAGCTATTATTTCTTAACAGTGTGAGATATTTTATGCTGATATGTTTAAGGTTAAAAAACTCAGGAAATTCTGATTGGTGGTAATTAGCCGCACACTGCACCCCTTTCCTATGAATGTGTGTATTGTACTACCTGACATATCTGCCGTTGTCTCTCTCTCCTTATTTACAAATTACTAAAAGCCACAAAAAACAAAACATTCACAAACTCTCACGCACCTTATAAAAAGACTATGTTCTTCCTCTTCAGAGCAAATTTGCATATCTTGCAGGTATTGGCTGTCAGTTTGTGGATTCCTGATGTGCAAAGTATGTTCAAATTTAAAGCAGGCGAATGGAAAATAGATTTGAGACTAGTACTTACATGGTAATTCAACTGGTGCAGGAATGATGAATCAATAGTCTAGCTGTAACATCTTTGACGATGCTCTCATCTATAATGTATAACTCATGCATGTGTAATGAATCAACAAATAATTTGTATTATATTACAGGTCTTGTTGCTCCTTAGTACCGCGCAGCAGTTACAATGCATTAAGATGTCTTAGGCAGCGTGAATTATCAGATTGTTGCATGAATATATGTAGGCCGGTGTGTTGCTAGAATATATCACGGGTTAAAACGGTAGTGGCACCGCCTAAAGAGCTGCAAAATCAAATAAAGTTGCAGAAAACTCCAGGGATATTAGCCAGTACTAAAAGGGTTGACCCCATAAAGAGTTGCAGCCTAATTATGATTTCATTAAAGTGTTTATTCAATGGAGGAATAGGGACGAGATGAAATTGAATTGTTGGATAAGATGATGGCAGTGTTGTATTGAAGCTCAGAGTTGAGTTGGGGTTTCATCCTATTTCTAGGTTAATTACATGGAGCCTTCACTTCAATTGTCAGAGGAGGAGCATCGCTTAACCTAAATTACACCAAAACCCTGAAGAGAAATTGTCTCATCCATGTAAACCCAAGTCCTGTGCCTCTCGCTCATCTATCTCTTCCCCCGCCTAAGACACGTCACCGTCTCGATCCCAGCACGTGCCACAATCATTAAGCATGCTTCATTCGCAAAACCTACACCTCAGAGGCTAGTCGCGAGCATCCCGCGCAAATCGCCCCGTTCCCTGCATCAGACGAGGACAGTTTACACAGCATGCCTTCAATTTTCCTCCTCAAACAATGATTGTGTACACAGCTCATTCAAGGTTTGGAAAACGCAACAAAACGTGATTTGAACATCAAGCGTCGGACCATCTGGGCCACATTACGAGCGCCAAATAATGACCGGTCCTTCATTGCTCCTCTAATGCATGTTGTGTTTCACTTATATAGAGAAAAAATTCCAAGCAGCTTTTTGTGCGTGTGGCCGCCTTCATCTCATCTGTCCCTAAACCACAAAGAAAAGGCTCTATTAAAATTTCACACACACAGAGACAGGGCTGCCGGGCCTGAGGTTCAGTTGATGGAGAATCTCTAGTCACCACATGCCATTCATTTCACCTGCTTTTGTTGTTATCAAGGCCGATCTTACAGAGGTTATTCATTAAGATTGAGATCTTCAGCACAAAATGTATTTAAAATCAATTCGTCGTCCTTCCTATGCAAAGATGGGTCACTTAAGTAATTTTTTTCAAGCTAATTTGTATTACCCGTGGGCATTCTGAATTAAGCATGTTTATATCGAATGGCTCGTTAATTGCAAACTGATTATTAATATACAGGGATATTGGTATTTTATGCTGCAAAATCATTACGCTCAAGCATTTTTCTGTCTCCTGTAATTTAGTCAAGGACCACTTGATAAGTTCCTTCCTCCATTTACTTGTGATTATCAGTGGGAGTTAAATGTGGCGGTCTGAACCCTTTAAATTCATGAGTTCCCTCCGAGAAAGAAAAGCATTTTGCTTACAATTGGTCCGAAAGAAAGGAAAGACAGATGGCATAAAAAAGACAAAAAATGCATCAATGGGCTTTTTAAAAGCAAAAAGCACACAGAAACTACGCATATGTCTCAAAACCAGAGGCTTTTTTGTTTAAACGAATGTATTTTTGCAACGCACAGTCTTCGCAACCAAATGCCTTGATTTTTTTTCAAACATGATTCATCAAGACAACAAAGTATTTTAATGTAACCCCTCCTTCGATTGCTCTTTCCTGCTGTCACCCTCTCTTTCCTCTCGTTCTCTCTCCCTTGCACACATTCTCATTTTCTCAATCCTTCTTTCTCTCTCTCTTTCTGTGTGTGTGTACGGTTCGTGAGCATGCGTTGCAGCCGAGAACTACGGGGGGGAACAATGTGATAAATTAGTTATGCATGCACACAACAAATTGATCCTACTCTGTTCTGTCACAGAAAGCAGATGTTGCATGCAGTGATGTATGTGGATGAGCAGCATGACTACAGTGCATTAATATTATTTCTTATTCAAATGTAATGCAAAGGACAAACAGTGTCTTTCATTCATGGCAAGATGTGCAAACAATAATAAGCTGTATTTTTCCATCGCTTGATGTATGAACTAATTCATCACCGATTCAGAGAGACAAATTAGTTTTTTTGCCTTCTATAAAGATACATTTTAGGATAAGTCATTTTCTCACTGAACGTATTTTCCTCTTCATTAGAATAAATTTGTTTACGGCGCGACACAGTAAGTTATTGTCTGTTTTGCATTTCCCTTTTGATTTCTTGTATTACTCAATACATCGTTGTAAAACGTTTTAATGAATACCAGCCAAAAAAAGTGATATTTTCTACATTTGAACTCTAATTTACTGCAACCAGAACTGATATTTCAGGAATAGCAAGTTAGCTGTCCTGCCATGAGTGTATTCGTCAATGTAGTGCAACGTGTATGTAAACAGCATATAAAAATATAAAGTAATCAGGAAGCAAGAGCTGGTATGATTTGACATACAGTCATAAACCAAATAAATAGCCTCTACAAGTCAGAATCTGCAAAAGCTCTCTGAATAGCTGTTAAAAAGCCGAACAAACATCCCAGGGTGTTTTTACTTCTCATTAAAAGCCCCATCCAGCAACATCTGGATAGTTGGCATAAGGTGTCCTTGGTATGCCGTAATAATTGGTCCACGGTACATCATTTGAAGCCTCTTATTAGTCTTTGAGGCTCTTCCACACACATCATCTACCGTTCTAGCACAGGATCATGGAAAATGTCCAGTATAACACAAGCATAGCTGTCACGGATTGGTGGAAGCGGGCTTTGGGACAGATGCATCCTTGCTGTCAGATATCTCCTTGGCCTCCTCACCTCATAATATTCCCCAAGGACATGGCATAGATCCACTCCATGATTGCAATCAACCTTGACTTGCACACAAACAAACAACTATCCTTCACCCCGACTATCGCCAAGCTGGCTCATGCCAGGCAATTCACCGAGCACCAGCATTCAACTGAATCGCTTCGTCTCATCTAACTGAGAAACCCCATGGCCTGTGCAATTGACTCTTCCATGAGCCGTACAACAGCTCGGCAAGACTCGGAGCTGACAATAATAGAGAGCTTTGTGAAGCCAGTGTGCATCAAACTCTGAAATCTTTTATTTCAGACTCTCTCCTTATAGCTGGATGCATACCCCTAACGCTCACCCCCGATGGTAGCAGTCATTGACATTTTAAGAGACCTACCCGTTCTGCCTTCCTCTTTTGTAGGCAGAAATGCGTTTCATACGTACCTGACAAAAAGACAGTATCCAGTTCAGATCGCTTAAATCCTTACATATTTTATCAGATTCCAAAGCTCTACATAATTCATGGCCCTGACCGTATTACTGCCCACGTTTGTTTACGTTTTGCCATTTTTCACCACGGTGGAATGACAAGCCAGCGATCATCATGCCTGAAGGGCGCTTTTTTGTTTGAATGCCGGGTTGAACCGAGGTCTTGAATGTTGTATGTTTTGAAGGCGAAGGTCAAGATATGGAGCCCCTTTCAACCTCAGACACCTCCGTGTCTTTGTTCATCATAGTAGAGTAGATGATTGCTGCCAGCCTGTGTAGGATAAAAGTGTCTTCCTGTATGTCCAGCCGTGTCTTGATGGAAGTAATGTGCTTCAATTAGAGTTGATGATAATTCAATCATCCTGGTATAGAAATAAAGCAGTGGGCCAAAATGTTGTAAGCAAAGGTTAATGATCGCTAATAACGAACACAAGGATAATGTCCTAAACTTCCTTTTGAATACAAGCCTGTTTATTCGACCCGCGTCCATCAGTATGCTAACAGAGAAGTAACGTTGATTTGTGTGAATGATACGTGTCCTCTGCATAGCATGACAGGATTTTTAAGGGGCTGATGAATGCCTGGAGGAAGGGGGAACAGTAACAAGTCATTCTCTAACGGCAGGTTGGATAATACAGAGGCATGGTCATGTTTTATAGGGAAGAAAGATCAATCCTCTCTGAAAGAACTTGAATGTTAATATACTGAGGCACACCTTGCAATTTACCTCCCTGGTCTTCAGCACCGTTCCCTGCCAAGCTGCGCTAGACTGATAAGGTATATTAGTGTGTTCTTTCCTCCAATGATTTCTCTTTGTGCCGTTAGTAATGAGTCATGGATCCGGTAGGGGGGCCTGTCGCATGCAGACTAAGGCATGAATAGAGGAAAACCCCATTTGATCATATCTGCAGGGAAAAAAAAGTGAAAAACAGCTCTGTGCGATACTCTAGACTTTTCATTCACAGCATCTCATATTATGCACAGTACCTTTTTATCACATTAAAGAAACTGCATAATCACTAAAACATTAGTTTGGATTTTACTACAAGAGGTGTAATTAACACTCTGTGTAGTCATCTTGATTACATGTGTTGGTTCGATCTGATTTGCCCATGGGAAGTCGCAGCTTGATGTGTTTTATACTAGGAGTAACCACCATTCACGGCTGATTGTAATGTGAAAAGCTTGTGTAAAACTTGCTGTTAATGTTCCTGCTAAATCATGAGGCAGAATTTTTATTTATTTTTGTATTTATTTTGCCATATATTATGTACGCGTGTGCTATATTCTTTTGTGAAATATATACAAAAATGTGTAATGTGTTTAACAAGGCACTTTTACTGCTTAATGCTGTATGAAGTATGATGTAAGTAAAAAGTATAAAATGCATGAACTGACAGTTTAGTTTAATTTTGCATTACTTGTTTGTCTTTAGCCATATTTGATGGAAACTTTAGATGAACTTTCATCAGAATCATTATCATTTTCTTTGTTTACATATTTAGTGGATGAAAATGAGTTGGTATGTTAACATTCACAGCTTTTAATGACATACAGTTATGAACTCTAAACGTTAGGGGTAGTTAGTCACAAAAATGCTTCTCATATATGCTTGTAATTTCATCAGTAACTTTCCCGTAAATTAGAAATATCTATCTATCTATCTATCTATCTATCTATCTGTCTGTCTATCTGTCTGTCTATATATCTGTATTTGTTTATGTATTATAATGTTATTGTTAAAAATATATGCAATTATGCTGTGCCAAGAATGTAAAATAAATAAATAAATAAGGCAGCAGGGAATGTTTAACTGCAGGCTTTTGTGCTTTGGAAATGAATATGATGTTGAATTCTGAGCCCAGCACGAGTTAACCAGTGAGGTTTTAATTACTGAGCACAAAGCAAACACTTCACAGCTTTAAATATTGTAACTCTGTCCTTTACGTGGCCCTGAAAAATTCAGACACAGGTATCCAGTGTCACACATCATTAGATTATCATGGTTGAGATAGTGGAGAACAGCTATCTGAAAATGCTTGGCATACAGTTCTCTTGAAAGACAATATGCATAGAGATGCAACAAGGACAACAGCAACGACTCTGATATGATGAAATCATCATCATTTGTGCTTGCTTTACATGCAGTGCATTTAAGATTTTATTCACATATGCTTCCTCCAAAATGTTACCCTCGCCGCCCCATTTACAGCAGGAAATAAAACAATGTCCAAGATTAGATGGGCTGCATGACATTTAAACTGTTCTGAGCATTTGGTGGATTCTCTAGCCCTATCAGAAATGCATAACTGGTTTCTCTAAAAGTTCATTTTGAGGGTGGCAAAATAGCCCTCTGAATAATTCATTAGGGTATTTTGTGCCTTTCATATTGCTTTAAGGCTTTCAGATTTGCATTTCTTTAACATGCCTAGGAGAAGTCCTTCAGTGACAAGAAGTATGAATCTTAAAAATATGAAGGGATCAACCCTTTTAGGTATAGCTCTCGGATAGCTACATTACTTGATGAGGGAGAGAAGCTCCCTGGACACTCCAAATTCCTCCAAAGATGTAGGTTTCCCAGAGTAGATTGTGCAGCTTAGCACAACTATATTATTTAATTGGGGAGCCGTTTTCCTGAGGTGCTCCGAAGGAAGCCATTGTAAATGTTGCCCTAAAATAATGCCGGGTAATGGGATGTAAACACTGTGATCAAATACGCATTAGCCTTGGAAAGAGTTCAAGAAATAGCTTAACTGTAAACATGCAATTGTATGCAAGAATTGGATGTTTTTTTGTTTCTTTTATTATTATTATTATTATTAAATGGCAACTCCCCAAGCTTAAGGGCATGTCACACTCAACTGAAAGTGTGACCATTTAAAAGCATGCTAAGGTAAAGCATAGGGACGTGATTGATGTTACGAAGGTTATGGCTTTTGGTAAGAAAAGCTAGCTTGAGGGGACCAGTCAAAGAGTGTGATTTGTTACATTGCAGCAGTGTAAAAATTAATGGGAAGATCAATGTGTACATGTTGTGTGGGTGACCTTTATTGAATGCGGGACTGTGCAAGATTTTCAGCCATCCCTGGCAATAGAAGGTGTTAGATTGTGCTGACGAACAATTGCGCTTTTTTACATAGGTAAATTGACCGGTGTCATCGCTTAAATTTCTGGTTGTCTGGTTTAAATGTGTTAGCGGGAATGAGGCATGTGCACATTTTGTTTAAACATCTGTAATTAGAGTTTTTGAGCCTTAGATTTTGATATTTGCATATTTGTTACCCCAGTACCAGCCTGGGTTGTAACACCAGTATTAAATGTTGTGCCTAAATTGTATTATTTAATAGTGATTTGCTCTCAGAATTCATCTATATATATATTATTATTATTTTTTATTTATTTATTTTTTATTAATCACATAGAGGAGCACAAAAATGTCTTATTCAGTGTGTGAAGTAATTTAGCATCTCCATGTGCTATTTCTACAATTAATACTTTATTATCATTATCACAACCAATTAACAAGTTTAATTCAAATCACTGAACAGCTGTGATTAGTCTCTAGAATACCAACACCAGTGAACGCAACCCAAATATATCAATGACTTAAAACTGAATTTACTCAAAAACAAAACAATATTTGTAAGCAGTTACAGGTGACCTGAGATATCTCCCTAATTTTGATTGCTATGTTTGTTTATTTTTTCATCCTTTTTGTTTTGTTTCTTTTAAAATATGTATGGAAAAAATGTAAAATAGTTTGATAGACTTGTATCTAGATGAACGTATCACCAAGCAAACATATAGTGACCATATACTGTACAATAAACCAACAAATAACCAGCAATAAACCTTCGCTTTTTTTAATCCTTGTTAATGTGTTTATCCAACCTCAATACAGTGGCCTAGATGAATTAGGCAAAGATAAACTAGTTTTTTTCCCTGTCTGTCAGTAGTAACGTGTAATAATGAAGTAGTTGGACTTTGCACATAAGCTGGTGTTTATAAGCAAAGCGAACAGTGCCCCCTTTTCCTCTCAGGCGAGGCGCGGCGTTGGTGTGAGGTATTAGTCCGCGGTGAGCGCGAGCTAGCGGGGCTCTGACTCCAGCAGCAGTGCGGCTTTAAGATGATGAAGGCTGTTAAATTTATCGCTGGCTCCTCCTCCCTCGATGATGTCAATCGGAGGTGGAGAGGTGGGCAGTACTAAGGAACTGAGTTCATACAATACAACAGAGATTGCAAGAGCTCTGCGTACAACTACGGCAAAAAATCTCAGCGTGTGGAAGTGATGCTGCACTTATAGGCACACTGTCCACCTGCTCCGTTACACTGACAGTCCATGAGCATTTCTCAAAATATAGATATTTTGCTCTCCATCACTCTGCCAAACCAAGGGGTGATATTGAATGACGTGTCCGAGGATGCGATTTGCAAGTACTTTAGCTGTTAATTAAACGCACAGAGAAAAAGAAAACAACTTAACCAAACAGTTTTCGTACGTGCGAGGAGCGGTCCCAGGTTTTTTTTTTTCTTTTCCTTTCCCCCCGTGATGACTGTATGCATGCACTGAAATAAGAAGTACTGCACATTGACAAACCCATTTGGAACACCACTATCTCTCCGCGCGCGTGGGATTCAAGCAGTAGCCAGGCGCGAGACAACTGAGGAATTACATCGTCTCTTCTAAAAAGTCGTCCGCAGATGCTTTTCGCCGTTCGTGCGTGGACCGTGGACTTTTTCGTGGACATGGATCGTTTTCTCTAGCTGGATACCGACTGGTCGCTACGTGAAGCTGTTTGATTCTGGGATTTTCTTCAGTCTGCTTAACGGCACTTCATCTCCTCCAGCAGTGATGCCGCTACGTGACGGGAATTGAGAGTTTCCATATTCAAAGAGAAATCCGAGGTAAGACGCGTCCTCTTTATGCTCATTTATGGGTAATTTTTATTTGGTATTTTGTTCAATTTTTGCGAAGAAAATGTTGTTGAATTTTACCGCTCTCCCTGGTTCATTGAAACGATCGGCCGCACTTACTTTAACGTATTTAAAAAAAACATCGCGAATTAGACTAAATATGCACTTCCATACGCTTGCACTGCCAGAGGGGGGAAAAAACCCCGCAAAACTGAAGGCCCTTTGCGCGCAAAAGTCGATGTTATTTTCTCCTATGCATAGAACAGTTTATCTGAGGAAAACAAATGAACTGTAATATTTACAAAATAATAATATCAGAAACTGCAGAATTTCCAAAAGCTATCCTATGGCTTCACTTTCCGCCTGAAGATGCGCTAGTTTGTTAGTTAGTGTACGGATACAGCTTAAATATAATGGCAAAACCAACGCGTCCGATTTAGCGCGAAGGTAAAGTGGTGTTAAAACGTTTCAGACTGAGAGAACATCTACAGCCAACACGTGAATACCAGCATAGGGACCGCTCTAAGATGCCATCTAACAACTTCTGAAGCGTTCACCTCAATCTTCTGGCTTTAGGAGGCTTTGTTTTGTAACTATTCAGAACCTGCGGGTTAGATATTAATATATTCCATAGTTTGCTTTTTAAGGAAATGGTCATATCGCATAGCTTAGGCTACTCAAAAATGCACGGCTGCATGCAGCTTGCGAGGCAGAAGAGCATCAGCAGATGAAGTCGGAAGCTGATCCAGGAGGATGCGTCATTTTCTGAACCGGTGTGCCGGCCGAGGCAGAACAGAAATACTTTGTTTTAAACACAAATCCGGCCCTTTACAAAAATGCCATGGTAACCATACTTTCCGCTTGATTAGCATATATTTTTTTTGGGGGGGTGGATTCTTAAATTATTTACCAAGAAGCGTGTTGGGGTATATAGGAGTTATTAATGAATATAAGGTTTTCATTGGCGATTTAAAAGTTATTAATATTAAATTGTAGGTTCTTCGGATCTGTGTTTATGGTTTTGGGAACCTTTCAAAAAGTATAGATTCTAAATAGCTTTCTCAGCGACTAGAAAATAATAGCTACTATTAATAAAAAAATTAGCTTATTTGTAATGTTTAAAATGATTAATTTAAAGTTTAAAATGAGTTTAAAATGATTAAATTAGATCATGTTAAACATTATGGTTGTAATTGGAAGCTTTATTATTAATAGTGAAGATTTGAGTGCATTTATTGTTATATCTGAAAATGTGTTGCAGCTTAATATTATCAAACTACAATAGCTAAAATAACATATACTTATTGCCTTGCATGATTGGCAAGAACCCCAAGTTGAGATATTAAACTCGCCTTGGTAATAACTAGTAACTATGGTATTTTGGTGCAAACTACTGTAGTTACCATGGTAATTTTAAGGGAATTGTCCAAATGTAGAATACAAGTGCACTGGGGAGCGCAGCGTAGATGTAATCCATTCTGCTTGTTTGTTCACTTTCTGTTATCCACCAGTTGACCTTTGATGACAGGTATGAGTGTCAAATCTGATTCATTTCTAATTTGGATTTTCATAGGGACAAGAGTTCAACATTGTTTCATGCTTAAAGGCGAAATGATGCAACTGGTTTTCATTTTTACAGTGCATATCTGGTGATTGAGCAACACATAGACATGGAGAAATTCAACAGGGCTTTCTCTTTATAACCCATTGTTTATTGAGGGTTTTTTTTTTAAAACCAGTTTTCACATTCTTCACGGAGTGTGGAAAGCGCTGAGCCCCAAGAGTCAATACTAAAAGAACTTTATGCAGTTTTTAACAGTATACAAGAAAAAAATCTTTCCTCATGACCACTATTTTTTTTAAACATTCATTAATTGTTAAATATATACATAATATCAATTTAAATTGTATTTAAAACAAAATTGTATCTTTTAGATTAAAGTTATGCACATCTAAAGGTGTCGGATCTTTTTCAATCTTGATCGCCACTAAAAGTATGATGTCATCGAACATGAAAGCAAAATACAGCACATGTCACACAACTGTAATGTAGTTGCCTGCTATCCAGTAACATAAAATAGGCAAGGCTTCAAACAAATATGAAGTCAGATGCTTTAATAAACCTTCTGTATTGCTTTATAAGCTAACAGTGTCATCAATGATGAGAAAGAACCATTTGAGTGACGAACTTGCATAGCAAAGACTAATAATATCAATATTATAGCAATTTTATAGTTGCCCTCAGCAAACTTAAAATGGTAGTAATTACTAAGTTGGCAGAAAAAAACGTGCGTCAACAGTTATTTCTGTCATTGCCGAATACTGAACTGCACTGCGGTGCTGGTCAAGGTGGTCACACTTGATATAGTATGCTGATATATTATACAAAGTGATTTTGCATTAATTGATAATTAGAATAAGAGTTTGCCTTCCAACTGTCTAACAATTATTATGAATGGTTATTTATACTGTACAGTTGTTTTATTTTAACCACACATTGACCACTCCAGTGCCCTCTATTGACTATTTCATTTATTTATTTATATATATATATAATTA
>JAUYWG010000012.1:3627135-3674820 GCA_034779775.1 Enteromius afrohamiltoni
TATATAGATTATACAGCATACAATAAATATACAGGATTATTTATATCTCCTTTTTACATTACATGTTTGTGTTTTAGAGTAAGGTGATATTAAATAAAACAGTTTTTTTTTTTCTAAGTACTCTAAATATGCTATAATATGTAGTGGAAAAGAAGTGATGCAAGCATATATGTTTGTCATCTTAAAGTCTGTAACAAAGTTGTGGTGCGTTTGTGAAATCCACTTGTGCTTCTAATTCCTGCCGTTCATAACTTCTAGACTTAATACATTTATTTATTTATTAAAGAGAAAATTCACAGAGGAAGAGTGAAGATGAACGGTGCATCACAGGCCAAATACCAGCCTTTAAGATTTAGAGTTTCATTGGCATGTTATACACTTTGCAATGTTTGTCCATATAAAATCAATTTGGGAGAGTGATATATCAACAACTGACATGTCATTCCAGCAAAAGTGCCCACAATAAATTCCCTGATGTTGGTCTGAACAATTAAATCAGGTTTTACTATGATTATTTATGATTCAAATTAGCAAAAATCTGAGCTGTGATTCATGGCGCACTGTTTTACGCAAACAAAATCACTCTCGGTTCCTTCTTGGCTGAAGTTAGCCATAGGTTATTTTGTCATCTGACCGCATGGAAACTTTGATAAATTGATAAATGGCAGTCATGAATGTTTGGATGCTTAATCTTTGCTGACGGATCTAAATCGACTCACATCACGTTTGCTACATCTGTTTATCCGTTGCAACTGGCAGCCTGTTTGGTATGTTAATACCTCCCTATTGATCATTCAATTGATCATTGGTTCTTAGGATCAGTGTAGTCGCCATCAAAGCTACTCAAAGCCAGTCTGTGTGTTTCAAAAGGATCCTAACTTTGTGACACATCAGTCTAGCCTGTTCAGGTACATGTGAGCAATTAATTAAGAGACATGAAAATACGACAGTGATGTTGGAAGACAACAACGCGACAATAAATGTAATATTCATGCTTAATTATAATACCAGATGTTTTTCATTACCACATATTAGATTTAAAAAGGATGCCTTCTTCATACATAAAGACTAAATAAATTATTAAAAATCATGTTTTCTGTTGATGAAAAGCCTGACATCCTGACAATACAAGAAGGACAGCAGGTAGGCTGGCGAACAGCTGGCAGGGGGGTTACGGGTCTCATGATGCTGATGGCAAAAGGTGGAGGGCGAACTCAAACAAGAAGTCGAAATGTCAAAGAATCGTGCACACATGGGGTTTCTTAAAAGCGATAAAGAGAGCGAGATGCTTCTGATAAGAGCAAGTTAAGTGACATGCTTTAGGCAGTTGTCCCAGTTTAACTTCCATAAGCGGCTTTAATCATTATTTGAAATGTCATTTTGCTTTAATTACCGTTCGTATTAAATTGGATCATTTTAATCTGATGCCCATTTGGTAGGTTGAACCATATCGATTTTTCCACCTGACGCTTTCGGGTTCCTGCTGATTCATATAGACAGAGATTCGGCGTGAACTCGCGGTTGACATGTAGAATTATTTTCTTCCTTGACAGCTCAGCTCGAAATCAAAAAACAGGCAGGCCTGTCCATCAAGTTGTCACGTAAAGCTCTCCGAAGTCTGTGCGCCGCTCACTCTGGGCTCCAGAGGGAAGGACTGCTTTTGCATACTCCCTGGAATGCATGGTCCGCTGCTCAGAATAGATCACTGGAACCCTGCGCAAGCAGGGAAGAAGTCAGCCCGATACCCATGAGCACAATTTTCCCAGCTAATTCTCTCCATTCACTCTCAAGCTGCAAGTTTCCAAAGATTGGGAAAGTTGAAACTCAAAGCTTTGCGAATCCATCCAGAGTATAGTTTTGAAAGAATCGCTCCCAGGAGTAAATCTGAAAATGGCTCCGCGAGTTTTCGCAACAACATAAACTGTCCTAAATATGGGGAGGAGTGACATGTGGGCTCCCGTGTGGAATTGTCTAATCCCAGCACCACGTCCCTGGGTAGCAGAGCTCCATACAAATGCCAGACATCACTTACTGAGAGCTGGAGCTTATACTGTCTACACTGTTTGGTGCTATTTTGGGTTATACAAGTTCATCAGCGTTCTCTCTCTCCCCAGGACGGTTCGTTATTGTTGACAGTAAACTGCCCTTCTTGCATGCCACGGCTAGTGTCAGTAGTGGTTATTTAGATGTAGATCACCTTTTCATCTTTTATGCACTACTCTGCAATGCACTTCTTAGCCAGTAAGTTCTCTTCATTATGCATTGTCGGATACAGCCTTGGACTCTTTCCGGCTTATCAGAGTACAGTAGGTGAATAGTAATTGCTTTGCTCTCGCCAACTCAAAAATGGTGCAATCTTCAAAAGCAAACCGAATCATTTTTCTTTCTTCAAAGAACAACATAACACTCTGAGAATATGTGCAGATAGTAAGCTGGCCATTGATCACTGTCATGTAAATACTCTGAGTGGTGCTCGTCTGCCCAACAAACCCTTAATGAGTCCCTACAGTCCAGCCAGAGTGTTCACTGTGAAAAACAGAACATCTTGTGACAGCTGAGACTTGAGCGGCTAAAAAAATTGGGGCCTTCAGCTCTCTGTGTGTTTAAAGGAATCAGCCTCTGTGATGAATTTTTGATGTGCGAAGCAAATCTTCAAGGTACACGATGGCGTATCTCTGATGCGTTCTGCTTTGTTTTTAAACAAACATCCTTTTGGCACATACAAATTACACATTAATGATTTGACGAATAGGGAGTCATTGTTAACAGTATTTCCAGGATATCCCATTTCAAAAACAAATTAATTTTGCTAAGCTAAATCGCATACTCCTACTCTTAAAAAAATCTATAACTTTTATTAATGATCTAGTTGTATATTATTACAATCACTTTGATTTGAAAGAAAGTCCAATTCTTTTAGTTTAGAGTTCTTGATGTCGTTATGGTGAAGGGCGCTGTATTTAAACAGAAACTGCACCGTGTGGACAATTCTGTAAACTAAAAAAACCCAGAGTCTGGAAGTGTTAGCCATCTCCCCCACCAGTTCTCTGTGACCTAGTTGAGTTGTTGGCACATTGTGAAAGCCTCAGCCCTCTGGCTACTTTTATTTATATAATGCCCTGACAGGATTTGTGTGGCCATCGAGCAAGTTGGCAACAAACACTGAGATGCTGATTCATAAATCATGTCTTGGTGCTTTTGAATTATGGCTTTGTCCTATTCTTCTGAGGGATATTGACAGTCAATTGGGACTCATGTCTTTATTCTTAAACTTGAAATCATAAAACTCTTACTTGCTCTACAGTTACGTCTTGGCTGCTCAGAATATCAACATACTGTAATCTGATATCATGCATTGTAGCTCTGTTGAGTGTTGCCAATGGCATACAAGAGTCCATTATGTGCAGTATGAAATCTGGAGAGCCTCTCTAATGCAATTGTATGTTGTATTTGGTAGCATTTGACGATTCAAACAATGATTCCTCTTGTTTAAACGTTAATGTTGTAGTTCACCCAGCTGTTTAATCTGTATAATTTACCCAACCTCATGTTGTTACAAACCTGTACGACTTTTTTTTTCTTTGGAGCTCAAAAGAAGAGGGAAAAAAAACTCTTTTCTGTGTATTTTCTTTTTACCCCATTGGCAAATAGCGTTTCATTTACACAAAAACCTCAGTAGTTTAAGATTTCAATGAAAACAAGAATCTTTTGTCTTTTTTTGTCTTGTTTAGAGATGTTTATATATTTTTACTTGAAAGACAAAGATACTAAAGGATTTATTTGCGATGTGAGGGGAAAAGGGACCATAAAAGTAGTCCATAAACAATATACTCCTTACTCTTAGCTGCTGATAGTAGTTTAGTAGTAGTCTGATTCGGTGAGTTGATTCATAATGAGAACTTGACATCAGTCCAATGGCTCAGTTTTGTGAATACTTTGAAAAGATCCAACTCAAGATAATTTGTTAATTTCTTATGCACATAGATAAAGATTTAAAACTGCAGCCTCCATTATTATAATTGCATGGTAGAAGCAGATTTTTTCAGAGTTTTCTTTTTGTGTGTTCTCTATCTTTTGCACAAAAAAAACATAGCCATACAGGTTTGGAAGCACATGTGAGTGAACAATTGTTATGTTGGACTAACTAATCTCTCTTTAATCTATTGAAGAATCTAAAATGCTCCCCAAAGAGTTAGCTTTAAAAGGATCAAAAAGCTATTGGTATCAGTACTGTTTCATATTTGTGAATTTGACCGTTTTTTCTTTTTTCCCCACTTATCTTCCTCTAGCAGACCTTGCAGATCTTTGAAGAGAGTGCAGCACCTACTCTGAGTATGGACTTGGCAAGTGAGGCCCATGTTCTGGTGGTTTTACTCACCTGCCTGTTCTTGATGTGCCGGGCTCAAGAGAAGGACTACACTGTAAAAGAAGAGCTCCCGGAGAATGTGCGCATCGGAAACCTGCGCAAAGACCTAAACTTGAACTTAGATCCAGACATTAAACTGTCTTCTGCGCTGCAGTTTAAACCTGTCTACAAGACAGGCGATGTGCCTTTGGTCAAGGTAGAAGCAAGCACGGGAGAGATTTTGACCACAGCCAACCGCATCGACCGCGAGAAACTCTGTTCTGGAGTCTTCACCGAGAAGCGCTGCTTTTACGAGATCGAGGTCGCTGTGCTACCCGACGAGATTTTCCGACTGGTCAAGATCCGCTTTCTCATCGAAGACATAAACGACAACGCCCCGCTCTTTCAGTCGACGGTTATCAACATCTCCATTCCAGAAAACACAGCCATCAACAGCCGCTACCCTGTCCCTTCCGCATTTGACCCTGATATAGGGATCAATGGGATTCAACACTACGAGCTTGTCAAGGTGAGCTCAGCATTCAACTGTGATTTATTACATGACACCGCCATTTAATAGACTTCTAATGTCCAGTATAAAAATAGCACAGCAAGCAACACAAAAAAATTGTTTTTAAAAGTAATTTCCTCTGTTTTGTGTAAAGTTATTAATTGCACCAAGATACTGTAGATATGAACAATAGGGAGAACGGTTGTTTCTTCTAATTGATGTCTTATGAGAAAGTAGCGTAATATTCTCAGCGGCTTAATATAGTCCGCTCAAACTGAAAAGTAGGATAATGGTATGCATGCTATTAAAATATATACAGTAGCAGATACATTGCGTGTATATTTAATTTAGCATTTTATACAGTGTCAGAAGGCCCATTAACCCCAGAAGTGGTAAAAAGTCACTAAGCACGCTCGCATGCATCGGGGCTGTCAGTCACAGCGTGGAAGATTACGACGTAGTGCAGTTCAATGAATGAACTAGTATTCCCCAGAAAGGTCGGCCTGTATTTTAATTAAAATTCAAATACAGTGTGAAATTCAAATACAGTGTGAAACAAAGAGCCCAAGACTGTCATTAAAGTGTGAAAGAGTAATTTGTACCTTTTCTTTTGAGAATTAGCCGAATCCTTGCTTTTCATGTCTGATTAAGTTACCAATTTGCATTTTTAAAGAGTCTCTTTCTCTCTCTCTTTCTTTCGTCTCTCTGCCAAGCTGCTGCTGCTCTCTCGATTGCCTGTGCTTGGAAAATGACCAGTGCGTCTCCTCATGAAATTACAATAAATATGTAAAGGCTCTGTTGCCTTTCAGATGATTTCATTTGTTCTTCGTCTGGAAGTGTAGTGTTTCTTTTTATGAATCATGCATACGAGTTTGGTGAGGGTAGATCTAAGTAAACAGAAATGGAAAGGGAGGATACGTTTCATCCTCTGAGGTTGTTGAAAGCATCCCACGAGCAGCATCTGGCCGTGAATCCACCTCTTGGACTGCGTTTGCATGGTCCTGGGAGAGTTCGAATCTCTGAAGCTCCCACACAGTAATGGTTTAGACCGGCTCACCGTCAGCATGGAGCTGCGCGATTAGCATTGTGGGCCACAGCTGCTGGGCGCATAGCTTTGAAACAGCTCTGATAGCAATCCTTCTTCTGCTCTTTACTCATTCCAGTCATGTCCCCTAAGGAGGAAGCCCTCGCTTATGACACAGAGGGCCGTTATTGCCTACCTCGGTTTTAATTGCAGTGCCATATTAATTGTTCCATCAGCATTAGTGTTGCCATGTCACCTGGAACGGTGCACAGAAGCACCTCTGGACACTATCAAGGTCAGCCTACAGAAAGTAATACCATGCATGGCTGGAGGAGTGCTTTCCATTAGAAGAGATTTTATCACTTAAAGAGAACCTCTTTACAAGTCCTATCTGGAGGCCTGTGGATCAGATCAGGCTCATGGGATGAAGATATTGACTTTTCTGTTGTGGGTTCCACCCAACTCATTGTTATTTTTACCCTGCCGTTTAAGCACTCTAACCTCACATTAAGAAAGCCGTTTCTCTTCTTTTGAAGCCGTTTGTGTGCTTTTAATCACCCGGGACTGCCGGCATTGTCGTTTTAGATCTGCGCCACATTTTAGATCTTTCGAAAGGACTTTCATTGCAGCAAAGTCTCCGTTGGATTGCTTGTTTGGGGGAGTCAAGGTCAGCATTAAAGTTGTTCATTTCATTTTACTAATTCATGAGTATTTTGGTTTTCATCTGCGTCTGATTCCGAATTGAAACCATCTTGGAAGAGAAACTAGATCAGCTTAAATAATTTATCCAAAGTGTGATTTTTATTTTATTTTTTAAGCTCTTACTTCTCAATTTTCCAGTTAT
The DNA here is from genome assembly GCA_034779775.1 of Enteromius afrohamiltoni. Classification (NCBI taxonomy): domain Eukaryota; kingdom Metazoa; phylum Chordata; class Actinopteri; order Cypriniformes; family Cyprinidae; genus Enteromius; species Enteromius afrohamiltoni. The sequence continues at coordinate 3,633,860 of JAUYWG010000012.1, forward strand.
TTCACTTCAAGACAATGAAAACAGCCGGTCGAATGATGCATTAGTGATCAAGGGCTGACAAGTAACGTGCTACAAGAGTTTCCATAAATATTACACCGCTAAGGCTTGCGAATGATTCTCAAGGAAGATATCATCATCTTAGAACAAAGTAACTGTTGTGCCTGAAGTTGAGCTGAAGGGTTTTGACACTTCTCACAAAAGGTTTGTTTCCCAGGAAACGCTAGCAATATAAAATAAATAATATTAATTAGAACAATTAGCTCATGAGATTATAGATGCTTGTAAAACCAAACACTTTGGAATTTCACTCCCTTGAGAATCCGTCTGAGCAAAAGTGTATTCAGTTTAAGGATGAGTGGATAAGTTAAACTCTTTTTTGCTACTTTTCTGGAGAATAGTGGATGCTTGGGAAAAGATAACCGATTCTAATCACATTACTACCTGTCAGTTGGGTCCAGGTTTCATTTGTGCCTAATTCCAGGCAGATCGTTCAGCCAGAGTTTCACCCATGAGACAGCGTTTGTGTTTCAGTCACAGACAAATGGCTTTTATCTGTCTATATGGTAGTGACAAAAACAAACAAACTACATTTTCAGGTGACAATTTAGTGTAAGTGAAATATTAGGGCTTTATATGTTGTATTATATGTATTTAACATTTTATACATCGGGGCAAGGGTCTAAAATATTCCGTTTCTCGGTTGTTGATACTGAGTTCATTCTGAGTCGTTGCTGTAGAAGGTCATCTCATTGATTCTTACAGCAGATACTTCAGCCAGTCTGCAAAGCTGAGAGAATCTGAGTTGAACTATGCAAAATGAAGCCCACTGATACTTAATATTCTACTGTTAAGATACCGCTCTCTTTGGGTTATTTATAACCGATGTTCGCTTCCGCATATATTTCTTGATTGCACCAGACAATTGGGTTCAGTTTAAGCAAGTTTTTTGGCTTTGTCTTACACCCAGTATCATCCCCTGTCACTCTTAACTCGAACAAAAGAGATTCATCCCTTGTGTCCTCTCATAATGCTCTATGGGTCAGTTGGTATGAATATGTAGATTCGTATGCACTAACTGTATTCATTTCAGACATTTGTCACTTCCCTCGGGCCTGTGATTCATGTTCTTTTTACTCTACCTGAGTCTGTCTGAAGATAATAAGAATTCCCCAGCCTCATTTTCCATGGGTCTGGCTTGAAAATTGCTAGGCATTTTTAAACCAGACTCATTAACTAATCTATGTTTTAGTTCCCTGTATAAATCTGAAACAATCGTAGATAACTAGTGGGAAAAACCCTTGTGGTCACTGTGCACACATTTGTAACTGACAAATTGTAACCCACATTTGTCATAACCAAAGGTACAAGAAAGAGATTTTTGTGCTGATTTTTACATATACTGTATTGAATTGTTCTGACTGTGTAATAAAGAAAAAAAGCCATTCTGCATGTGTTATCCAAATAGTTCCTCTTATAACTTTCCTGTTTTTTTTTTTTTTTTTAATGCTCATTATGTACTTGGATACATTTTGATTTGTGTGTTATTTGCATGTGTTGGTAGTACTGACAGGAGACCACAGATGGTCACAGAATCGTGCCAAGAACCACCAAAGGGGGATGTTACATGATTTTAGCATGTAAAAAGCTTACTTTGTCAACCCAAAATAGAAATTGTCATTTGCCATTGTAGTTAATTTGTGGCTGCATGCATTGTGCCCATAGAAAGTAGTTGGTTAGTGCCAGACTTAATGATTCAAGTCACCCATAGCATGGGAAATGCATATATGTATCGTAATCACATTTGAAATATGTGCCTAGACAGAGTAATCTTTCCCAGCTTTATGTGAAGCAGGAAGCTTATCTCTTAAGGAAGTTGCCTTTTCTTGTTCTAGCATGAAATGTTTTTGACTGAAAGAGCTTCAAAGAGCCTCTTTGTTTCACAAATGTGCTTGACTCTCATTCAGGAACTGTTCCCTTGTCTTCCTCGCTCGCCAGCCGCGGAAATATAGAATACGCATGATGTTTTGCCGCACCATGTAGTCTGATCTGTAATCATAAATATTAGGGCTAGTTTCGGTAGAAAGGCAATTATTTTAAACAGTCGATGCTGGATTCTCAGGGGGATTACTTATGCATTTGTTTTCATTTTCATCAGGCCTGCTGTTGCCTAGATTTAGCTCCTTGCTGGGAGAAAAGGTTTTTTTTTAATGTTCAGGTTCTTCCCTTTTCTTTAATCTGCGGTGGTCTTGCAGTATATTTAAAGTGGAAGCTTATCTCTTTGACTCCTTTTCAGCTTCTTTCTTCACATATGAACTTGAAACTGCGCTAGCTGTCTTCTATACACTAAATCAGAATCCTGCTAGTTGGGTAAAACAATAAGTTGTGTGCAGCAAAGCAGAATACACCAGAGGATAGGGCTAGAACTCACTGTTTTATTATTATATTGCTATGAGATGCAGTGTGGCTTTGTTACTCGTATTGGTTGGTAGAAAATGTTGTTTTTGTATGTTAAATCTGCAATTATCTGTCAGACAGGCAAAGATTTTTTACATTTTTAACAAAATGTAAACGAAGCACGCTTGTTAAGGAGTCAGCACAGGTCAGGAAAGAAAAAAATGTTTTTCATGAGGGTCAATAAAAGGCTTGCTGTAAAATTTCAGACAGTGCATCGATTTATGCTTACCCAAGTAAATATGGAATGACACAAGGTAATTTCCCCTCCAACAAACAGTTTTTGATTGTTTACTACGTCTTAGCCCTATTTACTTTTGGTGGAGAAACTGTGCTCAGTGCATTGTTTATGGCACATATTTTAGTTTTCAGGTGCTCGATGGAACTGTTTACTGTGTGAGGATCCAGTGTTTGCTTTATGGGATCATATCCCCCGGACGGCTTTTCAAGTAAATATTTTGAAGACCTTGTGCATTTTCTCATAGGATTAAAGAACTTTAACCCCAAGGTTTAATGCTGGAGCTTAAGCCAACATCTGTTGGAAGCCAGAATAAATAACTGGCTCAAACACATTAGTATTAGTATTTCATTTTATTTTGTATTTTTTTTAAACATTTTGTCTGAGAGATTATCATAACACACATTCCCACACGCATTAAAGTAAGAAGATCTAGTAATAGGCACAATAATAATAACAACGACATTAATACAGTATCGACTAAAACAACAGGACAAATGCTCCACGCATGAGATTTTTAGTCCAAGTTTAAACAAAGTGGTGTCCTCTAACTGCCATTTTTCTAAAATGTACTGTTCTCGGTCAAATACACTTCAAACAGTTTACAAGACTGTTTTTTTTTTCTTTCTTTTTTTTCAGAGTGTGAGCGAATTTGGCCTGGACATCATTGAGACGCCTGAAGGAGACAAATGGCCCCAACTCATAGTCCAGCAGAGTCTCGATCGGGAGACGAAGGACACCTTTGTGATGAAAATTAAAGTTGAGGATGGTGGCACCCCTCCAAAGTCCAGCACAGCCATTTTGCAGGTCACTGTCTCAGATGTGAATGACAATCGGCCGGTGTTCAAGGACAGTGAGGTGGAGGTAAACGTTCCTGAGAATGCCCCAATGGGAACATCTGTCACTCACCTTCATGCCACTGATGCTGATCTGGGATCCAATGCTCAGATTCACTTCTCCTTCAGCAACCAAATCTCCCCTGCCACCAAACGACATTTTGCTATTGACAGCACAACTGGACTGATTACCGTCAAGCAGCCATTGGACAGGGAAGTCAACCCAGTGCACAAGCTTATAGTGCTGGCCAGTGACGGAAGCTCAACTCCTTCAAGGGCTACAGTGACTGTCAATGTTACAGACATTAATGACAACGTCCCCTCTATAGATACCCGTTATATAATGAATCTTGTTAATGGCACTGTGCTGCTGTCTGAAAATGCCCCCCTTAACACAAAAATTGCCCTAATTACTGTGACAGACAGAGATGCGGATCTGAATGGTAAAGTGACTTGTTACACTGATCACGATGTACCTTTCCGACTGAAGCCTGTCTTTAACGACCAGTTTTTGCTCGAAACCGCCGCACCATTAGATTATGAGACCACTCGAGAGTATGCGATTAGGATAGTTGCATCTGACTCCGGGAAACCTCCTCTGAACACTTCGGCAATGGTCCTGATTAAAATAAAGGATGAGAATGACAACGTCCCAGTTTTCCCTCAGCCTGAAATCCAGCTGTCCATTCCAGAAAACAATGATCCGGGCACACAGTTGATAAAAATCAGTGCAACAGATGCAGATAGTGGTTCTAATGCAGTTATTATTTATAGTCTTGGCCCAGATGCTCCTGATGGGTTTAACATAGATCCCCGCTCTGGAATCCTTTCCGTTGTCAAAAGGCTGGATAGAGAGAAGCAGGAGAAGTATTCATTCACAGTCATTGCCAGGGATAATGGTTCTGCCCCTCTTCAAAGCAACATTACCGTCAAGCTAATAGTCCAAGACCAAAATGACAACAGTCCAGCCTTCACCCATCCTGAGTACAACTTCTATGTGCCTGAGAACCTGCCTTTGTATGGGACAGTGGGTTTGATCACTGTCACGGATGCGGATGCTGGCGACAATGCAGTCGTCACTCTCTCAATCATAAATGGGAAGGACAATTTCATCATCGACCCCAAAACCGGGGTGATCAAACCAAACATTACCTTTGACAGGGAGCAACAAAGTTCCTACACGTTTGTTGTCAAGGCCGTAGATGCAGGTCAAATGCAAACCACCTCCTATGCCAAGGTCACCATAAATGTTGTTGATGTGAACGACAATAGACCGGTGTTTGTCATCCCCTCCTCAAACTACTCCTATGATCTAGTACCTTCAACCACTAGCCCTGGATCAGTGGTGACCAGAGTATTTGCCATTGACAATGACACTGGGATGAACGCTGAGCTGCAGTACAGTATTATTGGAGGGTCACCGAGAGGGCTGTTTTCCATTGACAAAATGACAGGCAACATTACTTTGCAGGAGAAGATTGTAGCAGCAGACCAAGGACTTCATAGACTGGTGGTAAAGGTCAAGGACTTGGGACAACCTGAGTCATTACATGCAATCGCCCTTGTTCATTTGTTTGTAAATGATACTGTCTCCAATGCCTCATTCATCCAGGAGCAACTTCGCAAGAGTCTGGAGACTCCTTTGGAGCGGAACATTGGGGATAACGAGGTGACACCCCAGACCAATGGCTACGTAATTGTTGTTATTGCCATAATAGCTGGGACTATGACGGTTATTCTGGTAATCTTTGTGACTGCTTTGGTACGCTGTCGACAGACACCGAGGCACAAAGTTGTCCAGAAGAGCAAGCAGAGCGGTGAGTGGGTATCACCCAACCAGGAAGGTCGGCAGATTAAAAAGAAAAAGAAAAAGAAGAAGAGATCCCCAAAAAGTTTGCTGCTGAATTTCGTAACCATTGAGGAATCCAAGTCTGATGACCCTACTCATGAGCACATCAATGGCACCTTAGACCTCCCTGTTGAACTCGAGGAGCAGACAATGGGAAAGTATAACTGGGCTACCACACCGACCACCTTCAAGCCCGACAGTCCCGACTTAGCCAAGCACTACAAATCCGCTTCCCCTCAGCCAACATTCCAGATCAAACCAGAGACCCCTGTGGCTCCCAAGAAGCATCATGTCATTCAGGAACTCCCACTGGACAACACATTCGTGGTGGGCTGTGACTCACTCTCCAAATGTTCCTCTAGCAGCTCCGACCCCTACAGCGTTTCAGAGTGCAGCTGTCAAGGGGGCTTCAAAGCACCTGGACAAATCCACACCAGACAGGTAATTCACAACTTCCTTTCTTAAACCACTCGCTGCTCCAGCTCCCATTTGTACTGTCCTTCTGATAGAAAGATGTAGAATGAAAGGTGACAGCCATGTGCGCTGAGCTTCAACATGGGCTCTAAGATGCATGCATGTCAAGATGCAATATGCAAATGTAAAAAACTTAAAAAGTGGGAGGTTGTTGGTTTTATGGTTGTGTGTTCATATTAGCAAAAACACTTCACGTCTTCACTGAAGAAAACTGTAGGAATGGAATGTTGTACATATTAGGAAGACTGTGGTAGGTAGCGAGGTGTCGGATGGCTTTGATTATGGGATGTTTTTTTTTTCTTCGTCTTCCAATCAGACGTTCAATTCTAAAGAGTAATTATTAGCAAAACAACTTTTTTTTGGTGTACAAAAAACAAGAGTGCTAGCTTGAGATTACAGCTATGTTTGTTCTTGATTGACATGCCAAATCCAAGCATGCTTGACAGAAAACCAAACAAGATAGGGTTGCATTCCACAGGCACAACTGAACAGATGCACACTGCTGAAACAATTGTTTCCCACAGAAATGCTTGATAGAACTCATTAGAGCTAAAACTTGTAACATATTAGAAAAAGGCTGATTATTTTTAAATAGAATTTCGAACTCAGTCCAAAGAAAAACATTATAAGTTGTCTCCGAGGAAAATCGCCGGCATTAATGAGATGAAAGTTCATTTGAATACTAGTATTCTAGTCTATGGTTCCAGAGGAGATGTTCCAAATGCAAAATAGCTAATAAATAAAAGCAGGTGAGGGACATAAATGTAAATTGGGGTGGAGAGAGAGGTGGCCTCGCTGCGGCGACTGGTCTTTCTCTCGGAGTGGAAGACTGAGCTGTGCGATTGTAGGTCAGAGAGATCAAGGTGAAGACAGAGCTGTGGGACTGTGTGACTTAAATAGAAGCATATTCACTAATAGCTTGAAACAACATTCATTTTCCCTATCAACTGCATGTTTTTAATGACCAGGCATTGAGTCAGGCAGCATAGCCAATTTCTCAGGCAGGTTAGAAAGCATAGGACTGAGGTCAGAGTTGTGTAAGTTTGCCAGACTCCAGAGGCCTACATTCAGACTGAAGCATAAGACTGAGCATGTATACAATGATAGGATACTAGAAAGGACACCATCTACATGATCAGCAACTAACAGCCCAAAATATATATTTTTTTTCCTCATCTTCTTTATTTTATTTTTTTTAGCATTCAATCACAGACAAATCTTCTTTTTTTGTTGTTTTTCTGTAATATCATGTCATCCACTGTGAGCTCTTGTCCTTATTGAAGAAAATCCCCCTCTGCATATTTCTTACAAATTACAGTATATCCACTCAGATGCTTTGTGCGCATGGTAATTTAAGGTGACACCCACACATAGCTGATGTTCCATTTTCACCATGAGGCCTTTATTTTAAAATGCAGTTAAAAGCAACGCTCTGCCATGGTGCATTATACATAAGCCTGCTTACATAGTGAGATTATGGAATGACACATAATTCAGGTTAGGTTTGTAATTTGCCCTGCCATAGTTGTCTTCCTGCTTCTGTGTATTTTGAAATATGCAGAAATATTTGTCGAAGGTTCAGAAACCTTGCATCAGATTCTTGAAATATTTGTGATTAAAATCCTATTCAGACGGTGCCTTGTGGTGCTTTGTACTGTGCTGTACTATAGCCACTGCAGCAAATTAGTCTGTGTGTGTGTGTGTGTGTGTGTACAACATATATATGTATATATTTTTAATCTGTTTATTTATCAAATAATTTTAAGCACTTTTGTAGAAGAATGAAAGAGTGGAAGACTATAAATGCATACAAAACTAATAAATAAATTACTGTATGCATGTGTTTGTGTGTGTGTGTGTTTTATATTTCTGTACATCTTAAAGATATCCTGTATGATTTGACAGTTATAGACTATTGAAGAATAAATTAGAAAGTAGTTAGACAGTGTTGAATCCTCTTATGAATCACGTTGAATCAAGTTCTCTTTATGTTGTATCTTACCATTTCATACTTTCAGTAAAGCAATTTTTTCCTTTTATATGTTAGCTATTGTCTATATTTCTTCTTTCTTAGTCATTTTAAGCCACGGATATCAGCTCAGAGCCACAACTGACGAACAGGCAGTGTATATTGCAGTAGAGAATCTACAATATCAGATCATGTCTTGTACCCCCTGGCTCCATATTTAGTGAAAAATCTCTAGTGTCTCATGTTAGCTATAAAGCAGTGACACAAATGTCAGCATTATTTAACTTTAGCGACCCCATCTCGATGTCTGAGAAACATCATGTCTGAATTTGCCATGATGAATAGGTGTGAGAACATTTGTAGGGACCATTAAAGGATGCACTTCTCCTAGGAAACGCTCGCTGATGAAGGTCAATGGGGTGCTTAGCAGGGCTAGGAATGATGTCAGCATCAAAGAAAAGCTCGTCAAAATACAACACGTTTATGGGCCATATGGCTCATAATACCATCAGTGGTCCATTCTGCATTCCAAGCACCACCACCAACCTCTTTCCCACCCCTTTCACTCATCTGTGTCTTTCTTTTATCTTTTGTCTCCCTGTTCTCAGACAATGATTTTAGAGGTCAATCCCTCTGGTGGTGGGGGTGGGGTATTCTGTCTGAATACACACTTTAGTTGTGGCAGATCAAGTAAATTCCACCGTACTTGACTGATCCCTGGCAAGGCCGTGAATATGCAAGAACTCTAGTCGAATCAAATGCTATAAGGCCTCTATATTCAGAGCAGGGGTGTATTTGAGGTCAGTTGCTTGGCCGTTCTAACCTCATGTTACTTGCAAACCCGTCTCCAGTTGGATTGGTATGAATATGCCCTCACAGGCTTATGGGGTCTCACAGTCAAACACATTTTCTTTGCATCAGGCTTCATGGCACATTCAGCATTTCAAAAGCATCATAAAATATGGGAGAGGATGTCCTTGAGTCCACAGTTTGTGCTCTCAACCACCCGCGTTTCAATAATTCAAATTCTACTTCATTTTTGAATCTCGCCGGGCATAGGGCAGATGTGCCTAGATTTCCAACTAAACACATTTTTTTTAGAACTTGAAGTGATTGATCTCTCTTGAATTTCTCTCTCTGTATTGATTACCTCCAGTTGTGTCAAACTCCAGGTGATTTCTGCAGCGTTTAGCCCATCAGCATTTCTTGCACATCTTGGCCTTTAGTAATATATTCCACACGTTTGTTTAAAATTTACTAGCTTTAAGTAAGTTTGTTGTTGGTTTTTTTTGACATAGAGCATATATGTATAAATATACATATGTAAATGTATTTTCATTCTTAAGGTTACAAATAGCATGAGAGTTTTTTTTTTTTCTCCCATAATTATTTAATTTTTTATTTATTATTTGTTTTTTTACATTTTTGCTGTCACACTATTTATATATATATATATATATATATATATATAAAATTGTTTTTGTGCTCTTTTTTTTCTTGGTATGTTGCAGTTGTTTTCACATATTAAACAACAGTTGTAAAACTTTTATCTTTCTGCTTAGGGTCAATAAACTTAAATTTTGCTTTTGCCTGGACAATTAAAAAAAGTTATTAATTATAATTTGTTGTCTTTAAAAAAAAAAAAAAATTTAAGTGCCAAAATCTCTATTATTATTATTAATATAATAAAAAAAAATTTACTACTTTCATTCCACGGAGATACATCAAATTTATTATAAGTGGCGGTACATGTATATATGTTAAAAGTCATTAAAGCATAAAACGTGCGAGGAAACCTGAATTGATTCATATGCGTAAATTTAATGGACATGTGTGTTTCCCAGGAAACGAACCATGACCTTGACATCACTGCCATCATGTTGCACCATGTTAAATGTTGAAGCTGCATTGTAAAAGTCACTCAGTGTTAATTTAGCATTGCTGAAGAGTGAATCCACAGCACAAAGAGCTTGAAATGGTTCTTTTCCTCTTTCACACGCTCATTAACAGGCTCTCTGCAGCTTGTTGATATATTTCAACGACAAATTTAAAAGAAGTGAATTTAATCTTATCAGCTGAGTTGAGTTTTATAATCATATTTTTAAAAAACATGTTCATTACCAGTTATGAAAAAAAAAAGATGTTTTAATCACATGAGCTCCCTGTTGTCATCAGTGAATGAGTGTTGCTGTAGTGTGGTGGGTGTAACGGCACATTTGGAGCAAAAAGCAATTTGGTTTACCTGCATGCACTGACGATTCACTTTTCCCAGCATTCTTCAAGGCAAATCCGACGAGATGAAACAAACGCGAACCTCTTTCGGTCTGTTCCTTGAAGAATGCTGATTCTCTCCCCCTCTCTCTATGTATGCACGTGAATGTATATGTCCAGAGAGAGAGAGGCCTTCATTATCATCTTACACAGTACATACTGCAGCTTAGCAAGCCAGATGATTTTGTAACTACAATCTCCCTATATCTGTCTGTCTCTCTATATTACAGGAGACGGCACTGAAACCACCACTCTATGGCACACTCTGTGGCACAGGTACAGCTCGCTCCCACAGGATAAAAATCAATCTCTAGCTGCCATTTCCTAAAGAGAGGGAGGGAGGGAGAGGAAGGCACTCACTGAAGAGGTGAAAACACGAACTGTACAGATTCTTCAGCCTCAAACGAGTCCTAGAGAGTAACGCCAGACTAATTTATCCGTCCGAAACTCTGCTTGTGACTTGTGGGAGGTTTGAAATGCTTTGTTTAACCCCTTTTTGTCCTCATTCACCGGATAGGCACCGAATAGAGAGACACCTCCACTCTGCTTATCCAAATGGAATATGAATATGGCAAAGACCTCTGTATAGGATGTTTATATAGAAATGTATTTATGTATAGCAGCAGCACAGTCCTTGTCGTCTGTGTGTCTATTTATTGATTTTGTTCACTGGTTTTCTTGATTTGACATATTAGACAAAGTTCAATGAAACTTCGACGTGCCTGGTGGTTGTTTCTCTTTTTTTCCCCCCTTTTTTCATATCCTTTGCTCACCTGCTTTTACTGTTTCATTTGTTCATTCTGTGCTCGTATCCGATAGATCACGGCAAACTCCTCTTCACCAATTGCCACGGCTCTCCTCGCACCGTCCCAACGCTTGTTAACATTGAAATGCATGGCCCTCAATAGGAGGTACCAACACGTTTTAACTGTCACTGATTGCCTCCGACTTTGGGACGCGGAAGATTCGGAAACAACCCTAATGCTTTGCTAAGCTGCAATTATATGGGACAGCGCTCCCGCTTCCTAATCAAAGAATCCCCCTGTACGCAGTAGAAAGGGACACCGGGTCTGACCTCTATATGTTGTCTGTTGTAGTTCGCTTTTACCAGAGCCAATATAACCTGTGAGATGTATTTACTGATTTTGAATAGAAAGCCTCCGGCAATCTTGTCATACAAGATGGTAGGTTTTAGTTACATCACCTGGGTGTTTGTATATTCTGAAACTGACATGCTATGTATTCTTACAACCGAGACGACTTAAAAAAAATAAACAAGTATATTAAAAGTAGAGAAAACAGTACAGAGCATGAGAATACACGTGGACTATTCCAATTTTATGTCAACAGCAATAAATTTACGATAAATCCAGAAATCACCCTACATGAGCACTTTAAAGTCGTGATAATAAGCATCCCACAGCTAAAGCGCTCTTTTGTGAAACTTAACAGTCGGGTTTTTCCTTCTTGAATGACTATTACATCACTAATGAATTGCTTCGATGGATAGCACTTTTGTTCGAGCAGTAATTTACTCCTTTTTAGCAAATGGACTGATTTGTAGAAGTGTCTTTGGGCCCAAATGTTTGACCTCTTATTCTTGCGGAGGTATCGGATATCTTAATGGTGTCAAGTGTAACGCTCTGGAGTAGGAAACACAGAATGACTCACACAACTGTAGCACTGTGCAAGAAACTATTAGACATGCCTGGATATTCGCCATTGACAAAGAATGAGAGGGGAGGGAAAAACAAGATTTACTTTTTGTTTTCATGTAAGGAGTTGGTTCAATCACTTTCATTATATATGAAGCACCTTACATTATCTTTGTATTCTCCGTTGATTTGCCAACATGTGAAGTAAACTGTATATAACTGTTTTATGTATGTTTGAGCTTTGGAAGTTTATTAAAGTCTTTTGCATTGTACTGCACATTTCCATGCGTCATTTATTGAACAAACAATGTACGGTGGGGTACAAAACGCTGAGTTCACTTGTGATAATGCTTATGTATTGTATTTTTCTAATGTTAATATTACCACAAAACCAGTCTTGAGTCGCTGGGTTTATATTGGTAGCAATAACCAAAAATGCATGTTGTAATTGTTATGTGTCAAAATTATAGATTTTTCTTTTATCTCAAAAAAACATTATGATATTAAGTAAAGATCAGGTTCCATAAAGATATTTTGTACATTTTTTACTGTAAGCATATTAAAACCTTATTTATGATTAGTCACATGCATTGCTAAGAACTTCATTTGGACAGATTTAATCGTTTTTGCACCCTCGAATTATGATTTTCAGATGGTTGTATCTCGGCCAAATATTGTTTAACCTTATTGTTAAATATTGCTTTATTTAGCTTATTATCAGCTTTCAGATGATGTATAAATCTTAATTTAAAAAAAAAAATTGACACTTTATGAGTGGTTTTGTTGTCCGGTGTCAATTTTGTTATTATAACTATTATTACAGTTTGCATTCATTAATGCATTCACTAACATTAAATAATAATGCAAAGTTTGTTTATAAGGTCTCTTTTTTGGTTTTGTACTAAGTATTACTTGATTTGTTTACTTTTCAAATATTTATTTTTGGACCGTGAAGCTTTAAACTAAATGTTGTGGTGGACTAATTAAAACTTGAATCAAAAACAGAAGTCATGTCGGGCCACATGGGCTCTATAAACTCACAAGTACACTGCGGTCTGTGGAAGTACATAAATTACACATCACAACCACGTTTATTTTGCCCAGTTATGCAACTGCACTGGTATTTATGCGTCTTTTGAAATATACCTTTTTTTAAAAGACTGAACAATTACAATTTTAAGGCTCGCTGATCACACGACCGTATCTCCTCAACATCCGTTTGCAAGCGGGCCCAAGAGCCAGCCGTTGTTCCCATGTATGTGGTTTCAAAGCAGCTGTTCCAGAAGTTCACATGAAAGAAAGGAGAAATGAGAGACGCAATGGAAAACAATTTAATTGCTTATCAAAGTTACTTTAAATTGCACGACTGGAGAGCTAATCATTTCCCTTGAGGGAAAAATGTCCTTGGCGATTAAAGAAAATGGTGCACATACACTACGTTGAGCTTGTATCTTTTTTTTTTTTCTTCCTGAGGTAGTATGCAAATGTCAGCCTGCTATTAATATTGCAATGTAAACTCTCAATGTGCTAAACTCATGACGATGTTGGCATGTACACTTCCTTAAGAACTGTACTATCACCAAAGCACATATGCTCTATACCCATAACAATTTTTGCTCACTCAACTTGCATAAGCATTTCAGATGAATATGAAACCATGTTTAACAATTCAGTGTCACAGATAACTTACAATCAGCGGGCTGCTGCTTTCACGCCGGCTTATAGCAGAAATAGTGATTTAACTTGATGTCTTTTTATAACTCAAACAGCGCTAGCAACGCCAAGGTCATCGGTTCAATTCCCAGAGAAGGCATGAACTGATTGAATATTGCGTGAATGCAAGTGGCTTTGGATAAAAGCATCTGCCAAATGCATAAATGTAAATATCGTTTTATCAGTTTAGAGTAAAGAACAAACTCTAGCACAGTTATGTAGGAAATAATTTGCCTTGTACGGCGGTCAATTATAGGCTACTGTTAAGTGGTCATTACACAAATCTGAGCACTGAATGCCGCAATCGACCAATCGCAATCAAGTATTCCAGAGAGTCTTACTGTCTTTGGATTTAAAGAATGGGAAAAAATCTTCCGACAGATTGGTCTCCATCTGCTGGCAAATTATGTTTCTTAAAGATATGTAATTTAGCCATTGTTATTCTTCAAATTGACTGTGACAGCTGAGGAGAGTTTCTTGTGCTGGCTTTGCTTGATTTGTGGCATTGAGCTTAACTGTATTATTTGTTTGACAGCGTTTAGAGGAAAGAGATTTCTCATTGAATCAAATGCTAGAAATGCTAGCTGCACGCTGTGGATTGTGTGGCTCCATGTGGTGCGCGCACAGCTAACATACCTGCACGTTTGCTCATAATCTAATAAAGCAACTGTCAATAAGGAGACTGATTAACTGAGTCTGTAAAGGTATGGCCTCAGTAATGGAGATGCCTCAGGGATTGACCGCATTAGCCTAGCATAACCTTCAACATATTAAAGGTGCAGTTCATCCAAAAATTTTTAATCATTTGCACACAAAACAAGATTTTTAATGACATTACAGTTCAAAAGTTTGAGGTCAGTGTTTTTTTTTTATGTTGTCTGTGTTAGTTATATATACCGAGTAATATTATTGTATTGTAAGTACTTGGTTATGTGAATTGATTATAGGTTATAGGTTAGTGTTTGGTTAGTTTGTAAGAATAGAATTCCCTTAGAAGGTTCCAAGCAGTTTTGAGAGATTGAGCTTCAGAGTTTTTGCATTCCCTTCAACTGTGTAGATTTTTGTTGTTGTTTTTTTTTTTTCACATAATGTAAATAAGATGTCACATAACAATAATATGTGAATTCGCAAAAACAGATAACATTTTTTTTTTTTTTTTTTTTAAAGTAAGGTGTTTATTTTAAGTGTTTCTTTTAACCTAGTCAAAAAACAAAAAAAAAAACAAAAAAAACATTTTGATTGAGTTTAATTGGTATGCAAAAAAAAAAAAGTGTTTATTGAGTGCTGTAGTTATCTGTTTTTGTATATGAACTCTTCAAAAATGTCAGATAGAACCAAGGGAAAATATTAAAACAGTATTATTATCTAAAAAAAAATATTCTGCAAACATTTAGCTTTTTGTTTTTTGATTAAAGAATCCTGATAAAAATATAACCATATTTTTGTGAGCCACAAACGGCATTTCTAAGAAATCATGTAACACTGAAAACCGATGTGATGATGCTAAAACAAAAGCTTTGCATCACAGAAATAAATTACATTTCAACATATATTCAAATAGCACTGCGATTATTAAATTATGAAAATATTAAATTATTTTAGTGTAAATTGAATCAAATCAATGCAGTCTTGGTTTTTTGGGGGCGGGGGTAATGCCATGAAAGTTAATAGTTTGTGTGAGCAATCCTTTTAATGTCACGTGTGCTTGCACTTTACTCATAAATCTGACCTTCCACAGAGTCACAACCATCAGAAACGCATTGTTTGCTTAATTTTTAAAATAGTTTGCTCTTTCCATTCCCTCAGCCTGTTGGTGGGAAGAACAAATGCATAAATACATAAATTACATCTAAAAATAGCTATAGAGAGTCGCGTTTAATTTTGATTAATTTAAAGAAACTTGGCGATTTGAAACAAGCTGCACTGCTAGGCGCAGCACAATGAAAGTGAAACCAGTGAGGAATTGCATTACTTGACTCTGAATGCCTATGAAAGTACCTCTCCGGCAGGTGCTGACTACTAGAGTGCTGCACCATAGGAGAGCTCATGAATTAATAAATCGCCTGGACTTTAGAATGACAAAATGTATCTTGAGGAGGACAGACTAGGATCAGATTGCTGAGAAAGTGCAACAAAACATATGTCTTGAGATCGTATTTATAATTCATATCGATCATATCCTGTGTCATCAGTATTACATCACACACACAGAGGAGCAGAATGGGGCCGGGATTTGAGGGTCCGTCGTTATAAATGATCAGGTACACCGGGGAATCACTGCAGACTGAGAATACGGTGTCCAAGTCCCAAAGGGTTTGCTGATTATCTCTATGTAGTGCTATTTATGCATCCCAGTGCAGCGGTGTAGGAAGCAGGAAGATGGTCTCTGTTATTTGCACTCAAGGCAGTGCTGCCAAATCTCAGCCAGACTGAATAATTCAATCATGCTTTTCTTTTTTGCACTACTACATTTGTGTGTTGGAAAATCCAAGCGGTGCTCAAAGACACCGGCCGTCACTGTGGCTTGTTAAATTGTACCCACTGGTTAAAAGTACAGTTGTATAAATATTCACAAGCCACACAGTGATGACTATTTTTAGGCTGCATGGATTTGCATACAATCGCTCTGAGATGGCTGATATTAATGTTGCTAATTGTGATTCTGTGTGTATGCGCAAGCGTCTTTTGTCAATTAGAAAGTCTGTTTCTCACATTTCGAATGCAGAAGAGGTCGTCCTAAATGGATCTCCGCAGCCCGTATAGCTTTTTGTTGGTTTTCGGGAAACTAGGAATTGCTTTTAAACATGATTGTCGTTCTTGTTTGTCTAGGATTGCCAGGTTGTATAGGCTTATTATTCCGAAGGGAAAATGTAAAAGAGCTTCAAAATAAATACACTGCTGTCTGATTAAATGCTCTCGAAATTCAATTGAAGAACGTTGTTATACACTAATCTTCCGGAGGACGCTGTCTTAGAAATACGTTCTTTAAAAACAAGGGATCAGAATTCAATTTCCAAAGCTTGTTTTTCATTTTGTCTGCATAGTCATTCTAGCAAGGTAACTTTTGTGTGTCGCGTCTTAGCGCCGCTCTGTATTTATTTCGAAATGGCATGCCGTTATTATGGTTTTTCATGTACAGTATGCTGAAAGGGGAGAGTTCACCCATTAGCAATGTTGCCTTTTTTTAATCATCTTCATGTCGTTCCAAACCTCACGACTTTCTTTCTTCCGTGGAACATATAACTAAGATGGTTTGACAACGGAGGTCGGAGGTCACCAAATGGTTACCAACATTCTTCAAAATATTTACATTTGTGTTTTGCAGAAGATGGAAGGTCATACAGCTTTGGGAAAAAACATTGGGTAAATACATTTTCATTTTTGGATGACCGATCCCTTTGACATTCACCACTCTCACATTAATCATTCAGCTTTGTATTAAATAAAGCACAGCTGACTTACTTTCATTGTCATACTTTCATTGATTTACTGTTGTAAATCAATGAAATGCTCTATTTATCGAAGGACAAGCACCTGCAATTCCGGCCAAATTAGAGATCTGGTTTAATAAAAAGATTGATTGGTGAAATTAAAGAATGATTTCATTAAAAAAAAAAAAAAAAAAAAAAAGAATTGATAATTGTGTCTCTAACTGGTCTGCTTAGCTAAAAACACTTCTTTTACAGGTACTGCAGGATTTGTAGATTAGCTATAATTAAAAGTTTACACTTTACAAAAATGTTTGCAGTTCGTTTTTAATATTACATTTTAGTGCAAAAATAGAGCAAACAACAACAGTGTTCCTAAAATGTAAGTCACTTCATATTTACTTTTGTATTAAAACAAATATTTTCACATTTGCAAACTTGATCTCCTCACGATATCAGAAACCACCATTTTCTGAAATACACTTATTTCTATTAGTTACATCGTCTCTATACTTTGTTTGTTACCAAAAAATGACAAACACTGCAGTCTGCTTTCCAGATCTGTCCTGTGAAGAGCACGACGAGCAGTGATAAAGAAACTGTCTGAAGACGGCATCTCACAGCGAACCATAAACACAGCACTACATTAATGTGCAGAACTGGGACAAAGAGTATAGAAGCTTATATACTCCTTGCTGGGATCGTAGTGTTTTGAATGGATAAAATATAAAAATCACTTTTGATTTCAAAATAAGTCTTTCCAGCCGTGGGTATAACCCTTGGTTTATATGATGTTACTTTTGAATACTTTCAGTGTATTACAATTGTAACAAAATGTATATCTTTCAAAGATTCTCAGGTGACTTCCGTTATAAACTAAAAAATGCTTTTGAAAATTTAACACTTTATTTTAGGGTCTCTGAAATATTCTATTACTAGAATATTACCCATTTTTTAGTACTAATTAAACACATATTAATGCTTTATTTTGCATGAACTTATTCTGCATCCCTAATCTTACCCAATACCAAAACCTAACAACTACTTTATTAATTAGAAGCAGCAAATTAGGAATGTATTTAGGGAGAAGTCATAGTTAATAGAAAATTAGTGTTCCCTGTTCTAAAGTGTTCTCAAATTGCTTATACATTACACAATGAATTAGAAAGATTTAATTGTTGCTTCAAACTGTTTTGAATTACATGTACAGTTTGAAGGTCATGAATAGTATTTGAATATTCTGACTTCTTATTATTTATTATTATTATTTTTTTAAAAATCACTTCTTACAGTGTATGGAAAAGAGCAGCATTCTTCAAATTATCTCTTTTTTGTGCTCTGCTGTTCAGAGAAATCCATATCCATATAATTTGGAACAACCCAAGGGTGAGTATATAACGAAAGAATCTTCATATATGGGTCAACTAAGTGCTAAATACATGTGCTGATTTGCCACAGAAAGCAGTTCTTCCATCTTTAGAGCTTATTATGTCTAGGAAACGGTGTCGCGTGGAACAGATGACCAGCTGAGTGTTGCAGGACATTTGCACGAGATCTTTCATAAGTGGGTAAGCAGAAGATCGGCTAAAGTCAGGTTGGGAGGCGTTGACTTAAAGACACTGTCCAGAGCCACTGTAATCCAGGTAATCCAGCACAGATTTCTTGATTTGTGCTCGTAAAAGAGATTGAAGGACGATAAGAGCCCAGCCCCATCTTAGAATAGCTGGTAATCTGGTTTGGACAGAGGACTCAGGGGTATTTACCCAGCCTTAACATTTGTTGAAACAGATGGTATGAAGGAGGGGTTGGAGCCACCAAACTTCTTCCTCCATCTACAGGACAAAAAATAAGGGGGGGAAAGAACAGTGGATGATAATCAATGTTGTTTATTTTGCTGCTTGACTTCTTAAGTACTGTCAGCCAGATTATAGGCTTTCCTGGGGATAATCGGAGGCGGCAGACAATTGCCTTTTTTCCATCCTGAAAGTATCCCTTGTGACGGCGTAAAGAAGGCGGTTTAGGGTGGATGCCGACTCTTAATTCCTGATTAGTCCTGTTCCAAACCTTGCTAAAATTAACTGGGCAGGGTGCTAATCACTGAGCCTCAGACACTCTCTGCCGGCGAGTTTACGCTGCGTAGCTGACATGGAGTAGAAGTCTCTAGAGTGAGACCCAATTAGGGCAGGCTTTTGAACCCTGCTCCGAGCAATGTTTGACCACACAATGGACAAGCGATTTGCTCAGAGCCATTGTTACTTTGTTGACTTTATAATAGCCCCTCAACAGAGCTGTCCCTCAACATGGCTTCGAACAGACAGCCGTCGCTCCTAAGCCTGGTCTGAATAGCATTTTGAATATTTGAAAAGAAATGAAAGGAATAATGACACACAATACAGTTCAGAAGTTTGGGGTCAGAATGGTTTTGAAAGAAGGCTTTTATACTCACTAAGGCTGCGTTTGTATGATCAAAAATACAGTAAAAATTGTAACGATGAATGGCACATGCATGTATATGTTTAAATTTTACGTTTATACATTAAACATATTTGGTAACACTTTAGAATTGGGAACAATAATTTATTTTATCTGCAACTGCAATTCTTAATTTGCTGCTTATTATAATAGTTAGTTGTTAAAGATTAGGGATGCAGAACAAGGCATTAATATGTGTTTAATTGGTACTAATGAATGACATGTATTCTAGCAATAAGCAAGTCAAAAGACCTTAAAATAAAGAGTTATCATATCATATATAATTCAAATATATAAATGTATATGTAAATCTTTTCAAAATAAATAATGTGTGTATATAAATAAAATTTTCTTCGGAAAAAAAGTCTTACCAACTTTTAAATGGTAGTGTATAAGTATTCTTTTTTCTATGAAAAGTCATTTTTATAAGAAGATCATTTCTAAAAAGGCATGTCCTTAGTTTTATATTTATATTATATTATAGTTCCTCGTTTTTGTTTTATCTCTCAAAGTTATGAGATTGTTGCAGAAGGTCTGTAGAGAAGCTAATTCTTTCAACGCCGCTACATTGAACCTTTCAGATATGCTTCCCTACTTTTTAGCCACCTCACCATCAAGGGATGGACAACAAGCGCAGCCGGGACATATTTCTCTAATTAGTCCGCATCAGACTCATTAGTGCTTGGAACAACACGAGCGGATGACGTCTGGACATCACGTAGCCAGGAGACCACATAATGCACTTTTAAAGGTGAACCGGTGCTAGACTGGAGGGGGGACAAAAGTGTTAACAGAATAGATCTGCATTGTATAACGCGGTCAAATGATGCAAAATGGAATTTAATTCAATTAGCCTTCCTTTTTAATTGGAGAAAAACGTGTGATCCGGGGCCAGATTGAATGGCTGGAGCTCGTGATTTAATATGCATCTCCAGCAGGCAGCCAGACCCGTTCAGAGGAAGCTAAACGACAGCAAGCAGACTGTTAAGTTTCCAGGAGACAAAGAAATTAGAATTATGCAAGCTTGTATTGACTTCCAGAGTTAACTGGCTGGCAGAGGTTATTAGCAAATGTCAATATCAGGGCAGTAAGCTTGCTATTTTTAAGTTCGCTATTCATAGTATGGATCATTACATATTTATGACATCCAAACTTTGTGTTGCTTTGGACTCGAGTACAAAATCCTGATCTGGAATGTCAACAAAATGTCAGCTCCGGTATTACATTGCAAAACAGGCCCGAGAAGATTTCATTATAGGATAGTGTGTGTGCCATTACGCGTTCATTATATTAAATTTGGCTGCAGGCAGTCAAATGTAAGAGAGGCGAGCCTGCTGTTCAGGGGAACGCGAGCAGGAGCTGGAAACATACTGTTCGTACAGATTGTCGGCCCCAGAGAGCTGCCCTGTAGACCCTGCATGCCTTCGGATGCCTGCCGCTTGCCTAGTAAGCACTTTGAAAGCTACTGTATTGTTTAATACCTTGCCGAACTCTTTGCCTCCCTCCATCTAACAGCAGTGGCTTTTGTCACACATGATGGCTGCTTGAAAAATTGTATATATTTTCTAAATAAATAGGACAAAGAGGCGCTAAAAGATAAATGACTTTCCTCGGCTGCAGTCTTGCGCTCCTTTATGAAACATTTTTTTTAGTACGGTTTCTCATTGCTCAAATGAAACAAATGCTTTTTTGAAGCAAGCACTTCTCTAAATACACCTCAAGTGATTCTTTGGAATTGTTTGAGATTTTAATATTTGGACAGAAAGCGCCTTGGATCGTATTTTGAAACTTCACAAGACCAGACCAAAGCGCTTTTTTATAATTTTTTTTTTTTTTTTTTTCAAAGCTCACTGATGTTTTGACATCCCATAAAGGCATAAACAACTCATATGGTCATTGCTGTTTCAAATGTTGTATTTTTTTGTGCATTGTTTTATCGCCAGATGAAAGACAGTAGTATTCTCTTTTGTGAGCGGCAAACTTTCATATCGCTTTTTTATTTTTTAAATCCTGCCATGTTTCAGTGCAAATGAGCTTTGGCTGTTCTGCAATCTGTCTGCATGGGGCGAAGCCTTCGGAGTGCTATGGATGGCGGGTATGATAAATCTCAATATGCAGAAACCAAGCACATGGACAGATAATGTTATTCCTCCTCCAAAACATTGAGCCACTGTCCCTTAAAATGAACAGCTGAGCTCATGCGATCAAGCGAAACGTGCTAAAACGTTTTGAAACAATCATCATAACTCATTCATTAGCTGAGCATGTGAAGTCTACCTTTGATAAATCAGTTAAACGGATTATTGCATGTGATTTCTACCAACGCCATAGTTATTTGTGATGTTTTTTGGCTGGTTAGATCTCACAAGATGAAATGTATTCACCTCAGCCTTCACCAGAGCAGATCGTCATTTTGCTGCAGTCACACGTAGTTTGAAGTCTGACTAAAGTGCTGTCAAGCTTTAAGTGCAGAGTATTTGCTGTGCTTGTTTTCTATTTGTTTGCGTGGCAGGGACCTCAGGTGTAAAGACATGTTGGTGACACAACAAAGCCGTCGTACTGAATGATATTGAAATCAATGAGGTATGTTCATGCCATCACTCGCAGTCTTTCTTTAGCACGTGTCACACTCCAATGAGGGAGTCAATCTGTACTAATTAAACTTAGGCGAGAGTGCCTGTGGACTGGCAGCTCTGTCTAACTTGATTTACACCCTGATAGCTCTAAATCAAGACTACACGAGTTTACAGAAGCACAGCTGCAGTATTTACAGGAGCCACGGTTCAGTTTTATATATGTTTTTATTAAAGACAAATCTTTGTGTAATCTTGCATATTTATAATTAATATTTGTGATGGAGATTTCATGACATTTATGTTCTTTTTTTAATCTTTTAATCTTTACTTTATTTTGCATGCAGTTTTAATGATGAGAATAATCAAACTAAAATTATTTGTTTATTATATAGCTGACTGAAATTTAATTAAATTAAATTAAACAAAATCAAATCAAGTAATTGTAATAAATTAACTCTTTTTATTTTTTTGTCTAGGCAACATTTCTTAGTGTAGTTTATCTTGATGTACTAAAGTAACCACCTCTGGGGTCTGAATAGATTTTGGGGCCCTTGAGATGTTTTGACTTGCTCTGATATTTGTGTTTATTTCAACTACTTATATAACATACTATTGACCAACACACAACTGTGCTACAATAATATGTGACCAAGATGAATGTACATGTTGGCATTTAAAAAAAAAAAAAAAAAAAAAATATATATATATATATATATATATATTTTGCGTGGTTAGTAGGTTTTGGGAAAATAAAAGTAGCTGAGATAAGGCCATAGAACTCATACTAAATAGTCCTGAATAAGACTTTTGAGTAACCATCCTTATAGGCTAGAATATTTACTTCAAAATGACGTGAACATGATTTCAATTACTTATTCACAGAAAACAATATAGTGTTTTAAATTTTAAAAGACATGTTTTGAGGCTAAAAGTCTGTATGCGAGGGCATGAGAATGGCCATTAATATTCAGTGATTATCACCTGTAGAGACAAAGACCACTCCCATAATGGCCCATTAGTGACAGTGAAAAAATTACTGTGTTTTTAAATTATTTGTTTTTTAATTTACAACAAAGTATAATTTAAACATACATAATGAAGGTCAAAGATACATTATTGAGCACACTGATCTAACAGAGATGTGAACAGACTTTGAGTCAATCCTGAAAACAAGTGATCCCTGTAAATACGTGATATTTAAATGTTTGCTACTTCTTTCCATGAATTCAAGAAAAAAAATAACCACCATCAGTATTCAAGGAGCTTGTTTTACCAGAGAATATCAGTGTAGTTGAACATCTGATGATGGTACAGCACTCCATCAAATAGCACAAAATAGTAAAAATAGTAAATAGTTTGAAGAGTGAAAGTCATATGGATCTGTGGAGCAGATTTTTGATCACTAAAAAACAAAACAAACAAGCATAAAAACATCTGTGATTGTTAATATCAGTACCCTATATATTTATATATAATGATTTCGTAGTCATAGACCTGCGCATGCTTTGTATTATTGTAAAAATGATCTTTTATATCAAAGAAAACACACTTTTGTTGTTACTGACAGTGTACTCAAAAAAACAAGTAGACACCTAACAGATTCAAATGGTGTATAACACTTGTGTGATTAAAGTCAACAGAGTATTTTTAGTGTCTTTTGCATTGATAAGATAAAAAAAGAAGCTGGTCATGCCGGCGTGACCTTCGACCTTACACTGGAGCTAAAATAAATGCATGTGCATTTTTTAGCTATTTATTTATTGTTTTCTATACATTTTTATTAATTTATAAAATTTTATAAAAATAAACTAATAGATGTAGTATTCTGTGTCGTCCAATTTACAATGTATTATTTGTAAACATGTTATTTAAGCTTTATCATTTAAATGCTATCTATGTTTATATACAAGCATATATATGTCTGTAGATGTACATACAAATAATACATTACATTTGCTAGCCTTTTGCTGGTTGTAACCCGTTTGAACCATGTGAAGTTCTCCTAGAAATAATACAACTGAGAGAACATGTAATCTATATAGCATAATACATTTATTGCATGCAAAACATCAATACCAGCACAGCAGACAGAGCGTCTAGCCATAATAGCGAACCATAATGCACCAAATGACTAATATAGTCTATTTTCCAGACCCTGGTTTTGATGCTGGTTCACTAGCGATGCTGTTTGATGGGTTGTAAATTTGCTTTGTGTCGAGGCAACAGCGAGCAGACCAGGACACATTCCTTACGGCTAATTCACTTCATAGATTAGCACATACAGCGACTACATGTGTTCGGCACAGGGAGATGGACAGCTCTTGAGCGCATTGTGAGAACAGAGCTCATTTCATTGTGTGGATGATTGGGTTCTCCTGCTGGAGATAATGACTGTGCCCTCCTTTGACTTTGAGGCAGTGACCTGAAATAAGGCCCACAAGTGAAACCGGAGTCCGTCTGAACCTGTGTGTGATTAAGGTCACCCAGACATACCACATTTTCTTGACCCTCTGCTCACATCGACCACAGCTTGAATTCATCGGGGAGTCTTTTGTAGTTCTCGTCACAATGCAAACATCAGACCTCGGCTGAATGGCGGGGGCGAGGTGATGCTGAGGCACTCGAACTGTCCAGTAGCCGTCGCTTTTCTTATTTTCTGACGGTTTGATAATACTCACCGGGGAATTTTTAAAAGCATATTCGGCTTGCTAGCTTACCAAGGACAAGCATTCAGTCATGACCACAGTGCTAAAACCGGCATGTCGAGTAATTAGTAAGATGGCAACTCATGAAAAAAGACACTGGGCTGCAGCTCATGCTGAATGTTCCCAGCTGAATATGGCCTGTAATGTGAGATTTATGAGTTTCAACACAGAGTTTACTCTCAATTCATCTCCTTGCTGTGCCCTATTGGGCCGTCAAAGTCAGCCTTTTTTTTTTTTTTACCTTAAAGTGTCCTGTCGGCGCTGACCAATATTGCGTGGTGGCATGGTGTAGTATAACAGATGACTCTTGCACTTTTTCACTGTTGCCGCTGGCGATGTAGGACAGCTTACTGACGTTGTGTATGGATGAACAGTAATTCCTAGAAAGGTACTTACATTTTTAAGGCTTCTACTTAAAAACACTTACGACTTAATTCACTTAAGACCAGAATGATAAGAATTAAGCATAATGGGTTTTTTTCTTAAATATTCATACCATTTCATAACGCCATAATATACAGTATGTGTCTAGTGCAAAAGCAATTTTTCAAAGGATAACTGAAACATTTATGCTAGAATATGAAGATTTTTTTTATATCCAGCTGGGTTTCTAGAACTACAGTAGCATCTATTGATTGATTTTCAGGTGGCAGATGATAGGAGGATGTAACTTTATTCGTAATGTTTATGTAAAACATTGATCAGAGGTAAATTATGTATCATGCTAGACTGAATAGGCAATGGAAATTATTTAAAAAGAATTGCGAGGGTTATTTTTCTGCAATCACAATGTTAGGATTCAATCTAAAGAGCTCAGAGTTAAGTTCCAAACAACTTCCCATCTTACTCTCTTTTCTTTTATGCTGCTGGAATTCAGCTTTAATGAAACACAATAGACAGTTATCCCATTTTATTTTCACCACAGGGCAATTGATTTTGAGCAATAATAACGGTATAAATGCTATCAGATTGCCGTTATCTGTGTGCTTTAAATTAATCATAAAAAAAAATAAAAAAAATATATTGTCAGATACACAATGAAGAAACACACTACTTCATCATGAATAGCAGTTGCAGATCATGAAGACAATCCAGCAATCAGAGAAATTGCTATTACTATGGAAATGCATATTTTGTTGAAAGCACTCCGTAATAATGTCACATTCATGCAATCAGTTGGGTCTCCCTATGCTCTCGAACTGCTTATGTAGATACACTACTCTTTATGGGTCAGTCAGATTCCACTTTGTTTTTATCAGAAAGAAAGAAAGATATATATATATATATCTATATATATATAAAGAGATTTATTTTATTTTTTTTGGTAAATGCAATTGGCTATTGAAAATGAAGTGTCTTCAAAACCAGCTGTCCTTGACTGCTTAAGTCTAAAGAGAAGACATGAAAGACAGAGCAAGTCAAAACACACATTTCCCGCAAAGTGAGGAATCCTGCCTCTTATCTATTTGATTTTGCACTTGGGGAATTTTTCTTCATCTTATGCTTCAAACGTCAAGTGCCAAATTCATTTGCATGCGCTTGAGGCTTGGAGAGTTAAAACAAAGACGTGTGACTGGGCTCGGTTCAGACACAGAAGCTGTTGATGGAAAAGCAGTGCGGTGGTAGGGGAACCTGGAGGGAGGAGGGGTTTCTGAAGGCAGCAAATCACATGAAGAGGATAATTTAATCTGACTCAGTCTTTCTGTCACTTCATATAAACTGGTTAGTTGGCTAGGCCTCCTGAAATGAATTAAAACGCATGAATAATGAAACATCTCTGGCTGTGAAAGGAGCTGTGCTTTCTGCAACTTCAAAGCCGGACAAAGCAGCCTTTATAATCAACAATTTGCCGTTTTGGTCTTATATTAATGCCTGTGTTTGACACAAGGTAATGAAAATGCAATTAGGTTTTCAGAAACGAAACTATTTCCTTAATCGACGTGCGACAAGTGTGCTTGTAGCATTAACAGTCGTTGTGCGCAGCTGCTGCCGCTAAAACTGCAGCACAGAAAAACAGAATTAAGCATTCGGTTTGAATCAAGATGCTTTGAACTGGAAAACTAGTCTATTTCCTTGCAGCAACCGGTCATGTGATTTTAAGTAACTCTGACATCAGGGATCTGATGTCGATAGCAAAAGTATATTTTTGTGCTTTGGAAGTCCAGACTAAATCATAAATAAATAAATAAAAACTACAATGCCCAATGCTGCAACATACTTTTAAAGTTTTACTGTTTCCAAGGTTAAGCTGCCTGCTGCGGACTGCTGTCTTTCTTTCAGTGTTTACTGCTAGAGATAGATGTGATATTCTTTTTAATGTCAAGCTCCCATAGAGGAGCGATATGCGTATAAAACTTTGACACGTGTCTTTACTTTAGCCCTAATCTGGCACTGGCAGTGTACTTTAATGTATTGGTGCCACATTGTGAAGAATGGAGGAACGATAACGCTTTGTGATCTGCAATCCAGTCGGAGATCAATGCTCCGGCAAATAAAAGCATGAGGCAGCTGAAGCCAGAGAATTTATAAGCAGGTGAATGTATTGCAACTCAAACCTCAGAGGCATAACACCAGAGGTGAACAAGCTTTCTGGCCTGGCAGTGATGTCCTACTTAAGGGAATAGTTTATTCACCCTCATGTTGTTCCAAACCTGGACGACTTTATCTCTCCTGTAGAACACGAAAAGTGGAAAAAAAAAAGAAAGTCCAATATAATAAAAGAGAATGACATCTAGGACTGCTTCAAAATAATATGTACTGTATATGCACTACAATTAAATATTTTCTAGTATTTATATATATATATATATATATATATATATATATAGTCTTATACTCACCCTGGCTGCATTTCTTTAATGAAAAAGCAGGACAAACAATGATGATGCTATTACTATTCTTTTATTTGCAATAATTATTTGCTATACTTTCAGTATTGCAATAATTTCTATATGTATTTAAGTCTTCATTTATTGTGATAGAAAGAGTGACCACTACATAATTCAAAACTTTTTTTCTTTTAATGTTCCCAAGAGTTTTTAAATTTAATTTTAGGTGAACTAATCCTTTAATTTGCTCCAGGAATTATTATTTTAAAAAGCAATGTCACGGAAGAGATTAGATGAGCAATATTGATTTCAAAGAAAAATAGTAAAAGGTATATTAGCTCATTTGTTAGATTGGTTAGATGTCTGAGCTTATTTTTTGTCTTTTCTCTAATCTGATCAAACCAAACCAAAAGAACACTGATTAAAGTCACCCTCTTATACAAAAAGCCAGTCTAAAGGAAAAGCCTATTGCTCTGAACAAAGTGGAGCTTAACCATTAGACAAAACAGAGGCGGCATGCACTTTTGTTGGATGCAGGACAAGATTAATACAATCATGTTTTAATCACTGACCCGGCTGATTCTAGAGCCATCCCGCCCCCTTCAATGAGCCTGGGCTTGAATGAAGCCAATTGATCTCCACCAAACTCAGTGAAATTGATGTGTGGTGACCATCTTAAAAGGAAAATAATGACTGGCATCAAAGTCTGTGATCACTTGTTGTTTGGCAACTCAGAACGATAATTACTGGATATGTTGGTCTCTTTACAGCTTGCATAATTAACACATAATTAAGTGTTGAGTTGATGAGTTCTCTCAAAGTATGGATGACAATCCTAATGTGCCCAACAAAGTCGAGACTTTGCTGCATTGCCTTGATGAAACACAAAGCTGAAGCCAATACAGCTCATTGCCATTGGATAATGGAAAGAAGATGAGTCACAACCATTCGAACAAACGACACGCCAATTTAATAGTGTTTCTTCTGTGTCTCAGTGGCTGATTTGTTTCATTCATTTTAATGAAACCACTGTATATCTATCTATATATATATATATATATATATATATAACTTACTCACCCTCATGTTGTTTCAAATCCAGAAGACCTTCATTCATCTTCTGAACACAAATTTCGGGAGATATCAGAGAGCCATTTGACCCTCCATAGACAGCAACACAACTGAATTGATCCCAGAGCCAGAAATGTTGGAAAAACAGTCCATGTGACATCAGTGGATCAACTTCATTTTTGTGATGCTATTAAAATACTTGTTTTTGTGCAAAGAAAACAAAAATAACGTAATTAGCCTTGTTTACATCCGGAGGAAAGTGTACGCATGTGTTGTGATACTCTCTAAAATGGTGGAAGATGTAACTTAGGGGAGAAAAATAGTTGAGTAGATTTTTATTTTCTGCTAGTGTCGCAAACCTGAAGTTGAGACTGTCTTACCGATGTTTTTACTATGTTCCTGGATCTTCTGGATCAGTTCGGTAGTATTGCTGTCTGTGGGGAGACAGATGGCTCTCTGAAAATATCTTAATTTGTGTTCTGAGGATGAAAGAAGGTCTTACGGGTTTGGAACGACATGAGGGTGAGTAATTAATGACAGAATTTTACTCTTTAAACTATGACAGCGTGAAAGAGTGAAATTCATCAACCACTCCAATATTTATTTTATGAAAAGGATTTATATCCTATTAAATATTACATAATTCTTTTGCATCTTAAAATATTTTCATTTGTTTAAACAGAAAAAAGTATCTGTGTAAGATGAGCAATTTTATTCTAGACATTTAAAATGCAATTATTTGTACATGATGTTAAGTTAAATAAATGGATAAATGAGAAATATCAGTTCTAAAGAAAAGCATGTTTTACAGATTTTTTTTTTTTTTCCCAAGCCCATAGCTTGAAGCACTGTATTTCCAGATGGGGTACAGATATTTTATGTAAATATTGTTTATTAGGTGTTTTTTGTTAGAAAATGTAAGTCAAGGGGAATGTCTTTCTGTCACAGATTTCCACCCATCCATGAATATCTGATGCATCAATTTGTGTTTAAAGAGGCATACAATGTTGAGGAGAAAAGAGCATTATTTGACGGGGGTAATCCTTTATAAGACTCACCCTGAACTTGCCTGCGGGAGAAGAGAACAAGGGAGCAGATTCTCACTTCTGGCTGAATTCACAACTGTTATCTGCCTTCCCTATCCTCTTGTTTAGTGATATTGCATTCTGCTCTTTGATATTCCAGTTAATCCTTCAAGTAAAAAGATTTAACTCGAGATTATACTGTTTCTATGAACGCTGGCTCTTGCTCGCTCTCGCGTGTCTGAGCGAATGCTCCTGAGGCGATGTCATAATTCCAATGCTACAGAGAGAAAGCAGAAAAGGAAGCACCGGGTTTCCCATTGGTGCCGTCGTCATCTATTAAGCCTAAATCTGTATACAGCTCCTAATGAACGCGATACATTTTGAATCTCCCTTTAATGAATTGCTTGATGGCTCAGAAGCATTGTGCACTCATTTTATGTCATTTCGACATGTCACTCTCATCATTTTTTTTCCCACTTTCTTTAGAGAGCACAAAAGTGCTTGATAGTGTTGGGACTGATAACCACTTACAACACTTACCAGCTTAATGTTAGATTAGACACTTCAGCTCCCAGCTGCATTTTAACTCTCTAAAGTGCGTAGTGCTGCTGTTCACAAACTAACCCACTCTTCAGCTGTTCCATTACTTCACAGAGAGACCCTCAAACATACCGCATGACCTATACAGTATATTTCTTATATACTGATGTCTTGAGGCAACAGAAGCTTGTCGTCCTTTATAAATATATCATGTAAGATTATATTATTACGATTCAGAATTACTATTGTAATATATATTCTCAAACATCATACATTGATACATTTTAAAATGTAATTTATTTATGGCAAAGCTGAATTTTCAGCATCATTACCTTAAGTGTTCAGTGTCACATGATCCTTCACGATCCAATTTGGTGGTCAAGAAGGAAAGAAAGAACGATATTGTGTTGTGGAAAAACATTTTACCTTTATTATTTTAATTTTTTGTCAGTATTTGTGGAGGAAACAAATATTTAGTAACATAATGAATTCATTTACTGCAACTTTAGGTCAGTTCGATGCATCCTGGTAACACAAGCATTCGTAACACTTTAATATCTACCAATTGTTACTATTAACTAGTTGCTTACTAGCATGCCTATTAATAACATATATAACTGTTTATTAGTGCTTACAAAGCACATATCCTGTATGACCATATTCTATATTCCTAAACTTAACAACTACCTTATTAACTATAAATAAGCAGTAAATTAGTAGGTTATTGAGGCAAAAGTCATAGCTAGGAAGAATTGGACCTTACAATTAAGTGTGACCAAAACCTTTCTTAAAAATGTAATAATAGTAAAGAAATATAAAAAAAATGTCTTCATGAATCGGACTGCCCATGCTACATGTTGTTTTTGCATGCCGCTCATGAGAACAGCTCTATAAAAGATATATTTCTCCATTATTTTGTGGTTCACTTTGTTTTTATAACATCACATTCAATACAGACTACTCACATTCTATCAAGTAAAATAGGATTTATTTTATTTCTTCCATGGCGGAAGATTAAAGCAAAGTGGTGCAGGAAATGCTGAGACATGAGCATGACCAGAGACACTACAGGAGACGGGATGCTCTGAAAAATTAATGGTAGAAATTGTGACACTCAGTATGTAAGAATGGAAGTCTTGCCTTTGAGGTGAAAAAGTCAATTGCCTTTTAGTGTGTGTGTGTGTTTTTCGTTTTTTGGAAGCATAATCTTTATAAACAGTTCTGGCAATTTTGAAAAACATCTCAGGCACCACTCTTGTGTTCCTATTACCTAGAAAATAGCTGCCGAGGTGTTACCAAAATGGCCGGCGAGTAGATTGACTTGCCTTAAAGGGACTTTAGTATGACATTATCATATTAAATTACTGTGTCAGGTTTTTCTCCTCCTGAAACAAATTGAATGCTGCATATTTCGCTCAGATAATGGCCCGAGGGCCTCTCATTTGGCAGCTTGCAAACCAATGTGCGAAGGTCTATCTGGTCTGCTATTCTAACGGCTTCTCTTTCTTGCCCTGAATATGAACTCCTGCCTTACTCATTGTGATTCTCTTCTCATGGCCTGTTGTCAGCGGCTCCACTGAAGTCTACACGGCTAAGAAACATCTGTGAGTCTTATAGAGAATGATACCTGTTCATTTGTTTCGCCGGATTTACGAGTTGGTATTTTGGTCATAGTCTTAAACCTCTGCTGTAAAATCTTTAATGCTTTTCAAATAACAACAGTTGCGAGACACTTGATTGGCTGTAGTGTGTATATGTTGGCACACGGGATGGTTGCCTAGTAACATCATCTGTCTTCCTGCAAGGTCTTTGCATTGTGCTAGGAATTCTTTAAAAGTAGCATGTACTGCGGTTCAATCAATTGAGACAATCAAAAATACCTTTTTTTTTCCGATGGAGATCTTGAGCGCTGTCACAGGTTATTATTGTCTGATGTTTAGCGGTTTGAAGAGCATCTCGATATATTAGTGGCACCTAATTGCATTACCTGGGGGGAGACGGATGGCGCCAGCTAAAATGGTTGGCTGTTGCTCAAGCTGTGTTGAAGGCAAGTGCATCTTTACAGCTTTTACATCCATTTCCAGCTGGGATCTTTTATTGACGACTAAGTGATTTTCCAACAGTTTTTTTTCCCCTAGTTTTTTCAACACTCATGCTTCATCTTAGCAAGTGTTTTGCCAGTCAACGTCTAGAAGCATATTAGCGGGTATTCTCATTACTTTAGTAATACTACAGCGCTAAAATGTCTGTAACCACTTGGATAGTATTACATGCCGGAAGCATTTGTTTACTTATTTATTTTACAGTCAGTTATTGTTCTTTATGTGACTTGTATGTGACTATATTTTCACTACAAGCACTTAAAAAAAGGCAGGGTTAAATACAAACCAGTTGTGAGTGAAATATGGAAAAACCCAGCGATTGAGTGAATCCACTGGGTCAAAACAACCAATGGGTTTGTACATACATCACCCCACACTTGGTTGTATTTTACCCAGTTTGTATGTTAGAGTGCATGAAAAGATGGCATCACCTAATAACCAGGTTTTGCATAATGTTACTGAAGTACACAACACAGAGATAACTAAAGGTCATCTTTAGCACAGCAACAGTCTTTCTTCAAATACTCCATATCTGTTTGGTGACCTGTTGGTCATTGAAACCTTTTAACTGACCAGCTTCCTCTTCTAGATTAAATATTTATTTATACTTTGTTTTATTTTGTTATTTATTAAGTTTTTACATATCAACACTCACTGGCCCTAGCCTGACCTGACCAGAACTGAATAAATATTAAATATTCCACCCACACAAGTTTTATTTTACACAGTTTTAGCATACTGTACGTATTTTATGTTGTATATTATATGTTATGAATATATATATATATATATATATATATAATACATAATGTGCATCTAAAAGCTACTAAGGTAAAAATCTTATGGATTTAATCAAGTGAATTATAGTTATAATCGTAGATGGTTCTGACTTTATTGCACCTATAAAGCCAATTACTGGACATGAGGATAATAGGACAATTATAGTCTAACAACTTGACAATATTTTCATGTTTCTTATTTATATTTGTACTGTTTCTTCTGTTCTTGTCTCTGAATAGAGCCAAAAATATGCTGTGACAACCCTTTCAATAAAAACAACCTAATTGGAGGTTAACAACAAGGGGAAGTAATTATTTTTTTCACAGGCAAAAGCACTAGCGCTTTTCAGGTGCTGTTCGTTGTGAAGCAAGAAAATGAATGTTTCTTTTGGTCTTTTGGGAGCCGTACCTATCGGGACCGTTACCCTTACGCCACGCAGCTGTACATCAAGTGCGTTTCATTAAAATGCATAATACATTGAGTGCAATCATTGCATGCCATTGATCAGCACTTGAATAAATTGAGTTGGAATTCTATTAACGTAACCAGTTAAGCATAAAGTGAGATGAATATTTAACAATACTGCAATATTGCATATGTAAACCCCTTTGCCTCTCTGAGTGGTATTTAAATGACTCGAACAGACTATATGTGTCTGAACTGTACGTGTTCCCAATTACCGCATAATAAACATTCAGGCAATGTTATCTTGGATCCCCTCCACAGACATAAGTGCTTCTTTTATATGGAATCATTAAAAGAACCCTGATCAAAAGAACCACTGCACAGAATATGGCGATCGAGTTGTTTCCGGCCCGTTTTGTGGCGTATTTGCTGAGCGCACAAATTTGTCACTATGAAATGTGCGGTGAGGTATGCTCGGCGGCTCCTTGTTTGTGGCGCCTGTCTCCTCTCGCTCTTTGTCTGTGGGCTACAGCCCGACTGCCTGCCTCTCCCCAGTGGCCGGCCCGGCTCTCTCCTCTCCTCACCACAAAGCATTTGCATGTACTCGCATTTAAAGCAATTAGGCCCTAACCTGTCAGCCTGACAGGTGGCCTCCATCTCACTAAATGCACCTTTAATGTTTGTGTCTGAGTTAAGTCTTTGCGGGCATGAGTTGACAAAGCATTGTGTTTCTGTATTGTGAATAATTAGGCCAATTATTTCGAGCGGATAGCGATTAAACAT
Source organism: Enteromius afrohamiltoni (assembly GCA_034779775.1). NCBI lineage: Eukaryota > Metazoa > Chordata > Actinopteri > Cypriniformes > Cyprinidae > Enteromius > Enteromius afrohamiltoni. Next base: position 3,668,031 of record JAUYWG010000012.1, read on the forward strand.
ATGCGTTCTGCCGATTCAATCCGGCAGGGGTCTGTCACTCCGTTCCACGCGGGCCGCTCGCTGACCCAAATTGAGCCAGAAATCCCTCCCTCTGCTCCCCGTCAACTTCCACAGCAATGGCAGGAAGAGAGAGTCAGCTAGCATACACTGCCTTAATAAAACAGTAATGATAATGACTATTGGTAGTACTGCTGCGCCATGACTTCATGCCGATGGAGTCTTGTTTTATAGGATGGCTAGTCGCGGACGACAGCCGGATTTACCCAGAGTTTCATTTAATACCTCTATTTAGCAGATAACACTAATTTCTTAACTACCACCATTGATTGTTTCGAGGTGTTTTTTTGTTTGTGCAGTGTTGAAAATGTTAGGTTAAGCAGCATTAGTTTGTCTAAAGAGTCTTAGGTCTACTGAATTATTATTATTGCTGTGGGCCACACATCATTTCAGGAACATAATGCTCCCCTAGATTAAGCTGCGTCTTCTTCAGCGCAAAACATGGCGTGGATAATCTTCTCAGCTCGTCGTATTCACTTCGATTCTATGACGCATCACGTCCCCGTGCCCAGCTAGGGTCACCGAGAGCTTTGAGCAAACCATCTGTCTAGAAACGTGTCAGGAGCTGACCTGAATTCAGCCTAAGTCAATGAAGGTCTTTGTTGGCCCATCGAGCTTCCTCATGGAAAAAGCGCAGTTGCTTCACGTCGACCTCCATTTGTTAACCTCATGCAAATGGCAAGGCAAAATAACGTCGGTTGATGCATGCAAAACGCAGTCACGGTAGAAATATTGACAGTTTGTTTTGCCTGTAACTATATTTGCATCGGACGTTAACCATGGTTCGCAGGTGAGCCTCCGTGTGATGTTTATTATTATTGTTACGGCCGTGCTTTGGCATCAGCCTGACAGTCTGAACTTCAGAGTTGGGGAGTTGATAAGATATTACATGCCATTTTTTTAAAGGGACTCCCACGCAGCACTGAGAGGCAACTAATGCTGCCTCTCACAGCAACAGAGAAAGCAGGAGAAGGAGCTATCAAATGTGACTGTCAGTCAGACTCTAGGGAGTCACTTCCCCATTCATGACCATGAAAAGGTTGCCAGTACAATGTTTCTTAGCAAGCAAAAAAGCATCTGTTTTTACATTTTTTTTCACTTCATGTCAACCTTTTGCCTTCTCACTGCAGGCTAAACGCAAAACAAAATGCGCTAAGCTCCTTTAGCATGGAGAGAATAGAGAGAGAAACCAATGCTTTGTGTATCTTCATCTTTGTATTCTTGTAGGAGGGGAAAAAAAAGAAGAAAAGCTCTTTTTGAACCTACTTTTTCCAACACATGTAGGAGACATCGTAGCTTTTTAGTGCACAGGCGCTTTGAAACCGTGTGTTCTGCCTTTGCCTGATGTGCTATGTGGGCGACACCAATGCAGACTCATTTATTAGACGGCTGTAATTAATGTGTTTGTTGATTCTACTCAAAAAAATTATAAGAATGCCTTTGTTTTAATTCTGGTGCAGTTCAAGAGTACAATAACTGGATTGTGTGCTTTATTTGTGAAATGCTGTTTCTCCCGAGGTATTGGGCGCTGTGGGATCATCATTAGGAGACGAGAGCAGAGCTACCTGAGATACCCTGAGTTTGTGTCATCTCAGTCAGATCAGGCCTATTTACACGCAACTATTATCCACAGTTTGCCGTGTGGCAGGTGTGGGATCTTCTCAAAGCGGACATAATGAGGACATGTGAAACAATGTTTGAGGAGGAATACATTTACATACTTTTGAATATTTTCGTAGTCTTCTAACGTTTCTGCCAAATGTCGTATTAGAATAAGTAACACATCCACTGGGAGCAGGTAACAGATTTAAATATGCACATACATACATGACACAACAGTAAGTTTTTGAGAGAAACAGTAATATTGCATCTATCTACCCTCAAACATTTGAACAATTTACTTCTGAAATAGTAAGAAGTGAATAAATAAATAAATAAATACAATTGAACACCATAAAAAAACAATAAATATTAAATTCCTCATTGAGATTAAATATCCTCAATGCATTCTCATATTTCCTTACATTTCATCAAAAGTATATTGTGATATAATAACTATTGTCGTATAGCTCTTAATTATTTATTACAGCATTCACCAGATGCTTTTATCCAAAGTGGTTTGAAAGTGAGGAGTAATACAAGAAAAGTAATTCATCCTGGGGGTACAGAAACGTGAAGCAAGCAAATATGATGTTTGGCTGTTATTTATTCATAGTCACATTCTTTTCAAACCATTAGTCAACAAAGATTCAATAAACATGACAGATGTCATAATGGTGGCAGGCATGGAGATGCACCCATTGAGAACAATTATACAATAAACATGGTTGAGGTTAATATCCTCTGTTATTTAGATAGCATTTTCACGAGTTTCCCTTTTGGCACGCAATGAGTGTTTAAAAAAAAACTGCCCAGGGAAATTCAGAAGTTATGCATAAAAATACTGTATGGCGTTTCGAGTTGTTACATCAGAAAACAATGTGGGAAATAGACTGAGGAAGACATGCTTATTTTTATTTCCTCTAGCTTTTAAGAGTTTCCGAAGGGGAGACCAGGAAGTGTTGTAACATGCATCGAGTTGTAACACCATTAGTTTAACCAATTAGAAGAAAGCTACAGGGGTGATATCACAAACACGTATGACCACCATCCTCCTTGACTGTAAGATCTGAAAGTCTGTAGTTTGAGCTAAAAGCATGAATTATCACATCCCATGTAACTGGTTTGCAAGCATGTTGATGTTCGTAAAATTGGTATAAATGATCTGTTATAAACCGGTTTAATTTGATGTACATATAGAAAAAAGAAATCCATTAGGAAGCAGCGCACAAAGCAGCCTCTCTCTCTCTCTCTGACCTGACCTCTCCAACTCACTGCTTGTTCTGTTACTGTCTGAAGGCACTTTAATCCCTAAAAAAACCTGGAAAGTGCTCTTTTCCTCTACTGCTTTGTGCTTACACGTCTGTTCAAGCATGCACCCTGCTGATCTTTCATATCCGTACATATAATAATTAACAGAGTTACTGTGAGCAATGTTTGGGAAACAGTCTGTGAAGGTTTATCACATGAATTTGAAGAGTACCATTTGTAATGCAACTTTCGTGGAAGTTTTTCCACTAATTTCAGTAAAAAAACAAAAAAAGCACAGCTCCAATAAATGACAATTTTAAGAGATTTTAACAGATTGCTTTCAGCGGCACACTGGGTGAGCATCGTCATTCAGATGCGTGGCAAATGTATTCCTGAAACACAGTTCCGTGTATAAACAAGTCTCAGTTTCAATAAAATATTTCTTGTCTATGTTCGTATGTTATATGTTCAGTGCTCAGTATTACAGGAAGGATAACATTATTGCATCAGCAGTATGACCCATATTAAGGGTGATATTATAATATTATATAACAGAATGTAATAATTATACTAAATTAGGGATTTGTTGAAATGTTCATCCTTCAGCCTCTCACTTGCACAAACTCAACTTGTGTTATCATTCCTGTAATGTAATTAAATATGTTAATTAGCACACACATTAATAGTTAAAATTTCTTTGACCAGAGGATAACTGATTTTACATTTGGTGTGAACGTGGTTTTGCGCTGAAGCAAGGCCAAAGTAGATGCAAAGTCAATCAAACACTTCCTATACAGAGTAACATAATTAGTAACTTATAGGGAGTTCAAGGCCAAAACTCGAGTTGTGATGTCCATTGTGAGGATATATGATCTTATTAGTGGGGTCAGTCAGACACCCCCCAAATGCCTCGGTTCTTTCTGCATTCGGTTTGTTATAGAAAATGCATTGCATGCATGAATCTGTCCTCATCATCACTTGCAATGCAGATGCTGTGACATGACACATTTTCTTAGCTGTCACAAACCCATCCATCCTATAGCTAAACAAACACTCTCAGTGAACTATATTAAATATGCGTTTTCAAATGCTAAGTCTGCATTAAACGGGCTTGATTTAAAGCTTATAGGCAGATGCTCTATTCTGAGGTAGGGAAGCGTATCCTCAGTTTCAGCATGTCAGACTGCCGTACGGTTGCTCAGCGAGCTCTTTGTATTCCTTGTAAGTAGACAGCCGTTTGACAGTTTGTTTCAAAGAATGTTTCAAAATGTTTCAATACCTAAGGGGAGGTGTGCAAGGAAGGAGAAATCACAGAGGCAATTCAGTTATGCAAATCACATCACACTGTTTTCATTAATCCCACCTGAACATTGCAAACTGTCTGTGCAGAACCTGCAGAGAGAAAAGCAGGAGAAAAAACGCATGGAACTTTTTCAGTCTATCTATCAATGTCTTAATGTGACGGAATTATGACAGAAGGAGTTATGTGACATTTTTGATGGGCTCCGTGATAATAAAAACACCTGGCAGACTTTGACTGTCAGAGCAGGTATTACATTTATTTTGAAATGGAAGTGGCACCTTGAGTGAACAGTTCAGGGTTAATTTTCTTGATTCACTCATTCACACTTTAAATATATAATGCATACATTATGAGTTATATATATATATATATATATATATATATATATATATACATATATATATATGTGTATAGATTATTTCCGTGTATACATTCCGTTTATACATTTCTCTATACCAAAATAAATAAATATAATTTTTTTTTTTTTTAAGACACTAGCATATTTTTTATTTAAAAAATAATAATACTTTGATTTAGAAAGAAATTTAAAATTTTATCATAAGACAGTAAAAGCATTTATTATGGAAACCTGTTTCTGCCACTGAATAACAAATTAAAAAAGGTTATTGCGATTTTTCTCACAATTCTGACTTTTTTTCTGAGAATTGCGAGATATAAACTCACAGTTGGGAGTTATAAAGTCACAACTGCATGATGTAAAGTCAGAATTTTGAGATATAAAGTCAGAAATGTGAGATATAAACTTTATATCTCAGAATTTAACTCACAGTTGTGAGAAACAAGTTACAATATCCTTTTTTATTTATTATTCAGTGGCGGAAACGGGCTACCATAATTTATAATGTTACTCAAGATACCTGAAAAATAAAGAAATTCTACGTTTCTGCAAAAATAGTATAGTTTGTTAAACTGTTAAACACTGATGATAATAATAATAGTAAGTGTTTCACCTTTAGCATCAAATCATAATGATGTTTGAAGGATCATGTGACAATGAATACCAACGATGCTGAAAAATAAACTTTGCATCACAGACAGAAAACATTTTTATATATATTATAGTAGAAAATAGTTATCATACATTCTAATAATAATTCAGAATATTTTTTTCTTTTACTGTATTTTTCATCAAATAAATGCAGCCTTCATGAGCAAAAGTCCTACAGTGTTTGTAAAATCCTCATAATCCTCATAAATATTAATAATGAAAATGATAATAAAAATAATAATAAATAAATAGATGCAAAAACCTTGCTTTTTGAAGTTAAAACTGTTTTATCTTCCTCTAATTGATTCTTTCATCAAGCGAATTCTCACAATACCGAAACGCCTCTCCGTTTACTCTTCTGCTGATGTCTTATTTATTTATTTGTCACTCAATATTTCCCTTTGAAGTGTCAACTGCGGGATCAAGTTGTAAAAATATTCCAGCCAAATCCCATCAAATACTCTATAAACCGGAGAACTGAGGGAATATGTCATGCTAAAAGCATAATTGCCATTATACATTCTGTTTAAAATCTACATCGGGGGATCCGGACTGACAAGTCCTCATTAAGCCTCTGGCCTCTGCCTTGCTGGAGAAATAAAAGTGATTGCTGTAATTATACCAGCGAGGATGAAGATGATGATGAGGAAAGAGGAGGAGGAGGCACTTCTGACTACAGGTGGCTCTGATTAAGTTTAATCTGGCAGCCCTCCTCTTTCCTATCTCTTCTCTAGGCTCTGTGCCTCTAGGTGCAAAGGCTCGGAGGCAGCCTTCCATAATGAGCTCCTCAGCTACACACTGGATACCCTGGAGTACAGTCCCTGCAGAGCCATAATGAGCACTCCAGTGCAGCACTCTGTACTCGCAGCCAAGGGCTCCAAGCCGGCCTCCCCGTAGACAATGGCACACGGGTGGGCACGGCTTGTTCGCCATTCTCCTCTCAGTCGGCCCCCGGGGTGCTTGTATGGAAGGTGGGGAGGGGTGGCCGGGAGCCGGCAGTTGGCAGCGGTTGCCTCACAGGGAGAGGCGCTCGTCTTGGCCCACCGACAGCCCTCCTTCACATCCAGCGCTCGTGTGGGGTAGCGAGCATGGAAAGCGAGGCAGAGAGGCGGCCCGTCGCTCGGGGCGAGCAGAAGGCACGAGAAGATCTTCTGGATGGACTGCGTGTGAGTGGTGTGGGGAAACTGTTTTCTTCCCAGACACCGTTTAATAGACCCTTACATGCTGGAGGAAGTCTCTTATGCTCAACAAGGCTGTGTTTATTTGATCAGAAGTGCAGTGAAACATTAGGAAATATTATTACAATTTAAAATAGCTAACGTTTGATGGGAATATATTTTTACATTTTATTTTTATAATTAATACAATTAAATAAATAAATACATAATAATACTAATAATAATCATGAGCATCATCACATTCATAGATATAATTATTTATATATTTTATGTTGGGAATATATTTTTACATTTTATTTTTATAATTAATACAAAAAAATAAATAAATACATAATAATACTAATAATAATCATGAGCATCATCACATTCATAGATATAATTATTTATATATTT
>JAUYWG010000012.1:3679409-3703031 GCA_034779775.1 Enteromius afrohamiltoni
ATTACTCTGTTGTTCTATTTGATGATGTTCAGTGCTTTGCTACAATCTGTATTGTTAAAAGCGCTATATAAATAAAATTGACTTGACTTGACTTGACAGCTGTCTAGGTTAAAATAATGTATTACTATAATGCAAAGCTGTATTTTACACCATCATTACTCACAAGATCCTTCAGGAATCCTTCCAGTATGCAGATTATGTACTCAAAACAAATATTAATGTTCAAAACAGTTGTTCTGCCTAATACAGTTTTTTTTACAGCATTACTGTAAGGAATAGAAAGTTCAAGCTAACTGCATTTATTTCAATTCATGTCATAAATTTTTATTAACGTCTAGCGTAAAATATCCAGCATTAGAAATGATCAGGTGTGCACTGCGTTTCAAATATAAATGCCATTTTTAGTCACCACTGCATTTGTGCGAAAATCTCCTGAGGTCTTAATGATGGGGATTCGTGTTTCTCAACATAAAGATCACTATTTCACATCTGCAGCAACATTTGGACTGACTGCTGTGTAATTCAGTCATATGCAATTTGCATATGAGGTTACCAATTTCTCTTCAAATTTTGACTTCTCTTTTGTCCCACAATTGAATCTTTCAGACATCCAGTGCCCTAATCTGGCCGCTACGGTGTTAAATATTACCTAGCGACTGTATTTGGATATGGTACGTCAACCTGCCAGCATTTAATCACACGGATGTGTCTTCATAAGGTACGCAGCCCTTTTTAGCAGACAGAGAAAGGGGATTAGAAACGACAAAGAATTAGAGTGTCATCGAGGATCAGTTTGCTTTTAAAATCCGCCGTTGTTCGTCCATTTGAACCCGATGTACATACAATACGCTGAATTTTTCCGTCTCAATCTTATAAGCCAGGCTCGAGTTGTTCCACCGACGGTGGCTTAAGCAACAGATGACTCAACCCAACAATATGCTTATAAACCACTTAGCCTTGAAAAAACAAAAAATGAAAGAAAAGCCTCTAAGTGTCGAAGTGCTCATATTAAGCTTTTTACGAAGCAAAACATAAATCCATCATGACTTGTTTTAAAGTCAAAGATATTAAGGCCGCAAACTAAAGCTGGGTCAATCGTGGCGCGTTTCAGTGCCACATTTTATCCCAGAATCAAAATATTTCTAAAAGACACAGAGGAAAGAAAAGTATTGTTTTCTCTACCAATCTCCGAAGGCTATAAATTATTCAGTGCGACCAAATACCAGTTAACATTTTCCAAAACTAGACGCTACATCACAGCAGAGGCTCCGCCACCATTCAGAGAGAGCAGTATCTTGTCACACACATTCTACTGGATGAGCTCTTTTCTGGAGCAGAGGAGAAGTTGCAAAGCTGGTTCTTCTGCTCCTCTACCTCAGAGACCAGGATCAGCAGGCAGAATCCTTTATTTGTCCCAGAGTTGAGTGTGTGGAACACTTGGCCTCGTCCCTTGGTGCTGCCAGGATCAGAGTTGCGCGCGGCAGTGGTCTCACTGCTGGCAACACACAAAGCCGGCTTGGAATGACAAATTGGTCTGAGACACCACCAGGCACATGCCAAGAAACGCTCGCAGAACACACCACACCAAATTGGCAATCTCAACTAAGTTTAGACAAGCTGAACACACAGGCACAAATCAAATATCTGCAGGGTTTGTGTGCGCACGTGACCCTGTACAGGATGTTCATGCATAATTACGATGCGCTTTGTTTCTTCCATGTGTGATTTTTACGTGAAGAACACGCATTCATAATGCTCTCTGAGGAGTCTGAGGGAAGTGGCCCATATATTCTCTCTTTTGTTTTTATTCATGATATGGAAAAGTGTTTTTGGTTTAAAAAAAGAAACACTATTTGTTTTCTGAAATCTACTTCACAAATAATGTAGAGGTTAATGTTATATCCCATTTCTGTTATTCAGGTTCGCTTTTTAGCCAGTTTTTTTGAGCTCATATGATGATTAGAATCTTTCTATAGATTTAAGTAAGCTTTCCAGTTATGTATGGTATGTTAGTACAATATTTGGCTGAGATACGAGTATTTGAAAATCTGAAAAAACAAAAAATAAAAACAAAATATTCAGAAAATCGCCTTTTAAAGTTGTGGAAATCAAGCTCTTAGAATGAAAAATTGAGTTTTGATATATTTATCATAGGAAATTTACAAAACACCTTCATGGAACATGATCTTTACTTAATGATATTTGGCATAAAACTAAAATTTGACATTTTGACAATGTACATTTAGCTATTGTCTGTTTGTTCCTTTCAGTGAATTAGTTGAATGTGTTAGCAAAACCGTTTTATTTTAATTTATTTTAATTTAATTTAATTTAATTTTATTTATGTTTTCCTTATTAAAATATATATTTTGGGTATTTTGGCCTTTATTGTGATATAGGACTTTTAAGTACTGACAGGAAGTAGACGGGATATGGAAAGGTCCACAAACCAGGACCGAAACTTGGAAAGCCTGAAATGCAACTATAAGCTGATTACAAAGCTATTACCGCTGACTATTTATGTTTTCATTTTTGAACATCTTTGGTTGGGGTTGAACTTTAAGTATGCAAAAGCACAAGTTCGTACATGTTTATTTCTGTTATGATTATACGTTTTTTAACAAATGCACTTTGCATATCCTACCATTTTTGTTCACGTCGAGTTCATTTCTGGTCTGTTTTTACACTCGTCAATGTTAATTTAACTTATTAAAATTATAATAAGACAAATCCCGATACCACTGGCAAACATTCATTTAATTTACGCACAAACAAAACTTACAATAAACTTCACCAGTGTTGCTTTGGCTCCTTCAGAGGCACATGACATTTCCTTCAGGCGATGCAAATGTAGTTAAACTATATGTCTGTTATGATGTTGCTATCTTCTAGTTTGTATGTTCCAGTGTACACATTTTCCTTCAAACAGTAAAGCTAATTTACAAACCACAAATTCCAATAGTCCAAATATAGGCCAAAAACAACAGTTATGCCTCGTTTGTTTTTTTTTTTTGACTCTTCTGAATTTAGACTGGATATGAATGACAGGACTTGTTTTGGTATGTGGCAGTACTTTGACTGCCTGGTAGGGTTTTTTTTTTTTTACCATTAAAATGATATTCGGCCTCTCCTTGATGGTTTGTGCCCGAAACCGTGCCTTATCATGATCTTAGGTGGACCACTCAAATTGAAAGCTTCCGTCGCTCGAAGCCGCATCAAAATAATTGTTTTGAGTCGTAGTGGATTTTATCTAGGAGAGGACTCCAGAATGATCCTGGAGAACAATAAAATGCATTTCTTTCTCGGTGTCTGCAAAAAATGTACGATACGCCAGCTCGCAGTTATTGAATTCAGGCCCTGTATCAGTCACAAACCCGAATTCCCCTTATTTCTTTTGGGGTGGGTGGGAGTCCTGAATATGATAAATGTACATTGCGGGCCTTTGATTGTATGGCCGAGGCAGCCGCTAAATTATACTGCTCAGTTTGAGGGCTCTGAGTTGCCTAAGGCTTTTAAATTGCTAATGATCAACTGTGAAGAAGCACTTTGATAGCAGTGCCCGGGGACTTTAAAGCAGATCTACTGTTGTGTGCGGAGCACCCGCTTCACACTGGAAACCCTGTACCATTACTCTTTCAGAAATAGGGGATGTCGAAAATGGAAACAGGAAGAAAAACCCAGCAAAACAGAATAAGTTGCCCAACCCACTCCAAAGGCAGACATGCTGCATGCATAAGTATTACAGCACTAAGGAAGACACATCTGACAACCGCACCTAGTAGTGTGACTCTTTTATTGTAAACTAGGCCTGTTAGCTTCTTTATTTTGCACGACTGTCATCACATTGTCATTTTATGTGGTGCCACAGCTGCTAAGATGTATTTTTTGTGTCGCAAGATCAAAAACATAGAAGTCACGTGATCGAAGCATCTGATAATCCTTCAAATACAGACCTTGTTTTAATCCCGCAGAGAGAAATGTGGGTGTTGTTGTTGCTTCCTCTTATTTTTCCGTCTTTTTTTGGTTCGCTTTTTCATATTATAAACAACAACAACAACAGAAAGTGTCATAAACGGAGACAACAAAATCAAGAGCATGCGAGGGGTGTTCAACTTATTTAACGCTCAGTACTCTTGAGTGTCAGCCAGGAAGTAACAAGTACAAAGTCTCCCAGTGTGTGAGGAGAATGTTACTGGGCCAGAGCATCCTCACTGTGCCAGGCTGCCAGAAAAGCCCTGCTCCTTATTTTGCCTTGGGTGAATAGTGCTCTTGTTTGTGAGTTTAAATGGGAGTCGTCTGAGATCGCGGTGAGTCTTCTCCACCTGGTGCGTATCGGAGAAGACAAGTTAATGTGACGACGTCAGACCCTCTCTTTAAGATTGCTTTTAAGGTGAAAAGTACTTCGCCGCTCGCTCCTGCCAATTCTCAGCCTGAGGCTTTTTATCTCATGAGGGCTGGCTGAGAGAGAGAGAGTAACAGAATTATTTGCGGGTTCGCTCAGGAACTGTGTTGCCAGCACCATTAATATCAAACAGAAGGCACAACTACATTAGAATTGATCAGCCTCATTTTTTGTGACTTTGTGCATACGCTACCAGTCAAAAGTTTAGAATCATTGTGATTTTTGCTCCCACTTTTGACCTCAAAAACAAAAAAATCAGGTCCCACTTTATATTGTACACTGTAAGTGTGGAAGTTACTATGGAAGTACTGTACACAGGTATTAGGAACACTTAATATAAAATGGGACTTGATTTTTTTTTTTGCTTTTGAGGTCTCGTATGCTCACTAAGGGTGTACATTAAATTTAAACTAAAGTAAACTTTTGAAAAATGTTTAAACTGAACTGTTTTCTGGTTATTTTGGAATGTCATTTATTTCTGTGATGCAAAGTTGAATTTTCAGCATTGTTACTCTAATCTTCAGTGTCACATGATCCTTCAGAAATCGTTCTAATATGCAGATTTGATTCTCAATTATGATTGGTATTTAATTATTAACAATGGTTCTTATTATCTCTTTAAAACAAAAATCTGAAAATCATGATTTGTATAATAATTAGAAAATACCAAAGAACAGCATTTATTTGAAATATTCTATTACATTCTAAATGCATTTACTTATATGTGTGATTATTATTCATTACATATATATTATAATTTTATAGGTGCTAAATATAGACTGTGAATTTAAAATTGCAATGACATTTGATTTTCACTGTCATTTAAAAAACAGTCTTGATAAGCATTAGAGACTTCCGGTAGTGTACATTGTCTCTGTGTTATTTTTTTTTTTCATTTCATAGTAAATGCACGCACATGCACAAACAGATCAGATTAGCTGTGATGAAATATTCATGCTTTGTATTTAAACCCCTGCAAAGCAGTAATAAATGAACATGTTTGCTATGAACTGCTTTGTTTTGCGCAGCTTGAGAATCAAATGTGATTTTTAATGCAGCTAATCCTTTTAAAACACATAGCAGGCTCATTATGGCCTAGGGATACAGTAGTGTCTGTGTGAGAGGAGCGTACTTCCTCACCTAGCTCTGTGTATGTGACAAAATTTGCTTTATCTTTGTTGGCAACCATAAATAAAAAAATATATCATTCCAAATTAGATTTCGGCTATTATCTGGCCCACAGCACTTTTGAGTGAAAGAGGTTTTATCGTTTATTATAAAGAGAAGCACAGTCACGCATACCTGGGTCATTTTGCGAAACAAGTGCCTTTACTGGCTGATTTAAAAATATTTTTATAAGACTTTTAAACAATTTATCATGCAGCTAATGTGTTTACATTTGAATAAACTGTGTTGTGCCATCTAAAGCTAAGTGAATCCATTTGAATGAAATACATTGTATGTATAGCTGAAATGTTTAAAGGTAACAGTTTAGAGATTAATTTCAGAATTGTGAAACTGCATGTTGATTTTAATTTCAACAAAACCTAAGGAAAATGATACACAATGCTGTTTAAGCAAATGTTTAAAATATTTGATTACTTTGTAGAGGAAAAATATGATGGATTTTACATACAGTGGTCATGATGCATTATTGGAATAAATGTACATTTCCCAAGAACTGCACTATATACAAATTCTAATATACAAAGGTTATTATACACCCACCCACCAGAATCGCTGGTTACCCTGTAAACAATTCTAGTGCTGACTTCTTAATAGCTCAGTTAATGTTTGTTTGTTTGTTTTCTCTATACTTCTAAGAAAGTATTTGGCCAAAAAACAAACAGACAAGCAAACAAAATCGTTGTCAAATGATTAAATAATCTCAACATTAATTGGCTTTCACAGTTTAGAAGTTATAATAACGAGCTAAATCTGTGGCAAGCACAGTTTAAAAGACACCACCGTTTTCATTCATTGAATAATACACAAAAGAATAAATAATGCTCACCAAGACTGCATTTATTAGATTAAAAATGCAATGAAATATCGCTATACTGTACAAATAATCTGATTTCTATTTGCATTAGTGCTGTCAAATGGCTAAGCACGGTTAATCACATCCAAACATAAATTTTTTTGTTCGCAAAATGTGTGTGTACTGTGTATATTTATTATGTATATAGAGATATACACACATTTTTAAATGTGACGCAATATAAATGTAGGTGCATGCATGTAAATATTTTCATAACACGTTGTATGTGTGTGTATATATAATATACATATATTATGTACACAAAAACTTCTAGATGCGATTATTCATGATTAATCATTTGAAAGCACTAATTCAAATGTATTTTAAAATGTAAATTATTTTAGAAATGTTCAACATCATTACTTCAGTCGTCACGTAATCATTCCAACACTAAACCGAATTCAAAAAATAAATTGTATTATTTGTGCTAATGTTAATAGAATACCATTCTATTCATAGAATTTTACTTGTATTTTGTTTTAATACCCAAATTATGCTTCTTTACCAAGATACTCTGATTAATGCAAAGTGCATAAGAACAGTATTTATTTGAAAAAGAAATCTTTTGTAACATCGTAATTGTTTTTATTGTGCATCTCTTGATGTATTTAATCTGTTCTTGCTGAAAAAGTAATAATTATCTTTTCGTTTTCTTTTAAATCCTACCAACCTAATACTTTTGAATAGTAGCTGGTTTAATTTCAATCAAAACAGCATATTCAGGAATACAGCAAGGCATGTTAAAAGTTGGAATCAGTTCTCTGTAAATGGTAATAATAATAAGTAGTTGCGCTTTTAGTGGTCACAGCATCCAGACAGCTTTAGTTTTTCCTTCTTTTCTTTACACAGACCGTTGCAGCTGTAATAGCAGAATCAGAGCCAGCATACCTGCACCTCTAAGTCATCACAAAGGTCTAATTGAGACCTCTTCCAGCTCTCAAGACCAGTCTAAAAGAAGGGGCTTCACACTGCTTAGCAAATGAGCACACCAGGAGCAAGAAACCTTGGTGTCTTGATGCACTTGTGGGAGGCTGTCATTTCAAAGAGCACCCCTTTATAGCGATGGCACATTGAGCGTCAGTCAGCCTCAACACTGCTGGCAAGGAGATTACGGCTTTTTGCAGCCTACCACTTGCTCTCTTTCTCTCTCCACTACTATTTGGAGGGGAAATCATTCAGCAGAGTGAAGTGTAGAAATCACTTCCATGGCTTGTTTTGGGGAGGAACAGCAGAGAGGTTTAATATTAGCAATTTGGCATCTCGATAAAAACAAATTTGTCTCTGTACTGTGAAGCAGAGATGTAACATGTAATGAGAAGAGATAATAAATTTGCCTTCTATCTGGCATTTTCCATCATGTTTATTTGACTGCACTTCACAACCTTGACAAAATCACATTTTGCTTTCACAAGTTTACTGGCACTGCATGAATTATGGAAGGAGCTGAGAAGGATGGAAGATACCAATAAAGAGTTTTTTTTTTTTTTTAAACGACTATTTGAAAGCCATTCCCTCCATCCGCACTTATTTTATAGACTTATCAGCTCTCCAAAATAACAGCAGAGCATTGAAGTCATCCGCTTTTACCAGTGCAGTTATGTAGCATTTGCATAGCCTAGGCTTTCAGTGCAAGGTATAATTTTGCTGCGCATTACAGAAAGGCCATTCAATCGAACACACTGGGTCAACACCGCCTGATAATGGTGCCTGTGTACCTGCAAATGAATAAAGCCCCAGTGGCGTGTGTGTCTGTCGTCTATGTCAGATTTTAATGGGATCATATATTATTTAAACATGCAGCACAAGTTAATACACTCTGTGCAGCATACATGTCATATTAAATAATTAACCGTGGCTGAGCAAAACATTAAACAGGAAATAAAGCATTAACACAAATGTAGCTTTTTTTCAGAGATTTCTCTCCTTCAATATGTTTTTGTTTCATAACTGTTGCCCAGTTTATTTAAACAATATCACACCAGCAAGAGGTGTTGTTCTGAATATCAGCACGACTGTGATTTTGCCGTCGGCACGAAGCCAAAGGGTAATTGATATTCAGTTTTATACAGCATGATATTAAAAGTTCAACAAATAACTTCCATTTCAGTTGTTATTTCTTTTTTTTTACCTCTTTCTATGAAAATACTTCTATAAAAATAACAAAAAAAAAACAAGTAACACACAGAAAAGCTGTAACTCATGTATACAGTAACTTGTCCAGTAACAAATCCAAATTTATCATCAGAATTTAGAAGTAAGCTATTGAATCATTCATTTAACCAATTCATTGTACTAGATTGGTTCATTTTGAAGAGAGTCATTGAATTGTTCACTCGGCTCATTCATTCGACTACACAAATTCATTCAGGATGAATAAACTTAGAATTAAGTAATTCAGTCAAACAATCTGATTCAGCAGTTCATTCAGGAACTAGTAAACACAACTGTATTGTTTAGAGCTGTGACATTCTACAAATAACACACAATATAGGAGAAGGCTGAATTTTGTCTAAAATGTAAGTTTCTCGATATTAGCTTATTGTTTATTGAACTGCTGTATGAGATATCACGATTGCAATCAAGTTGTAAGTCAGAATAGCACTGTTTCTCTTCCGGGAGAACAATTGAGTTCGAATTGCACTGTTCTTAACAGGAAGCTTAATAGATGTTTTGATTGACCAAAGTAGAGCAGACACAGGTCAACGTGAGTGATGCTGACGGCGACTCTCCTGAATAAACATGTCTTGTCCTCTGATCTGCCCTTGCAACCAGGAGAACGTGTGCTTTATTAGTCTCCCCCCTACTCAGTTCCTGAGCCTGCTCTGTTCAGGTTACGATATCATGTATTGTTTAAAGCTAGCTCATTAAAGGAAAAACTGTCTCCTGGAGTGAAGAATCAGGTTGAAAAAGAAAAGGATGATTTCGTAATTGGCCAATTGCTTAAAAAAAAAAGTAAAATCTTGTAACCTATGTCTCTGTAGAGTTCCATTCTTTCAGAGGTGGCACAAAACTCCTTTCTATTATCTCAGACGCCTAGGGCTGACCACGCAGTGTTTGCCTTTTACCCGACAGCGGGTGTGAAGTGAGGTTACCACACAGCCGATGTCGACTCCTCTAAGTGCTGATGAAATATAGATGTTGAAGTCTGGACCGCTCAATGTTTCATCTCTCTTGGTGATACCATAAGGAAGCCATTAATAGTGTCAGAGAGCATTAGTCCTACAAAAAGAAGATAACTTGATGTAAGAGAATGACTGGCAGCACCTGTTTGGAATCAACTGCGCATCCCAGAGATATTAGGGAGAGAAGTTTGTCCCCTGCCGTGCAGGCTCTTTTCCCCTCATATATATGCGAGGTCACTTCAAGATGGTCATTTCCCCCTGCGCTGCCTTTGTCAGTGTGCAGAGGCCCTGCATCATGCATAATCGCAAACAGCAGGACCATCTGTCGTTGCCTTGTTGACTTACCTACGTGCAACCTTTTTAGTGTTGGTGTTCATGTATCAGTCTGATGTAGCACCATATTTACAATATGCTAATTGGTTAATGAAATCCTGTTTGAGAAACTTTGCATATGTTATGAAGCCTGTGCTATGTGTTACGCTCGTGTTTTCAGCACTGGACAGAGAAATAGCATGGCATGCATGGAGACGTTTGCTGTAACCATCTGTTGGCGGTATATTTTACCAGCACAGATTGATGACCTTAACCTTTATTCACTCAATTGGCTTTTCCATTTCTTCAGAATAAGTGTATGTAATAGGTCACTTTGTTCTTTCTTATTACGAAACATGCAATTTATTGGAACCGCACTCGAATGCAGCAGTTTTATTCCAACTAAAATAACTAACGAAGAGTAATTTGTTTTTTTCTTCTAGAACCAGAGTCAGACTCCAGATAAAACATTCCCTGTTGTCTCAGCCATGTGCCCCCACAAGGTAAGTCACTGTCTTACTAATGGTTTTGCCTGTTAGAGGCATTGTATTTTCACTGTGTGATAAAGCCGTTACAGTTTGTTGCATCTCTGTGAATCAGTGCTTCTAAACTGGTAGATCACAACCCCAGAATTTGTCTTTTCTAATACGCAAACAGAAAGGAAAACAAATGTAAAAATGTGTCTTTCGTTGTTGACGTCAGAGGCTTTGCTTTTTTGTAGCATATTGTGAAAACATTTCTCTAGTGCAGACAACTCCAAGGTCATGGGTTCGATTCCCAGGGTATGCGTACCTTAAAAAAATCTGCCAAATGCATAGATGTAAATTATCCTGTCAAATGAGCAAATAGCAATCTGGACATGTTGCCTTGCATGCCCTTGTCCACAAAACTACACAAGGTAAAAATAATAGTGATAAGCTGTTACGTGTTATTGAAAATAACATAAATGGCGTGTAATACAATTCTATACTACTTTGTATAAATAGACTGCAATTTTGTGAATAATAAATTAACTAAATCCACTTGAGTATTGGTGTTTAATTTTCAAGTTTTGTATTTTAAAAATGTATAGTCATTTTGAGATTAGCTAAAGATTGCATTTAACATTATTAAATTATTAATATTTGGATATATTAATATTAAACAAGTGTTAGATGACAGCAAATGTATCAGATATTCACTGATCTGGTATGATAGCAATATATCATGCATCACAAAAAAAGGTATTCTTGGTTATGAACTAATTATAGTAAATTCATAAAGATTGATAATGAACTCTTTATTTATTCTCTTCTTTTTTTTATACAAAAACAATGTTGCTATTGTGTTGGTTCACATTTTGTTCTGTGTCCTGAAGCAAAGCCAGTTGAGAATATGATAAAATATATATATATTCAATTAGTGCTTATGCGACATGGACATTTTTATCTTGGAGATCATTTAATTCTATGAATATTTCCAAAGGTATTTTGTTGTCTGCTTGCATACATTAAAAAAATAACATGTCTATCTCTCCACGCCGCCATGTACCAGAGCAAAGAGGCATGACAGCAGATATTTCCTTTTTATTGTGTCTTATCTCAGGTTGGAAACAAGGCCCTGAATTAAACCGTAGTATTGCAACAAGATGTCAAATTATCTGTGATTTCATGCTTTTTGGGCTTGAGATTTACCAAAACAGTGACAAGAATCAGTTGAATTCGTTGTGTAGGTGAACAAAAAGAAAGTACATTTCCAACTTGAAAGCTGGCTGCCGGGGCTTTTCAGCAGTTTAGCATGGGCTTTTTCACACAGCCCATGTGAGGAACGCAGTAATGTGTTATATTGCCAAACCTCGCACCATTGTCAGTCCACTAACCCCAAATGTGCCAAAGTGCTCATGTCCTTTTCTGGTTGACTGTGCGGGTCAAGAGTAAAGGCCTCACAGGAAAGTCAGCAAAAGTCTGACAGCCCGTCCGATTCGACAACCCCCTAATATACCAACAGCCATTAAACGCAACTTGAAGCTGCAAAAGAAAGCGGCAAAATATTTACACGAATCACCCAGGTGCTTGTTGTGAGGTGTGTGAAAAAGGCAATCAGCTTTGTCCTAAACCTCTCGGCACACGACGGGGCTCTAATTGCTGACCCGTCCTTCACACAAGCTTGTGCGCTTCACCCCTGTCGAGATCACCTCTAATAACATGTTCTATACAGTGCTGATGCGCTCGAACTCACCTGCTCGACACCCAGGCTGCAGCGTTTTGTCCTTGAAATATGGAGAGTGTTGCAATTCCCTCGTTGCTGTCAGCTCTCCTCGAAACAGCTGATCTGGATGGAGGTAATGAAGGGATGCCACCGATTTGTGATGGCGTTAACGTTTCCCCGCGACCAGCAAAACATAATCTCTGTCTCGTCGCTTCCCATTAGCGCCTGTGATCTGCACAAACCAATATGCAAAGAAAGCAATGGAGCAGTGGAGTAATTTGGCATGTCACTCAGCCCCGAATGAAAGTATAATGGCTAAACGGTTAGATATGATTTCTATAATAGGAATGTCGTACTGTGTGCCACTAAGACCGGTCCTGTTTTCTTTGCTGGTATTGTATGCATTCACAATGAAAGGGAGCTAATGAACAGAGAGCTTTTAAAAGCTCAGTGATTATATGGAAAGGAGAGGGGAAGAGAAGGATGGCGGGAGAATGAGAGAGCGAAGCCGAGGGGGGTGGAGAGAACACTAAGTATACATAATTGCTGCTTGACACATTGGCCAAATTCTGCTGTGCCAGGATTGGAGTGAAGATGATTAACGGCTGTCCGTGTGGGTGGGCAACTTGGTCACCCAGGGCTTCTAGTTTCCATAGCAATTGTACTCCAAAGGCCATACATTACATTGTGAGAGTCCCTGAGGCCTGAGCATTGTTAAATTCCCCAATAATATCGTACATTATGCGTTTGTCCTCTCAGCGGTAATTCATTCCTGCCGCTGCGATTCACAATAGGTCAGTAGAGAAAGTGGAGAGAGTCCCAATTTCAGACCTCCTATCCGAACGTGAAGGATGGCACATCGCCACGCTTAACGTTGATCAAGTGGCTCGACTTGAGGGAAAGTGATCATTTGTTTGACATTACAGCAGGCACGTCTGTTCTGCCTATCCGACGGATGACCCGGCTGGTATTCTGCAGGTATTTAAACACCATTCATCAAGGCTTCGAGTTAACCCAAGCAGGCGCTGAGTCGCAGAACCTCCCCGTCGAGCCAGAAAAGCAGATGGCAGATGGAGTGCAGAATTTGACCCTTCCCTCCCTGAGCTTGATGCATGTGAAACCCTGGCACGAGCCGCCCGATCCGGGCATGGTGCAAACGGCGTACCAATACCCCCCCCCCCCCCAACACAGCCGTGACGTCACGCTCCTCCGCCGCTCAGAATGTGGCCCCCGTGACCGTGCACTCCTCCACATCCTACTCCGAATGGTGTTTTGAACTCGGGAGAACCGATGGTGAATAAGCACATCTTAAAAATGATTCATACTAGATAATAAATGGAAATCCCTCCAGCCATCCAACAACAGGCTAGTCATGCAGCAATTAAGCCGCGTAGCATGCAAAACTCAAGGCGGCGTGCTCTGCGTTGGGGGCTCCTCTAGCGTACATGCACCATTCAGGAGGGAGTAGGCGTGATGCTGGAAGACAAGCAGCAAAATGCCCGAACCCATACTGCCGTCTCAGCGTGGCGCCTGAGGATGCTTTGGCAGACATCTTTAGACAAACATGTAGTAGAGCTGGAAAAACTCACAATCGGAAAGGTCAGTTGTGACCTCTGGGTGCAGGGCTATGCTGAGCCTGTCACTAGCAAGCACAGCATGTTCATGTCAAACAGAGAAAAGGTACACCGGCCGCCCCGCTCTCGAGTCTGCCGTGCAGCAGGTTGCGTGTGCATGCATCTGTGTTCAGGATATTTATAGCTGTTTTGATTCATCAGTAGGGTTGGAAACTCTGAACATGTTCTTATTTAGATTTATTTTCTAAAAAAAACAGGACTATATAGTTTTTGGTTCTGTTATCATTTCTCATGCATTCGTTTTGATTTTAGTGAATAAAACATGTACAGTGCAGTCTCTTTGCAATCAATTATTTGAAAATCTGGATTCTAATGGTGCAAAACAATCTAAATATTGAGAATATAGTTGTCCATATTAAGTTGTTAGCGATGTGTATTACTAATTACTAAATGAAGTTTTGATATATTTACAGTAGGAAATGTACGAAATATCTTCATGGAACGTGATCTTCATATTCTAATGATCTTTGGGATAAAAAAAATATTATTTTGACTCATGCAATGTATTATTGACAATTGCTGCAAATATACATGTGCTACAGTACTTATGACTGGTTTTGTGTTCCAGGGTCAAATATTAGAATGATTTCTGAAGGATCTTGTGAAATCAAAGACTGGAATAAGACTGCTGCAAAAAGCTTCAATATCACAGCAGGGGGGGGAAAAATCTTACAGAACTTTTGAACAGTAGTGTTTGTTGCCTCAGTTTTTGTTTGTTTGTATATAATTAGGACTGATTATTGCATTTCATTCATGCCTTCTCTAAAAACACGGGGAAAGTCACACAAAAACACAGCTTTTTGCAGTGATTGTTTAATTATATTTATCATGGAAATTTCTAGGCATTTGACAATTAAATAAAAATGTTCACCCTCAAATATTTAATGATTAAAAAACAAAAAAGTAAATGCGTATTCTTTCAATCAATCGCTGCAACAGTGAAATTCCCAATCTTAATCATCTGCATGCTTTTTTTCCCACATTAGTTCCAGAAGCATATCTCTACCGATTTCTGTTGCAGAGAAATGATTGTGGTCATCCATCCAGTTTAGTTTGCTCCTGCACTTGGCTGTAATTACAAAAGCAGTGTTAATGTGGTGTCTCTTTAATTGGCAGACATGTTGGTTTTTTACAGCCATATTAAAACGGGGTCTGTGCACAGGGTACCACATTTATAAACTTGCCCCTCACAAGGTCCTCTGGCTGTGGTTGACCTGACTAATGAAGAGATGAAAGAAATACTAACCTCTAGAATTACAGCCATAAACCCACTCGGATCGGATGATTTATGGCATTAGAACAAGATTAATTTATCCCATTTTTCATACACATTTCAATATTAATCAGTCATACTTAAAAGAAGGCAGGAACTAATTTTTTTCCCTCTTGTCACCACAAAGTGCGTGGCTTTTTCTAAAACTGTGGCAGGTTTCCTGCTCTCCTTGTTAAACCAATCAGGGATTTCGCCACATGCTGTCCAATCAATTAAGTCGAATGTGTGCGCAGCCCTTTGATATAGAATCATTTGTCAAATCAGCGGAGGTGGCAGAGTGCAGTTACCCAGGAGTCTGAGGCTCTTGACTCCCGTCCACCTGGAAATCTGCTCAGCGTTCGGATTCAGGCATTCCTAGTGTCCTCCAACCCGTTAATGGGGTGTCATTGTGCGTGCTGGATTTAGTTCAGCTAGGGTCCAAAGGCTTTTTCCATGCATTAGCCTTTTGACTACATAGCTTAACCTCTTAATTTTTTGAAAGCTCTGCCCAGAGAAAGCTCGATATTATATAACAGAATGGCAGCCATTAGGATTCAAATGATTTGCTTTTTGCTGTTGCGTTGTTATTGCATTTAACGTTACACGATACAACAACCACGTTCAACGTGACACAGGAGCATCAAACGTAATCTGGTTTTCTGCCATTATTGTGTAATTTGTGATCGGAAGTGAAAGAATCCTGAGTTCTTCAGGTGGAGGTAATCTGCTGATTGTGCTGTATGGAGAAGCTGCTTGGCACTGAGGGGTCATTTAGTTCATATATTGCACTTTTTAATAATGCACTCATGTTTCTTTGTTCTTATGGCTCTCGGAGGAACTCCTGGAGAAAACTTCAAACTTCACCTAATTTCATTCTGAAGCTAATCTAATTTAGAGCAGCCAAGATTCAAAGGATTCTTTTTTTGTGAGATGGAATAATTAGAAATCAGCAATGTTGTTTAATTATGAATGATATATCTATAGTCTTTATGCACACGATGGTGTGAATTACACAAAACACAAATTTACAGAATTTTACCTTTTTTCATATTATCAATATGTACTTGTTTCAGCATGAACTACTACATATATATACACAGTGGGGCAAAAAAGTATTTAGTCAGCCACCAAAAGATGAGAGAGGCCTGTAATTTTCATCATAGGTATACCTCAACAGCAGTATGAGAGACAAAATAAGAAAAAAAATCCAGAAAATCACATTTATTAAGAATTTATTCGCAAATGATGGTGGAAAATAAGTATTTGGTCAATAACAAAATTTCATCTCAATACTTTGTTATATACCCTTTGCTGGCAACGTTTTCTGTAAGTCTTCAAAAGGTCTTCACACACCGTTGCTGGTATTTTGGCTCATTCTTCCATATAGATCTCATCTGGACAACACAGACTTTCAACTCCCTCCAAAGATTTTCTTTGGGGTTGAGATCTGAAGACTGGCTAGGCCAAAACAGGACCTTGAAATGCTTCTTGAGAAGCCACTCCTTCATTGCCCAGGTGGTGTGATTGGGATCATTGTCATGCTGAAAGACCCAGCCACATTTCATCTTCAATGCATTTGCTGATGGAAGGAGGTTTTCACTCAAAATCTCACGAGACATAATACATATACACAATACATACAAGCTGCTTATCAATTGCAGATCCAGTCTTCCCAGCCTAGTGCAGGTCTACAATTTTGTCTCTGGTGTCCTTTGACAGCTCTTTGGTCTTGGCCATAGTGGAGTTTGGAGTGGGAGTGTTTGGGGTTGTGGACAGCTGTCTTTTATACTGATAACCAGTTCAAACAGATACAGGTAACAAGTGGAGGACAGAGGAGCCTCTTCAGGAAGTAATTACAGGTCTGTGAGAACCAGAAATCTTGCTTGTTTGTAGGTGACCAAATACTTATTTAACCGAGAAATGTACCAGTTAATTCATTAAAAATCCAGATTTTCTGGATTTTTCAATACGATAAAAACAACATCTCATTTCCATGTTTTGCCACAAAATTACGCTTTATTATGTACGGCAAGCACATACTCTATCCCTCCTGCTCTTTCTTCCTAAGAGACGCACACACATTAACATACATGCTAATGTTGTTAGCACTACTCTGACGACTATCCTTAACATCCTTAAAAACAACAAATATTTTTGAGAGATGCACAGACTGGGAGGTAATTCATTCACTTGGTCTCTCTCTTTCTGTCTCTCTCTCACACACAGACACACACACACACATAACTTACTGTTAACTGCATTAGTCTGCTATGAACAGTTCAAGTCTCTGTTACTAAGACCAAAATGATGTTTTGGAATTAGCAAAGGAGGTGTTTTTTGAGGTGTGGAAGAAATAATCCTACTCCCAATAGTGTTTAAGATTGGGACTGAGACTGTACTTATAGTACAAAATCGCTGTCAGTCAAAAGGAGATGCAATCTTTCGACAGACCCTCCAATCATCACGCAGAATCTCGGAGTCCAGGCCAGCCCACTCCTCGTATGTTCCTCATTCACCCCCAGAGACGCTGAGCGTCCGTGGGCGGGACATAATCACAGCGTTTATCCAATGGCCGTCTACTTTCAAAGCACTGAAAAAAGAACGTTCAAAGCAGCCCCATTGAAGTCAATGGACGCTGGGCTTCAACGGGAAAATGCACTGTGACGCTACAGGAATGTATGAGAAGAAAATCAAGTCAGCCGACCTGCTATGTCTAACTGATTCTGAACGAGCTCGTCTTTGAGATGAACGTTTTCTAACGCATTTTTAGTCAATAAAATGTTAATACAATAATACATAATTTGACCATTAATTTTGTGATATTATAGGGGAAGCTGAGCTTCCCTTGCAGCCTTAGAGAAATCGTCACTGATATATATATATATATATACACACACACACACAGTATACACACACACACATATATTATATATTATATATATATATGATTAACATTTATGAATCCATTTTATTTTTTGATAGTAGGTACAATCAACATACAATCTCATGACTCAATTTCACAAAAGCTTATTAGAGGAATAAACACAGGATATGGGTAAATTGTAAGCAATCTTACAGAACATTGCTTGAATGAACAACAAGAGTTTCACACAAAATGAATGAAAGATATTACACTTGTATGCAATCTATCATGCTAAACACAAGGCCCTAATGGATGGTCCTAATAGCCCATCTCCAGCTCTGCCAGGCCTCTAAACATTTAAACATACCCCTGCTACCACTTCAGAGTCATGTGACCCTACATTTGGGTTGCTCCTCTCTGCTTATTTTTTCTAGCTCAAGAGCTTTTTTCCATCCCAACAAATAACTGAAGACGAGAGCAAATGCAGAAAAAAAGCACTTAAGCTAAACAACAGGCTGATGGCTGAAGTTTTTTTCCCCCTCCTGGTTTTTGGAACACTTTGATCACTTAGCACCATGTTTGGCACTCAGCTGGCTAAATATGAGAAGCCATTTGACTTCCAGAAAATTACTACATTTTGCTGTGCTTTAACAATGGGTTGACTTTGAAGAAAATGTACACTTTGTTAAATGAAGCCTGAGGATTTTAATGAAACCATACACTAAATACAGCTTTTAACAAGCAAGATAAAATAAAGGTTGGCTTTCTTTATTTCCTTCTTGCACTTTATAATCCAAATATGTACAATTCTGATTATACTATTAACATTTATATCCCATAACTGCTTTTAAGCACTACAAAGGAAACATTAGATGCCTGCAATTGTATAGAAGAGAGCAATTTTGTACTAAGTCCTGCTTTAAATATTTTTTTCTTAGATATATGAACAATTATTGAACTTTGCATTACAGTCCAAAAAGGCGAACTTATCATGCACAGCAGATAAACAAGTAGAATACTGGTAAATTAAATGTTCCACTATCAGTTTTTTTCGTCTTTCTTTATCACATTGTGCACATTGACCCAGCAGAATTTGTAAACATTGTTTACTTTCCTTGAAAGGAAGCTGCTGTCAAAGCACCAGAAACTTATTGAGGTGGCAAAACAGCGAGAACAACATCAGAGAGTCTAAATACAACTCATCCCTCTGTTTGAGGATGATTGAACACACAGTTGTATAGAAGTGTCAGTTTTACAACAGATTTTGTGTACACAACCCTCAACTATAATGGAGTACTGGATCCACACTCTAACATTAAAAAGTACAAACTGGAATTTTCAAAATTGGGGGAGGGGGGATAATAGCCAATAATGTATTAATTCGTAAAAATGCATAAAGCACAGCAACCTATATCATTTAGAAACGTGTTTGTAACTTTACAAATTTTCTGATCTGCTAAATAATGCAATAACTGAAAATATGTGTGCTATGATTAACAATAATTATGCAAATGGATTTCTGCACTGCTGAAATGTCTTTCCCCCAAAGCAAGAGTGAATCTAGAAATCACTGCATGTCATTACACTGCTTACATTCTACTACAGAAGACAAACTGAACACACCTGCACTGGAGAGTTCTTGCCTTTTTTCTAGTCTAAAACGTATTTTCCACTTACATGGGATTTGAGGATACTTCACACAAATTCTATAGGTCTACACATGATTGACTACTCGAGTACGACCACTTATTATTATTTTACTGCTTATTACTAGAATCTTAGCCATTTATTAGAAGTACTTAAACATATCAATGCCTTATTCTACATCCCTAATCCTAACAAATAAGCTTAACAACTACCTTATTAACTAATAATAAGCAGCAAATTAGGAATTTATTGAAGTAAAAGTCATAGTTAATAGTGAATTGTAAATCTTCTTTGGTTTAGCCTCATCATGATCACTGAAAAACAGCACAGGTGGATTTTGGATTGTAGAGTGACTGGACCACAGAGGAGAACTTGGGAGTCTTACTTGACCCATTTTTTCCCATGAAACCAGATACCCAGCGCACTGGGCTAGCCGGAAGAGAAGAGGTCCCAAAGACAGCTCTGAGAACAGCCCCAATCTTCACACTGTCAAGACTCTTCATTACTCAAGTCAAAGCATAATTATGGTATCAGGTGGTGTCCGTTTTCTCTCAGTATCACTCATTAGTGACCATCAAAGAAGCCAGAGCAAACTTCTGGGGCGAAGCAGATGATGACTATCCTTTAATCTAATCTAATCCTCAAATCTAACCCTAACCCTTTCCAAAATACAAGGGAAAACAATTATTCATCCATCAGTGAAGATCTCTCTATACCCAAGTCCATCAATTCATCCAACCATCCATGCACCTACCAACCTGTCTACCCATTCATCCTTCTACAGTGTCTATTCATCATTCCATCACTGGTTAGTAGGGATGTAATGGTATCAAACTTCAAGGTATGGTAATACCTCGGTATGAATGGCACAGTATGGTATTTATTGAATCATTTACATCAAAAAACAAAACTAAATTAAGAGACTCAAAAAAAAGTGTTTATTAAACAGTTTACATGAACACTGAGCATATCAACGGCACACACATTAGCCATCTATCTGTAAACTTTGAAACAGGAACTTCAATTTTAATAACAAAAAATGATTAAACCTTCCACACATCTGATTTAAAACCCGCTTTAGATTGCTATATAACATCATATATCAATTTGCATATTCATTACGTCAGTGCGTCATATTATCTCGCTTCTCTGTGATCACATGATGTTATTCAATGCACCCTTATTCTCAATATAACTGTTTTCACTGATATTTTTTAATGGTTTCTGTTGTCAGAAAAACAGAATAAATATGAAATAGTGACTGAAATGCATGAAATTATAAATCCTACTGAACTAGCTGCACTTTGCAAGATGTTAATCTGGATTAAAATCCTTATTTATAATTGAGCATTGTCTGATGAAACCAAGTACCCATAAGATATAGACAATGGTTATGCTGTGATTTTGGCTCTATTTGTATGTAAAATATAGTTAGAAGCTTCATAATATATATTTTAACTGAAAGCCCTTTAACTGAAACAGAACAGACGCAGAGAGATTATATTAACAAAAATAATATATTGTTTGTGACATCATCTATCCATCCATCTTTACTCCATCCAACACCCATTATTCCAACCATAAATGCACTTTTTTTTAATTCCATTCATCTATACACGCATCGATCAATCCATCCAGTATATTAATAACTGCTGGTGCTTAAAACAACTTCATACAACTGTGTAACAATTGAAGTTTAGGCAGGTTACATAAAGCTGTTGTCTCACTTACTGACCTACTACTGTGTTCAACTGTCTTGACAAACTTGTCAAATTTCCATCATAGTAATAAAAGGCACTTAGGAGGCCTTTTCAGGGCTAAAACAAAACTTCTGTCTGATGCTGTCAGAGCACTGAGCCCAACAATCTCCCCAAACCCATGGAGCGGTCAGTTGTGGAGAGATGCGAAGCAAATTTGACCTTTATGGTGCACTAACTACCTGAAGCCCAGCCAGTGAGCGGTCAGATTCGATACATTTCAGCACCCTGCACCCACGTCCTGTTGCGATGAGTGACCTTTTTAAACCAGCGCTGTCACCACGCAACAGATTAATCTGAGTAAAACCCAGCGGCTCAGGCATCCTCCACCCAGCATGACACAATGCACGCTGACCTTTTCTCTAGGCCTCTCTCCCTCTTCCTCTCCAATCACTCTTCTCCTCTCACACTCCCTTATCTCACTCGCCTCCATTTCTGTAGCTCAGCCTACATTTGTCTTGTCCCCGTGTTTGTTTACTATGACAGAGAGTCACAGAGAGAGTGTTACTGTGACTCACTCTTTTGACATCTTGGGTGCAGATAACACTGATGAGCAACGCACTGTTTACTTGGACAAGTCAATGTTATTCCTTTTAAGAAAATCTGGCCAATCAGTGAAGATTTTCTTCAAATGTGAATTCAAATGTGTCAGTGTTCTCTCGCTGAATTCATATTTGTATTCTATATTGACAAACCGACAGTGTGAACAATGCACAAAAAAAAACAAAAACAAAACAAAACAAAAAAACAAAACAAAAAAAAAACAGCATACATTTCCAAGATGGTCCAAGTTAGTTTTTGCTGAAAGAAGGAAACAACACCTGCATCCAAAACAGACATTGTTCTTTTAAAATTCCCTCTCCATAACTGACTGTAAGCTTTCATTTTAAATGCAACAGTGGATAGAACCAACTCTCTGCTCTACCTTTTTTTTTCTTTTCTGATAACCCGTTACACTCAAGCATACATTACAATATGAATGAAAAGACGTGACATTACTAACGTTTCAAACCAATTTTAAAAACAACGTCCCAAAGAAAACTAAATGCTCAAACATTTTCACAAGGCAAAACTGATGACTGATCTAATTTCTACAAAAAAAAAAAACAAACAAACAAACAAACAAACAAAAAAAACAGGTAGCAACAAAATGTTGAAAAAAGCTTTTGCTGGCCAAAGATAGTCTCTTCCTTCTGGGCTTGAATGCTCAAAACACCCGCAAATAAATAAATCCTGATGTGTCATCAGATAACTTAAGCAGTAAACTCACTTTGAAGATCTGGCACAACAACTTCTGATACCTGAAAGAGAATCTGCAGTAAGTTTACCTCTCTGGCCGCTGAATATCAAGGGAACGGGGGTCGAGCCAGCCAAGGAAAAGAGATAGAAAAACTCCACCCTGTAACACAATGCTTGTAAGAAGTGATGGTCTTTGAAGAGGGGGAGGACGGATCCCAAGAGAGGAGAGAGAGAGATGAGCTTGGGAAAACAGAAGTTGCTTTAAAAGTTTCAAAGCAGGCACTAAAAGAGCAGTGCAGCCTTCACTTTTTCTCTGCCGCTAACAGAATTCACAACCAGAACCGAACAAACAAATCATCCACCTCACAACACAACAGTCCATATAAACCCATAGCTGGCACCACTGTAGAAAGCCAATGCCAACATAATGGCATCACTCTTTGGCTTTGAAAGTCCCAACACTTTTTGTTTAATTTCTCATGCAATAAATCAATCAATAAATGAATGGCACCTGTACACCGCTAAACCTGATGTCAGTATGGAAATGGGAGACAAGGATCCAAGAAAGTAATTTCAGTGAAAGCAGAGGCCTCATGGGTAAAGTTAATTTGAGTGAAGGCTCCTCTTTGCTTGACCTACAGGTTAAACACCAATCAAGCAGAGATGGCAATAATCAGACATACAGCACCTGTCACTGCCTGCTGCTCTCATCGGAAACACATGCAGCAGATGCAAACACCCTGCTAACAGCCACCCAAAATATAGAAGTTACTTTGCATGGTATCAGTTGCTAAAGTATGGCTGCAGACTGGTGCTTTCCTTCCTGGTTACTAA
The DNA here is from genome assembly GCA_034779775.1 of Enteromius afrohamiltoni. Lineage (NCBI taxonomy): Eukaryota > Metazoa > Chordata > Actinopteri > Cypriniformes > Cyprinidae > Enteromius > Enteromius afrohamiltoni. Next base: position 3,702,700 of record JAUYWG010000012.1, read on the forward strand.
ATATACCATGTGAGCTCGCAGTCTGAATTGCAGGTAATGCAACAGCAACGCACTATACCATAAAATAAACATAAGACAACGCCTTATGCTACGCATTGTATTCACTAAAAATACAAAAATACAGAGTGCACAACTGACTGATTGAGTTATCAGTGTGAATCATTCTGATGAGCCCTTCATTGGATGAATTCACTGAATCAGTCCTGAATTAACATCTGATACAATTATTGAATCTCATTACTTATATCACATTCAAAGTAGTGCTGTCAAATGATTAATCGCGATTAATCGCATCCAAAATAAAAGTTTTTCTTTACATAATATATGTGTTG
>JAUYWG010000012.1:3705719-3723132 GCA_034779775.1 Enteromius afrohamiltoni
GGATACACCTTAATAAAATGGCTACCATTGTCACCACCATGGTCACCAGCCATCTTGAAAAGTTTCCCCCCCTCACATATACTAATGTGCCAAAAACAGGAAGTTAATATCACCAACCATTCCCATTTTATTAAGGTGCATCCACATAAATGGCCCAACGTAAAAAAAAAAATGTGATCCTATGAACTATTTGTGTCCCAGGAAAGAAAAAAGAAAAAAACTTCCACAGATTATATAAATACATAAAATATATATGAGACCACTCAACTTTGCGATTGCTATCGGGACATGAAGAGAATTTGAACCAGCATTATAAAAATGTTTTTGATCCAAATAACCTACCCTGCCTTTATGTTGAAGGGTTCGTATTGATTATAATACACATTGATTGTCCATCCACTTGGCTGTGTTTCTTTTCAACTAAATTTTGTGCACCTTCCTCAGGCTGTTTTGTTCCTCTTTTTAGATTTCAGTGAGTCATGTGTTGCTGTTTTTTTTTTTTTTTTTTTTAGTGGACATACTCTGCCTTCTGTAAAATGTTGATACCTCTTAGCTCTCGGGATATAAAGGAATATCCTCCAAAGTCGAGGCTACATCACACAGCCAAAGCAAGTGCCAGGCCAGCAAAATACAAGCACATCAATCCCAGAACATTTTCAAAATATCAGATAGTGGCTGTAATACCGCTGCCATGTGCTTGGTTTTCCTAGAGTAGAAAATCCTTATTGAAAGGCCAGTGTGGGAATCTTTTTATGAAGTGATTTGACTGCAAACACCATTTTTATGGCAGAATTTTTCTACTTTAATATGTTGTGCGCCTTGATCCCTGCAGGTTTGTACCTCACTGTTTTTGGTGAATCATAAACCAAAAAAAAGGAACAGTAAGAAAAATGTAGTTTAAAAGTCAAGTCACCTGCCCAGAATCTTTTTATTCTCTTATCCTTTGTTGTCCTTCTTGGACTATAAAGCCTTTTACTTTATTTATTTATTTTGACTGTTTATTACTTTAGTTTTATTTCATTTTCATGTAAAGATAAAACACATGACCTTGTCTTTCTGTTTTCAGCTTTATGAGTTGCAGTCTCATCTCCCTTCTATTCACAGACGGTTTTTCATAAAGACTGTGTGCAATCAAAGCGCAGAATTCTCAGATATGCTGCCCCTCATTTGTAGTATTGAAAATCCTCTAGACAGGCTTTTTTTGACAACTGCAATTATGTTTCTGTAGAAAAAAGCACAAATTATATTAAAAAATAAATAAAAACCTGTTCTGAGACTCAGAAGGTCCATGAATACTTGAAATGCGGCACATGGATAACTGTTATTGAGTTAATTAGTCTGGGCTTATTAGGATCTCCCCTCCAGTCTTTCTCTCTCGGTATAAATTACTTAAGTCCACCATGGGTATGCATCTATTTCCCTCAGTTTAAAATCAATCTTGACAATCAATAACCATCGCTATTAATGTTAGAGAAAGCAAAGCCGAGTCGATACCTTTAAGTGTATCAAAAGTGTAAATAAACACTTGAGAGGCGCGTATCTAAAATAAGCGGGAGTCTTTGCTTTTAAGTAGGCAGCATTAAACTTAAGCGTTCATGCATTCATAAAGATTTTTAATTACACACTTTTAGCCATGGAGTATAAACAGACATGGATTTTATGGATATCTTTATAAATCTGCAGTAATTCAGTGGATAGTTAGGGAATTACGTGCTTATATATTTATTTGAAGAGTAAATATGAGATGCAACGCCTTTAAGATTCAATAATGTAAAATGTCTTGGTTTTGTTGGGCGATTCCTCTTTTTATTGAATAAGAATTACTGGTTGTATTTGCACAACAAAAGCCCCAAATATGACACCTGCAGGTTCACAGCGGTTGGTCATCGTATTTATGGAAACACTTAGATCCATATGGTGTCCATATGCTTAAATATGATTCAGATGGAACCTGTGCAGGGTTCCCGCTGTGTTCACAAACTTATCCGGCATCATTAATCAGTGTCACCATCAGGTGTCTTGTTTGCCAGGCGAGGCCTAAGTGACAGTGATAAGTGATCCTCCTCTTGTTCCAGCATGAGCCCTAATACAGTGGGCTTTTCACATTATCAGGCGCGGACAAAGCCGGTGCCACTCTGAATGAATGGAGGTGTCAAGTTATTCAATAAGTGAACAATCCAAACCATTAACAATTTAAATGTCATGCTGATGAAGCTAATGTTGAAGGTTGATGCAGATATTAGGTCCTTACTTTTCCCATCATCCGGCCGCAGCTTAACGCTCGAACGACCTTCCGACTCTCTCCTTTCACATTGAGTTGCAATGACAGAAGCCAGGTGCGTGGTGAGACCACATGTAGACCGAGTTTTGACCTTCGGCCTGATGAGGGATTTCAGGAAGCGTAGAGGGTAGAGGGCAGAGTTGTAGACTGATGGGCAGTTAAAAACGCAGACTCCAAATGTTTTTTCTCAGGAGTGCGAAAATATTACCTTGCCCTCAGCTGCCAAATCTCTTCCTGGCACTTTTTTTTTACTCTATCAAAGTCAGTCATTTTTTTCTTTGATGATGTCTTCACTTTATGTTTAACTAATGCATTGCATCAAAAATTGAAGTTCCTTCGTCAATAACTAGATCCTGTTTCATCTCGAACCTTCGGACTAATGTAATCAATAAGATCTGATTATTAAGTTAGCTCCAAACAATGTAATTGAAGATGTCCTTCAACTCCACCTGCGTTCTAGGGAGCGCTTTAGAAAATTTGCTTTGAATTCGGTTGAAAGTGCATGATTGAATTTTAATGCATAATTAAATCAAGCAGTAAATCAATTCATCCCCCTCTGAAAATGAGTATTCACCACTCCCAAGCATCAGAAGCCAATTATGATGAAGTTATTATTATAGAGTTGTATAATGGCACAAAATGACTGCACTGGCACCGAAATCGGCGCTCGTCAATACAGAGGCAAGCGTGATTGCAGGTACGACATAGAGTTGTGTGTTGCATGCTTTCCATCTATTTCGCTAAAATAAAGGTGGCAGTTTACCCACACAAAATCTCTGGGGGGGACTTAGACTGCTCTCTTGATGAAGAACCAGATCAAACTGGTCTAATTTCCTAAATGAATCCTCCAGAACTATTACCAGTGAGCCCAGCCTCTGCATAATGTGATGAGCAAAGGGAACATTGATGAACTTTTTTAATTATTGCGCCGCTTGGGAATTTGACATACCGGTTCGGGGATCCACACCGTCAGGCTTTGCGCTGTTTTTCAGCTCCTTTTTAATTCACCCAATTTGTCGGTCCAAATGAAACACTGAAAGGTTAGACTGTGGAGTAATTAACAGCACCGGGCCTAATGAAATCAGGAGGGGATGGCGTGTACCATGAGGATCAATACAGGTCTTTAAGTGTGAGTTGGGTAGGAATTGTTCAGGGAAATAAGGAGCACTTAATAGTAATAAGTTGATGAAAAGGCTACAAGCCTGCATGTGCTAAATGAGAATCTGCTGGAACACCGATAGAGGTGTCACTTGAAGGTGGCAACGTATCGAACTGCAATCGTGTGGCGACGTGTTGAGCTTCGCTAGCATGTTCTAAGCTAATCAGCAGAGATGCATGCGCCGTGCCTTGGGTTTTAAAATGGCGAAGAATGAAGCTGCCAAAGGGTGGCGTGTTTGTTGATCTTCCAGTATGAGTCTAATATGCAAAGTATTTTCGTGTTTGTCCTAGTAGTGGAGGAACAGATGCTAGCTGTAAATACGTGCAGCTCTCTGCGCATTCCTGAAGCAAGAAGAAGAATTAATCACATGAATACTTCCACTTTAAACTCCTGCTGTCTTAGACATTAATGAGCAGCGCAGGATTGATAATTCCACATCTTGCGCACAATTTTCCCGTAGTGGGAGCGAAATCTGCAGTGGCGATGTGCCAAAACACACTTAGCAAAACTGGGCAGAGTTGACCTTTAAAAGTGTGAGGAAAACATCCTTAAACACAATGCGAAATGATAAACGGGTGGCTGGAGCTAGCTGTCACAGTTTTTACTTCAGTGAATGTTTCTCTGGGTATATTACAGGATGTTTCTGGAAGTCGCACTATATGGAGTCATTTTTCACAATGGGAACTGAATGGGATCAAACTATCCATACATCAACTAAACTTGAAGTGACGAAATATAATAAAGATGTTATTAACACCACTGTTCAAAATCTATATATCTAGAGACAGTGCATCTATCCATCCAGCCATGTGTAGACCGTCGCTGGCAATTACATTTCTATCTTTTTTTTATAATCTACATAATTTTAGCCATTTGTTATTTATTTTGGATGTTAACATTAACAACAGTGAGGTTGACCAAGTCAGGTGATTATTTAGCATGTTGAACACAGATTTGACAGCTAGCAGAGCACTTGCAAATAGAAATAGCGATGAGATCACTGGGATTGGTGAAAAGCCTTGAACTAATTCTTCTGATGGTTTCTACATAATTGCATCTGAGGGAGAAATCGTCATGTGATACCAAGTGTCAACCAGTTCCCCCCATTAGTCCGCGTATGCCCAATTACTGTTTATAATGTTGCTATGTTTGGAGGTGGGCATATGCTTCAACTATATGAGTGGGCGGTTGTGCACATGCCTCAGTGGAACAAGGTGCAGTGAGATATTACACATTGAAAGCTGTGCTGTATTTCACCCGAATACAGGCACATAAACAAGGCTCCCTGGGCAACTGTTTGATGGCAGGTCACGTGATTCTTTCACCTCCACTTAACAGCTGAGGTGGAGGTCCAAGGCCTGCCAGACAGTTCTGCACGGCTGAGGTACTACGACAGTTTGTGCTTGACCGTCCTGTCACTGTTTTAGCACATTACATGGCACTTCCTGCCAAGGAGCCCCCAGTCATGAGAGCAGCTATTTGAAGCATTGGATACAGCAAGAGAATACTGTTTCTCAGACTCCATCTCTGTTTAGACTGCAGACGGTAAAAGTCTTCATTGGCGTTAGGACAGTAGGATACATTGGGACTAAAACTAAATGTGATGGAAAATGCCAGAAATGCAATTGCTAAATAAAATCTGTATTATATAGTAATACTACGATAACTGGCTGCTGCTGGACCCAATTAATAATTCTCATTTAAAAGTCTGTTGGCAATAAAATATAATTTTTAAGGTCTTCCACCAAAATAAAGCTCTGAGAAGCAAAGCAATTAATACAGCCATAAATATATTTGTTCTAAACCTACTACTATTACTAATAATAATAATACTAATAACCATCATCGCCATTATCATCACAACAAAAAACAACAACATAATACATAGTAATAATAATAATTTTTATTTGCATTTAATATTTTGCAGTACACTGTTTAATTATTTATTTATTTATTCATTGTTCTTTCGGCACAATAGTCACATTGAAGCTGAGGGGGAAAAAATAGTTCTTGTTTGTCCATTACTGATCATGTTTGAGTAACGTTTACATATGAGTACACATTTATGGAAAATAAATGGCAAATCAATTTTATGTTTATTGAATTACAAATAGTGTTTAGCAGTTACAGTACCTTTGTAAACACTATTTAGCGTTCCGTAAGAGAAGAAAAGCCTTTAGTCTCATTGTACTTTAATAACGTCATTGTTATACGGTAAGATTTTATAATATTTTCGGCTGTGATATTAGGATGTCATGGGTTTATTTATGATGATGGTACCACATTTTTCCAGCCATCCTTTTTTTTTTTCAGATAGGATCGATATGGAGATATTTCTATGTCCCCGTGATAGCAGCCCTCCATCCGTTTGTTTAGTCCTAAGGGCAAAACGAAGAGTTCTTTGTCTTTGCTGAGGCATGAGCTTGGCTGCAAACAAGCAATATATTTTAGCTTTATGGAAGGGGTGAACACCGTGGAGCATCATTCTTCAAGGCCAGGCGTAGCAGGGTGACTGTTGAAGAAGGTTATGCTTATCGTAGGTTTCGTCCTACATTCCAGGCTACTCTGACAAGACTGCGAATTTCCTTATTTTCTTCTTTTTGGTGGCCAAAAGCATTTGGTTTTATGAAGGCATAAGCTTTAAAGCGGTGCTGGGATTTGACCTCCCTGGGGTGTGAGCTTAGTCCAGCTATCAACAGTGCAGTTCCAGCCTGGTGGTGGGTCTGAAATTAGCCCATAATAGCACCTCAACACGCCAGATCCACTGAGACAGGTTTGGGATAGAGAGCGATTGAAGGACAACACTAAACAAGTAGTCCGCTGAGAATTGAGAGCCCAAAGTGAATGTTTCCTTCTCATCACAGACATCACAAGAGGGCTATGACCCCAGCAAGGACATCTTAAACAACAGCACTGCGCCGCAAGGCTCGAGTACTTAAAACACCTCAAACATATGGCTTGCTAAACGAGCACACTTGCAATGTTTATTCATGTACTGCCAGAATACTAAATGAAGGAATGAGGAGCCAAAAGGATGGTGAGTTTATATGAATGAGTATTAATTTGAGCAAATATTGAGCAGCATCCTTGGCCGTGAATATATTAGGGCTTGTCTTGAATATGGTATAAAGCAGAAAGGAGTAGTGCGAACAGGGACATTTACAGCAATGGGATTAAAATACTGCTGTTGTACTTGGTCTGACTGCAGAAACTCAAAACTGCAAATGAACTGACAATTTGAATGATGATTTCCAGCAAAATGGCATAATGAGTTCATCTAAAGACAATGTGTTTTTCATGCTGCAGGTGGACACAGATCAGGGTTAATGAAGTTATCGTTACTGGAAATAAATGAAATGCTAACTGATATAAAATATTGAAAGATCTCCTTTAGCTAATTGACATGGCAACCTTTCTTGTTCATTTAGTTCAACTATATAAAAGAATAATAAAATCAAGGTAACAAGTTTAAAATTGATGTTAACTAAAACTATAATTAAAATTAAAACTGAAGGAAAAAATCTACCAAAAAAAATCTAACACAATTTTAACCAAAAATGTAAACAGCAAATATGATTTTGTTTTTATTAGAAATTAAATTAATGATTAAAATGTACATTTAAAACTAGTAAAAACTAGAATAGTATCTTAAAGATTTTAAAATAACGCTTTTTCACTTATTTGTTTAAAGGAAAAGGCGAATTTAAGGTTGAAATAAATTGGGATTCTGAGACGCAATACAATAAGCCCTGGTGTTTTTAATCAATTATTAATTCAATATTTTAATGATCAGAAAGCTGGGGATGATCAAAGGCCTGGTTCATGCCTCTCTGCCATTGCTCACTGAGACACACTCCAGCTCTTTGAAGTGCTGCACCAACAAATGCACTTATCTTCACATTTTCCTCTCAGGCATACATGTGGAACCCTGTGAAAACACTGGCCTGGAGATCCACTGCGGCGAGGCCAGGGTCGTTGACCCTCCTTTTGCCATAGATTAAAATACAAGATTGTGCAACCTATACCTTTAGATGTGCTCTGATAGCTCGGCTCCATACTTAGACGTGTCATATTAATTCATTTTAGTCAATTTTACTGACTACAATTGAATAGAATGAATGAATGAATTAATTAATTAATTAATTAATTAATTAATTAATTAATTAATAAAGCAAGCAAAGGTTTGCATTTATCTTTTTGACTAAATTATTATTTTTTAAAAAGTAATGGTAAACAATTAATCTGATTAATTTTGGGTTTATTTATTGGATTATTACATCAACAGTACACATCAAAATAACGCTTGCAACTTAAAAGGTTGAATTAAATCAACAAATTAGAAGTGTTAACTTGCGTCCATGCAGTTAAGCTGTAGTAACAGGTCTAGTCAATTTCTTTTTAGAGTGTATATTATTATACACAGCAACATTTATGAAAACAACAACGAGAGAGTTTGGTGTAAAAAAACCAGAGCCTCTGAAATAACACTGAATTCTTGATGCTTTTGTTATTTATTGTGGTTTAGCAGCACAACATGACTTACACATTTCGAGTAGCGCATATGACACACTCATCATCGTAGTTCAGGATCATTTTGTCTCAGTGGTTTAGTTAACATGAACATGATTTCAACATGTGAAATATAACAGCACATTTCCCTCAAATGTGCGTCTCTGGTTTCAATCTTTTGTCAATTTCCGTGCGCATTACACTCTCAATTAAATCTGAATAGTACATTTTGGTCACCCAGTGCAAGGGCAAAGCTCACATTAACTCCCGGCACATGCATCTCTCGCTAAAAAGGGCTCCCTGTAGTGAAAGCGCAGTTCCATTCATGGTTTTAACCTAATGAGCTAATTAATTTGTTGATTATTATTTTCAGCCTCAAGATGGATTGGCGCACGGCGGTGTTTGTCTTCTCGAACAACCGCATGATTCAAGGGCAATAAATTCACAAGCTGAGATGTCTCAATGCCTTCTGATGAACCAATTCAGTCTGTGACAAGAGTAGAGGTGTCTGGGAGACTTTCCCGCCACCCTGACAGCCTGTCGATGGCCTGTATTTATGAACGTGTGAAATCTGCCTTTGGCCACGCAAACGCAGACCTCTGTTGTGTTTGTCAAAGTAATTGTAAAACGAATAGGATGTATTTTTCCCTTGTTCGGATAAATCAGCTTGGGCAGATTCTGGCCAACAGAACAGGTTGTTAATGTTTCCAAATAACTGCTAAAGAAATGCCTTTGTTAGGCAGGAGATATAAATTCTTCTCTGGTGTCAGCATATAGGGTGAAATAGGGCTGGGTGATGTATCAACTTAGTAAGGTGTGTCAATATAGTTTCAAAAATGACGTAGGGTAGAACAGTATAGTTTATATTGATACAGTGGTGTGATGTTGCAAGCGCATCTGAGGATTTCTCGCATTTGAGATTTTTTTTTTTGGTTTTGTTTGTTTTTCTGAGCAGAACTTTCATTTCATGCGTGTATTCTCATCTCAAATGGTATAAAGCTTTTTAGGGCCCGAGCACCGTGGTGTGAAGGCCCTATTGTTTTTCTAAGGATTGTTATTATTATTTTATTATTATTTTAAGATTGTTTTCAAGGGAGATAACATGCTCAGCATGAAACTCAATACACATATCAGTATAAATAATAGTTAGACACTGGCAAAAGCTTATAAATGGGTATGCAGCGCACTCTACGGCGCCACCTTTTGTCAAAAGTAGGGGGGTTTGTTATTCCTACAGTCATCAAACTCTGTATATATGTTGTTCGTATCAAAACGGACAACTTTCTAATTTATGGTCATTAGCTAAGACCAACAGGAAGTCAGCTTTTTTTATTTGAAGTGCCAAAACACGTTTTAACAAATTCATACAAAAAAAGTAATTCATACCAAACTTTTTCAACATGAAGTCCATGTACTGAAGATGTTAAATTGCGAATGGATTTAGGATATCTTGAACTGTGTTGAAATGGCAATTTATTAAAATCATACTATAGATATCAGTAATACCTTTAAAGTGCATTATCCATTATAACTCTCCAAAACTTTTTACTTACAAAACAAAAGTCATTCTGATGAAGTGCGGTTAGTTTAATAACTTTATAATGCTCAGGGACCTCAAGACAATTAGAACTACCACATTAAATAATGAGAAATTAAGGCTAGGTAATACCAAAATGAACACTAGATGAAGGTGCAGAATTTCACAGTGAAAGTTAATGCATAGAATCAACTGTAATATATATTTCAACGTCTCTGACTGATAGGATAAGAAATCTTTGAACTCTGATTTCCTACTATGCAGTTCAGTTAATTAGAATAAGAAACATATGCATTAAATAAGTTAATGTATATTTTATTGGTAATACGGTTTTATATAATTATTTCACACGTTTCGTCACTTTGGTTAACTTTAGTTAATGCAACAACTAAAAATATATTTTACATTTATTAATCCTTATTAATGTTAGTTAATACTAACATTTAAATTATTAATTTCATGTTAATGCTCAGTACATAAACTAATATTGCAAAAGAAGTTTCAATTAAAAGAATGTATTAATAAATATTAAACTTAACTTTAATTAACATTAAAACATTTTATGTGTGTCATGATAGGGAGGTAAGACGAGGAGAGGTGGATCCATGTGCAGCTATATTTATTAGGAAACTCAAGGTACAAGCAAGCAGGGTCGATTTACAGTAAACAGGGACATCAAAGGCAAAGACATCGGAAAAATCCAAAAGCGTAGCAGAGGTCTGGCGATCAGCAAACGTAATCCGAGGGGCAAGGCAAAAGTGTGAGACCGGGGCAGGCAAGGTCGATAACAGTAAATCCAACGGGAGGACACAAGGAACACAGAGAAATACACGGAACACAGGAAGGCTTACAAAGGCCGAAAATTATACATGCATCCACAATGATCGTCGACAAGTGAGACACAAACAGCTACTTAAATACACCTGAAAAATTATTTTACACTCTCATAAACATGTACTATGCCTGAAAAGCTGTCACTATGCCAAAAGGTACCGATATGCACCCTTTAGGGGTAAACAAGGTTCCCCTTTGAAAGTCTACTGGCCCAGTGACAGATTTTGTTCCTTTTATTTATTCTGACAAGGGGCATAGACTATATAAATAGATGTAAATTCACTATATTTCTTTTCATGGGTTATAATCTGCACATTGTTTGGAGGATATATATATATATATATATATATATATACTGTTATAAAATTATAGTGTCCTATAGTGTGACAAAAGTGTAAAAAAATAACTTACACAAATAACATTTAAATAACATTTTTTTTATATATATATATTGCATTTACATTTGCATTTACACATTGACATGCCAACTACCTGTTGTGTGTGTGTGTGTGTGTGTGTGTGTGTGTGTGTATACTGTATGTCCTCCAAATTTTTGTTTTAATTTTAATCAAAATAACCATCATTCTCCAAATGATCATAAGTTAAATAGTTAAAAAAATGATTCAGACCTAAAAGATCAGATGAGCAGCAAAAGCATTTCATCTGTCATAATTGCATACAAAAGGGAAAATATCCCAGATCTCTTACACCATTTACAGCAGCACCAATAACTGCACTACAAAGAGTATTAAACTTTTTGAAACTCAAAAAAGGCTGCGAAAACCTTTACAGCCTGAAAAGTCCTCTGCCCTGATATAAAATGCTTTGCAAGCTTAATTTACATTTAATAAGACTGTATAAAACTTTTTACTGCTCTGTAGGTGTATTCTCAGGATTAATAATAATATTAATATTAATGTTTACTTTGTCAAATCGTGCAATATTACACATATGTATGTCACTGAATGTTTGCTTCAAGATTCTTTATTTGTCACATGCATAGTTATACAGGTACAACACAAAAAATAGAATGAATGAAAAAAAACAATGGTTTCATCCCACCATTACATGCTTCTACTCTCTTTAATTCATTGTCACTTTTCAGAACCACTTGCACTAAGAGTCATGTTATTGTATTTTATTTGATCTATTTACACTATTTTACTGTTGTTGTTACTATTTACTGTACTTATTGCATATTTGATTTTCTCTTGTTCCTTGGCTGCATTGAGCATGTTTGTGACAAAATAATTTCCCTCGGGATAAATAAAGTTCCTCGTATCTTATCTTATCTTATTTAGCCGTGGTGTGCAGACAAAACTGTACATTTAGCCCACTTTGTAGAAATACAGAGATATATATCGTATGTCAACATTCTACCTAAAAATACCAAGATGTGATTTTACTATATTGCCCAGCCCTTCTGTGAAAGCATTAGTTATTAATCTGTTTATGGGGCTAAACGCCACCAAGCGAGGCTTTATTCTTAGCCTACTTTCCAAATTGAATGGGACCATCTATCTAAAAACAAGAACATGTTTTTTAAGATCATCTAGCACACGTTCCGTATTGTTCATCAAGACTCCGAAGCTGGCCGTCCTTATCTTGGAGCTCAACTCATGTAATGGTAGTGAAACTTTGTAGTCGTTCCACATCTAATGCTGCCAGAAGATATAATGCAGTGCCTGTTGAGATCTACATCTCGCTTTAAATGGGTATACCAGAGGCCACCGTGTAAATATTTCATTGCCTTGATGAATCTCAGTTGTTTTCCACGACAGAAGCAATTACGTCGGTGACGTCTGAAGGGGTGCTTTTCGCCGCCGTTGTCCCACGCTACTTTACAAGTTGAAGCCTTGAAGACCTGACAGGCCACATCAGTCAGCCCGTCCCGTATGCTCGGCTAATGCGTTCGACCATCGCTATGGAAGCGCGTAGGCCCTCTTGTCTGTGGGATTTGTTGATTCGTCGGCAAGAACACTTGCTTTCTGTTCACGAGCGGATCAAAAGACGCAACCGTCATTCTCCCGTCCCGTGGTCCTCTCCGTCTCTTCATCACCGTTGCTACTTCGACATCCCAATCCTGCTTTTCTTTTCAATATCAAATTGCTCATTTATTATCCTAGAAACAAAGAAAACACAATCTGTGATTAAAAATTAAACAACGTTATCTCTTCCTGAGCTATTACCGAGTCCCTCGGGAGAGAATGCTATTTTGCTGCCTTGCAGGCGTCTTTTGTTCTCATTTTGGAGGCATGTCACTATTTATTGTTAATTTTTGATGCTTCATTTGATATGCAGCTCTCCCCGTGACATGCACGAAAGTCTTCATCTCTGTCAATGGCTGCCTGTGAAGTCCTGATTTGAGGTTCACATAGAGCAGAGAATGTATTCCACCACAAGCTCTGTCAACCTGCTAATGCTGTAATCATAGCTGACTGCAGACTCACTCTGCTCCACCACCCGAATCGATACGTAATCAGACACATCATGCAGAACCCATAGAAACACTTTCGCAGGGGTAAATACGTGTGATGTAGCTTATCAGTACAGGTCTAATTTTGGGAGCTGTGCCTCAACTCCATAAATATAGCTCAAGGTGAGGTTCTCTGATGGTCTTCGTAGACTTGTTCGGACGCGGCTGTCCGAAGCACATGTTGCTTTGCTACCGGACAGTAATTGGAGCAGAGGACAACTGGCCTCATTAACGGTCTTTGCCTAATCTGTTTAACCCCACTGCCAAAATGTCTAGGCTACAGAGAAACTAACAGGAGCCTGTCGTAAACTCTAATTTGAATTTACTTTAGATTTAAGCTCAGGGCAGTTATCTCTTAAGAATCCTCTCTTAAGGAGAGCTGTCGGAAGATGTACTTGTAAAAAAAAAACTGCCAGAGGTTGTCTGCGCACTTAATTAAACAGAACTTCGTTTTATGACTTTTATTTTGTTATTATGAAATTCTTGCATCAACACATCAAATGAACGCCTTCTCTTTTGATGTTTAAAAAGGCACTAGCACAAAGGCATTTTGACACTGAAGCTACATAAAGGCCTAGTATAAGTAATAGATTCTAATTGTGGTATTAAATTATTCAAATTATGCATTATGGAAATTATGTTTCTTAAGAAAAGAAATTAGCATATCAGTATGATTTAATAAAGATCATGTGAAACTGTAGTATTGATGTAGCCTGGCTTCCGCGACTTTAAAGGAGCTTGGTCTGGCCAAGCTACCTTACCACCCGCCTTCTGGGAGGCGGGCTTAACCTGCGTCCATCAGATGCCTCTGTATACCACTCATTCCGATGACATATACGTAGGGACGGAACCTAAAGGGGGGGGTGAATTCCCACTTTTTTGGGAACAGAAAGGCTCTAAAACAACGATAAACTTTACTCGTGAAATAAAATGTAGTGTCACAGGAAGTATGGGCGGGCCCAGGCTGGTATTGATGCTGAATAAATAAAAAAGTTAAATAATAAAACAAAAACACTCAATATTACTGTTTTTACTGCATTTTTAATTAAATGAATCCAGTCTTGCTGAGCATAAAATATTGAATCTATTCTAGTGCATAAATAAAAGTGTTACACTATTTAAACTAGTTTAGAGCAGGTTTCTAAAGAAATGCAGCTGTAGAAAAGCATTGTAAGCAAAAAAAAAAAAGCTTGTTAATGCTCTACTTGTCTAAGGGCTTGCCGTTTATTTGTATTTATTTATTTATTTGGTTGTTGTTGTTTTATTTTAGATAAAACAAAAGTGATTAACTCAAAATAGAAGAAAAAAATGCAGTGTGGTTTGAGTCATCATTATCTTTTTTCTTCTTCTTCTTCTTCTTCTTCTTTTTCCCAGAAGTGGCATGACATGTAGCCAAGTAAGATAACCCCTACTCAGAATTTGTGCTCAGTATTTCACCCACCCAAGTGCACACTCATAACAGTGAGCAGTGAACACACACGCACACACACACACTTTGGATACACGACACAACAGTGGGCAGCCTTTTTCACTGTGGTGCCTGGGGAGCAGTTGAGAAAGCCTGTGATTTGAAATGCATATGTCTGAAATTTGCTAACATTTAAATTTAGTGTATTTGGCATCCAAGCTAACAGAGATGGACTGAAGCCCCAGAACTCCAATTTAGTTTTTTGTGGCGCCTTTAATGATTCGGTACTTTTTAAAAAATCCTGCTCTTCTGAATTGCTCAAGCTCGTTTGTCATCTCTGGTTTGCTTAAAATTTCAGGATAGTTAGAGTGTAATGACTTCAGTGCATTTGGCCATCACATGCCTAATGAACTGACAGTTGTTTTTCATCTGCTTTTCTATTTTTTTCATCAGCTCTTGTCAGAACTACAACAGATTTAACAAGCAATTTTCAGATTCTGCTCCATCAAAAGGCATTTATTCTGAGCAAATGTCACTTGCAAATGCCTGGTGAATCAGTGTTCTTGATGCGTGGAAAGGGCTTTCGGCATGGTTGGAGATGGTCTTTTTTGTGTCTGAAGTGCTTGCCCCAGCATGGATGATCTTTCATTATCATGAAGTGCTAACCCAGGGTCAGCATGCACAAAGTTATGATTAGAGCGATCTGTAATCTTCGGCATTTAGTTAATTATGTTGCTCTCGAGGCGGCCATCCATGTCAACTTCAAATCCCTCGAACGCTGTTGCCGTGTATTTTTGAAATCGTTTGAGGTGTATTCATAACCTGCTGTCCCTGTGAGCGGCGGTACCATGAAAGCAATGTTCTTAAAACTAATCTCCGTTGTTCTAAATTCAATGTCATTACTCACATACTTCACTGAGCCCTTTGGCAACAAAATGAGAAGCAAGACAAAGCGTTTTCACCTTCAACTGATGAGAACCTACGAGTCTGTCACTGACCTTTGCACTCGTCGGTCGTTTGTATTTTTTTACGAACGTACCCCATTTATTAATTTTGCAAAAACACATGTGGTTTAGTTTAGAGCTTGTCTTTTGATTCATTTGGTTGCTTTTGTGGTTTTGTAGAACTTGGGTCAAAGCAAAGGGTTAAAACAACATCTCCGCATGAAGTCTGAAAATCAAGCATATCAGAGTGTTCTGGTCTTGAATGTGCAGTTTATTTGCAGGGAGCGAGTGAAAATGAAAGGAGACGGCTCATGTTTCTGAGCTGAGCTTGTGCGCAGATCTGGAGAGATGGCTGTTGGTGCCTTACTGGTTCACGAGCAGCAGCAAACGAGAAAATTAACCATAATGCTATTTCACGGTACTCCACTGTTGGAGATCACCCCTGCCTGGTTCTGCAGAGCCGGGATGATGGGAAGCGACTGCAGCAACTCGTTGGGTCACTCCACGTGAGGGCTCACATATTTGTTAGCCTATTCATGGGATTATTATTAGCTCACCAAGAAGAGTATTCAGGGTATATTTTAATATATAATAGAGCTTTTAGAGACCCAATTTAAATAAATGTAAAATGAACAAAAGCACAAATTTAGGTTTATTTTTGTATTTATTTATGTTTGCGTTTATTTATTATAACAGTGATGATGTGCTATAAATTCTATTTTAATATATCCTATAGAAATTATTGTCATTTTATTTTTGATATTAAAAACAATTGTGCCAGGATTTTATTTTATTTTATTGCTCTATTGCGCATCCTTGATATTTTTTTTAAATGTATTATATAATATTATAACTGCCTTTGTAATATGTGTCAATAAGTGGATATATGTATATATGTAATATTGTGAAATAAAATTATATTTTTAAAATGTAAATATACGTCTACTGCTAATAACTTATACTAAAACTAATAAAATAATATTTAAATAAAGAAAGAAAGATTATGCATGGTTATGTTATATTATATTAATTATATTTTCTTTCTTTCTTTATTTTTTTATTCCATTCTTTTTCTGACAAATAAAATGTGCAAAATGAAAAGAAGATCTCTCAATTTTTGCATCCTTGATGAATTAAACATTTATTTTAAAATGTATTATTATTATATTATATTGTATTATATTATCACTGCCTTTGTAATATGCTTTAATATATTTATTTATCTATCTATCTATCTATATATATATATATATATATATATATAATAAAATAAAATTACATGTTTAACATTTACATCTACTACTACATTTTCTAATAGTATAATATAATATTTAAATAAAGATGAAAGAATATGCAGGAGTATGTTATATAATATTTTTAGCAGAAGTAAATTTTATTTTGCATTTCTAGTACTGTTCTTCAAAATACGCACCTGTCTGCTATATCAAACCACATTTTACATACCCAGTATGGTGATAAATCTATGTTTCTTCTGAAAATCACAGCACCTGAGATCAGTTTGTTAAACAGTGCAGAGGGAATTAGGTTTCTCACAGCTTGTTTTTACAGCTTCTATTAACCCTCTATATAGACGTGCAGCTTTGGCTTGTAAATCCCAAACAGCGACAGTTTGTCACTCCAAAAGCGGTGCTGGTCCACAGATACCTGGCTTCTTTCTGAATAACAGCGATGTTGTGACTTTGCTTGGAAGAAAGGACATGGCAGTGCACTGATCTGTGACTTCCCTCTGGAGCAGAGCGGCTGATGTTCTTCTTCCCTCTTCTTCATGTTAATATAAGCACCATCTAATTCTCTCAGTGAGCTATCCAGCCCCATCTGCACATTGTCTGGGTCTTCACCGGCGAGGGGCTTTGGCAGGAGTTGGCTTGTTACAGAACTTGGCTTATTTCTCCTCTTTTTTTATCTCTATGCACATACTTTTGATGGCAATGTTTTATCCTCTTGGACAGGCTTTGTTTGGTCTTGGTATCTCCTCTAGCAGCTTGTGTTTGTTTTATGGATTTCTGGCATTGGTCTTTAAACAAGTGATAATGTTGCACAATACGTACACACCTTCACCCGTGTGGAGACGGCAGAGATGACACACAGACAGTATGTTGACACAGACATTAAAACATGCAGCATCTAAAACATCCTTTTACATCTTTATCACCAACGTATAAATCCATTGAGTGTTTATAGAAATGATGGATGTTTTCCCCAAGTTTACATAAATAGTATGTTAATATAAATATACAGAAATAT
>JAUYWG010000012.1:3723174-3741378 GCA_034779775.1 Enteromius afrohamiltoni
TATATTGAGCATGTATAGCTTGGGAATAAGGGATCTAAAATATGTTCATGCAGAATAAAACATTAATATGTACTAACTAACTATTAGTAGTACTAGCAAATCAGGAAGTTATTGAGAGAAAAGTCATAGTTAATAGTGAATAAGTGTTCTTAAGTGTTACCAAAATAAATCCCTACACTATAGTGATACCATGAAATAGATAATAGACCCATTTGGATTGAATTTTCAAATAAAATATTATTATGATTATCCCTTTTTTTTCGACCAGACGTCAAGTGGTTCATGAAAATGTATAATTGCCAAAATAAGTAAAATGGTTTATGTTTTAGAGTCAAAGACGTAAGTGTATTCAGTCATTCACAAACACTGAAGAACATTTTAGGTACAAATATGTGGGCTGCATTGCTCGAAGTGAAAAAATTGTTGGTTAACATTTAAGTGTCCTTGTGTCTTTTCATTTGCTTTTTGCAGTCCATTCAGACTTATAATAGAGAGTGGAGCCGTGTGGCTGTAAATTCTCTTGAAATGTCCTTGACAGCTGTATTTAATCAATTATGACAGTAGATTTGGAATAAGCACAACAATTAGAAGCAGTAAAGTGACATTTGTGCGCATTTCTGGACAGCTGACTGTTGTCATCTCTACGGCACTAAATATCAATGAATTTCCCTTAAGGGGCGTTATTATGATTCAAATCAGATCCTCATTAAGCATTCAGAGAGAAAAGGAAATAAGAGCAGATAAAACAGCTTTGGACGTCTTGTCCAGGATGCAGTTCCTGATTGAACTAATTCAAGATTCATTCCAGTTGTGTTTGGACTCCAGGCATCTAATGAATCCAGCTAGCCTCGTTTCCCAAATAAGGAGTCAAGACATGTAGGAGACATGCTCTGCTCTTATTAGCATGTTTGGTGATCATATGCGTGTTACTTTACATTCCAAAAGCAGCAAATAAAGTGTTTTACAGATGCAAATCAAGCCAGCTGATGTATGGTTTGTTCATGAAAAGCCACTGTGTGGCCTCTGAATTATAGATAGTGTAATTCCCCAGCGACAATCTGTTGTTCTGTCAGCTCAGATCAGAGATGAACCACCTAACATCACACTCAGAGGTCAGAAGCTGCTTTCTGCAGCAGAGTTGTGAAAGCACACTGACTAACCTCATAATTAAAGTGGGAAATTAACCTCAGAGAACCTCGGATAGCTGATGACAGCACAGCTACAATACTATATAACATTTCACAGGAGTTTTAGATCTCCATCACTCTCGCTGTCATTTTGAAATGCTAAATAAGTTGAATGTTTTCAAGCTAATTGTTAACGTGAAAAATTATGCTGAAGCGATATCGCTTTGGACAGCCTTGCATCTGGGATGCCCACGGCGTGACGTGATACACTCCAGCTAAAATTATTTTAATCAGCATTTTCTTATTCTTTTATCCATAAAGCTTTTATGATGGCTAAATTAAAGGCTACATGGACTATTTTGTTCCTTTGCATTTGCAATTAGTTGCAATTAGAAAAAAAAAATCATATAAGGTCATGAGATGTACATATTCTGGTAACACACTATTAAAAGGGTTAGTTCACCCCAAAATAAAAAAAAAAGTCTGTCATGTCGCTCTAAACTCGTAAGACCTTCGTTCATCTTCAAATTAAGATATTTTTGATGATCTCAGAGAGCCAAACACATTAAAACATAAAGGACCAGTTTCACAAACGGGGCTTAGCTTAAGCCAGGATTAGGCATTCGTTAAATTAAGATATTTAAGCAAAAAATGTCTTACAGAATAAAATATTACAGGTGAGCATCTTAACACAGAACAATAACATGACGTGTTTTAAGATATGTCAGAGCAAGATATCTTCTTCTGAGACAGCTTTAGTCTGGGACTAGCTTAAGCCTTGTCTGTGAAACATTTTATTAAATATTCCATGTGACATCAGTGGATCAACCTCACTTTCGCGATGTTAGGAGAATCCTTTTTTTTGCGCAAACAAAAGTAACGTAATTTCCTCAGCCATTCTTCTCCCCTGATTTACGACTTCCATTATTTTAGAGAGGATCACAATGCACATGCGTACTCGTTCCTCTAGGCGTAAACACCTGCAGATTACGTACACGTGCGTGTATGTGAAAAAGGCTGATCACGTCAAATACATTGAGTGTGCATATGCATTGTGATACTATCTAAACTGGCAGAAGTAAATTTGTTCACAAATAATCATTAGTTGAGCAAAAACACACTAGTAATTAATGATTAACCTAACATTTTAAGGTGCTGAATTATGCATTAGTGTTAGTACTAGTAATTTCTGAGTATTTTGTTCACAATTATGCATCAGTTAAGCATGAACACGTATATAACTGATGATTACCTGAACATATAATAAGGGCATATTAGCCGTTATTTACAATTAATTAGTCATTTTAAAAACAAACATTTTACAAACTTACTTTATTAGCCCTAAATTTGTGGCAGTTTAGCATTAATTATTAACTTATCCTAATCAATAAACTTGAATATCACTCAATAAGTGTCATAATGTAGATTTAGAACAGGGGGTCAAGTAGTCTTTTTTACAATATTTTGCTATAAATATGCAAACCAGCAGTAGTTGAACATGACTAATATATTGTAAATAATGGATAATATGCCCTTACTATATGAACAGATAACCATTAGTTATACACGTGTTCAGGCTTAACTGATGCATACATGTTAATCATAAATTACTAGTTTATTTGTGCTTAACTAATGCATAATTTGGGCCCTTAAAATGTTAAGTTAATCATTAATTACTAGTGTGTTTTTGCTCAACTAATGCTTAATGATGAACAAATTAACCACTAATTAATGCTTAACTAATGTATTCTTCTGACCACCTATTCTGAAGTGTTACCGAATGGTAGAGTTAAAAGAAAAAAGTATAGCGTCACAAAAATAAAGTTGATCCACTGATGTCACATGGACTGTTTTACCAATGTTTCTGGATCTGGGATCATTTCAGTTGTGTTGCTGTCTATGGAGGGTCAGATGGCTCTCTGATTTCAACAAACATATCTTAATTTGGGTTCTGAAGACGAACAAAGGTCTTATGGGTTTGAAACGACACAAGGGTGAGTAATTAATGACTTTTTAATTTTAATTAATTTTCATTTTTGGGTGAACTAACCCAAAAAAATTGTTAGTGTGGTAGTTGTTAAGTTTAACTAATGGGTAGGATTAGGGATGTAGAATAAGGTAATGTAGAATTAATATTTGCCTAATTAGTACTAATAAATGGCTAATATTCTAGTATTATGTGTGCTAATAAGCAACTAGTTAAGAGACGTTAACATAGTGTTATACATTTTAGTATAGGGACTAATTTTCACTGTTAACTAGTTGCTTATTATTAACATTGGCGGTTTATTAGTGTTATAAAGCACATATTCTGCATGAACATACCCTACATCTCTAATCCTACCTACCTAACAACTACCTTAATAACTATTAAATAGTCAGCTAATTGGGAGCTCATTGAGGCAAAAAGTCATAGTTAAAATGACTTTTCCTTTATACCCATATTCCTTTATTTTCACAAACCAATTTCAAAATGTACATAACCTCTGAGGAATGGTTATTACTGTAGCTGATGTTCATGACAACTTTCTGTTGATTTCTCAGCTTTGAAAACGTTTCAGAGGTGGCAGTAGCACAAACTATAATGAACTTTCACAGCTTTGCATTCAGCATGCCAGCTGTAAGGATTTGGCTCTGTGAGTACACCAATAGTGCTTAAATAAAATAGTAAGCGGTACGGAGATGTGCGTTTTGCTTTTGGAAACACATGCTCTTTATTAGCGCCAAGATTTTTACAAATAACTATTCCTTTTCTCTGCTTTCACAAATATCACAATAAGGCCTTTATTTGTGTATCATAGTGGCAGAAGAGAAGTATTTAAAAAAGGCTGGTTTAAATTCCCTAGAGCTCTTGAGCATGTGGTAATGATTAACTTTTGATTCTTGATTTCTTTGTGCAGTACTTTAAGGACATAAAAAATATGTTCTACGCATATTTTTGTATTTAATTCCAACTGGAGTTTTAATAGAAAGCACATTTGATGCTGATAGCACATGGATATGTCTAAGGTATCTTTTATTTCCAGTTAAATATGAATACTCATATAAATGAAAAACTCAGAGCCATAAAAAAACAAATACAATCACATCAGTATCCTAGTATCGTGGCTTTTATTCTTTGCAGTAAATTTGGCAATTGCTTTGCCTTTTATTTTGGCTATAATAATGTCACTGGCTAGCATTGGAATAAATATGAAAAAGCAAATAAATTGATATTGGCATATTAGAGTCTAATGTGATATTAGATGAAGAAGAAGATAAAAGTGCCCTGTTTTATAAGGGTTCCTGTAAAGGCTGAGCTTGCCTGTGGCCATCTTTTTTCCGCCAGCAAATTAAGAGACTGCAAAAAGGTCACCTTACATACCAGTTTCAGCCCTGAAGAGACAGAGGTTCTCCTCCTTTGAACAAGAAAATCTACATAGTGTTCCCAGATCTGCCTGGTTAAAGCTACTTGATCCACATCCTCCTCTGCCGTCTAAATTGGGCCAGTGGGTCGAAAGCAGTGGAGCCTTGTGAAAAAGAATCACTAGTTTGCATGACTGTGGGCAGTCTCTATCAATCAGAAACACAATGCTTAGAGGGAGAAACCGAGGCTCCGATATTCAGCAGAGCAGCCGAGTGTCTCAAGTAGTGACGGGAACCATTTTATTAAAATGGATCAAATCATACTTTGCCGTCATCTCATAACTGAAGTTTGTGTTTATGTGATTTTGTTTATTCCCTCCAATGATACTTGGCAATATAATAACTTTGGCACAGTGCAGCACACTACACTCTCAAATGTGTTTCTCAGGTAGTCGAAAAATGTGCTTCATGTGTTCCAGTTACAATAAACTCGAAAAATGTGCTTTTCAGGTAATCGAGCAATGTGCTTCATGTGCTCAGTCATGTGGGTTTATTCAAGTAAAAAAAAAAAAAAATGCAATGTATGTCATTTTTTAAATGTATAACATTTCATGCACTTTATTTACCTATTCATTTATGTAATTATTTATCCTTTTTTCCCATCCTTTTTTATCAAATAGCTATATTCACTAATATAGTGAAAATTGTATTCCTCTGAATTATATTTGCTAATATAATTAATAAAGCAATATAATAACTTTGGCACTAGCTACACTCTATTTTATTTATTTATGTATTTGTGCTTCATGCATTCAATTGTATATTTTTATTCGAGTACAAAAAACAAATGTGTTAATTTAATTTTTATATGATATTATTTATTATGTTTGTTTATACATTTATTTATTTGCTGTTTCTTCTCTATTTTTTTTTTATTTTATCCTCGGAATATCTAATTCATCAGTTTAACTTTGACTGATTTAATATGAATCTACCTGACTATACAGGTTAAACATTTCTAAGGTCAGGTCAAATAGATGTTCTCAGCTTTACTTCTATTTTGTTTTGCAACTCCATTGGTGAAACTATATTCAGATATTACATACTTCACCTATGATAACATGAGTGTGTTCATTTCTTATAGCCAGTAAAATAAGACATCTTGAATGTTTTTCATTTTAAGAGACATACAGCTGCAGGTCCAGAGCTGCGACTCTGATGCACAAGAACAAATATTCAAAATGAAGTCTCCCGTTTTTTTCTGAAAGCCTGAAGCCACTGCCTGCTCAGCTTGACTGCTCTGTGTTTGTGTGTGTATTTTAGCAGACGCAACGCCGTGTGACCTTTCACCTCCCAGACGGCTCTCAGGAGAGCTGCAGTGACAGCGGGCTCGGAGAGCAGGAGCCCAATAGCGGTGCCAGCACCACCCAGCCTCTGCCCTTGGGCTTCCCTCAGGAAGAGTACTATGAACAGACCTCCCCGAACAGCCGCACTGAGGGTGACGGCAACTCTGACCCTGAGTCCAGTAAGTACTGACCGCTGTCCTTTACCAGCACATTTTCAGCAGCTGAGCAGGCAAAAGACAGAGGACACGACTGTGACAGCCTCTATATAGCCAAGGCTGATAAAACTACTGAGCAACATTTTTATATCACATTTAGATTTATTCATATATAGTTATGACAAAGCTAAATTTTCATAAGCCATTACTCTAGTCCCCAGTGTCACATGATCCTTCAGATGATTCAGTGCCTGAACATTTTTTTGTTTTATTAGTGTTGATGTAAATCCATTAATATCCGTTAATATTTAATATTTTTGTAATATTTATGTATTTTTAGAATACTAGAGAGAACAAAAATATTTTATTACATTATAAATTGAAATTTCTTTAAAATCTTTAAAAGATGTTCTTACTGCAGACTTTTGAACTAGTGTGTATAGATAGATAGATAGATAGATAGATAGATAGATAGATAGATAGATGAGTATACGATTAATATCCATCCATCCATATCCAGAATGATTTTTTCCGTCAATTTTTTTTTCCTTTTCCTAGAAAAATTGTAATGCACACCACTATGAACCTGAACTCTCCATAATGTTCTTATCTTGTGAATGAATCAGCACTGTATATTTCCACAGTTTTTGAGTTTCATGCTTCAAATCAATGGACATCTACTCCCGTTCAAGTGTTGTCCATTCATTTACATCTGATCCAAGAAATCTCTATTTTATTCCCTAGAAATATTCGCTTCAGATTGTTTTACAATCTGCGCTGCTGCAGGACCAGAAATGCACAGTTTATAGGGGCACATTGCTGCTAAGTGAACATTATGCTGCCCTCCGCAGTAGTGCTTTGCGGAGCAAATAATGCTTGTTTAGGGAGGGTGTTTATTTGCTTAAGTTGTTATTGTTAAATGAGGCGCAAAAGAGCTGGTTAGTATTTACTGCTGGGCTACTCTATATTGCACGGCCATTAGTATGACCGACTGGTCTTTGTGAATGTAAGCTTGGTAGATCCTCTTCATCATGTGGCATATAAAGCGCTCTTTGTGTTTGATTCTCGTAACCCGGGGATATAAAGTCCTTGTATCTGAAACATCGTAGGATGGTCCGGAGCGGCCAGTGGATCCTTTGATTCCAGGGTTCATTTTCAGCAACTGTGGGGGGGTGGGGGGGCACAGTGGTCAGCACAGATCTCTTCATCTCTTTCTGGCTTACACATCAATAATATGGCTGAATTACCATAACATTATTCATGTTGTTTGAGGCAACACAAGTTTAAGAAAATAATGAAATAAATGCAGATGAGTGAAATAAATTGGCTTGCATACACCTGCAGATATTCCCTCTGTCTGGTCCATAAATGAGACAGTAGCGTCTCTGACTGAAGTGCACATGTCTTTGGGTTCTGCAGTGCAGCAGAGTTGTGTAAGAACGAATGCGTTGCTTTAGCTCTACTCCTGCCAAGCTATTTACATACACATGATGGCCAGTCTTTGCTCTTAGATTAGCTGTTGTTGAACCGGCCTGCTGTCTATGATAATGCATCATGTTCTCTCAGACCAAGCTGTATCCATGCATTTAAATCCCTTTTTTCATATGAATATATACGTCTGATAAACCAGGCAGTGTCATTTTTCTTTGCATGTAAACACACATCTCCATATAAAATGTTTTTACACCCTATTTTTACTTTGTGTTTATGTGTGTGTGTGCGTGTACTGTATATAAAGAGACATCCTTTTTATAAAATATTTAATTATTAGACTGTAGTTCTTTTTTAAATGAGCAGTGTTTGTCTGGCAAAGAAACAATCTGTACATCAGGGCGGTGTAATTAAAATAATTAAGTGTAAATTTACACTAAACGCTAACCTAATAAAACGAAACAAAAATGTAATTTATGCAAGGGAAAGGGATTAAAAATAAGGCAATAAACAGCCATTGTTAACTAAATCTTTATTTTACTGCAAGATGTGAAATGGTGTACAGTTTGAATATCGTTTGAGTTTTGGAAACAACACTGAGTGATGATTCATGGCACTATTGAACTGATCACTGATCTGTTGAAGATGAAGCGGATGATTTCAAGGGTTATTCAGAAATTATAATTCTATCAACATTTACCTCAATCAGCTTCATGTCATTCCAAACATGTCAAGTTTAATCCAAGTCTTCTAAAGAAGTATGAGCCCTTTATACAATTAACAAGTTTCATTTATACTTTTATTCGCATGTAAACACTGATCAATACAAATACATAGAGGAAATAAGATACTGTTGACGGAAGCTAAAATGTTTAAAAAAAAACAATGAGGGTTGTTCTTACACTTTAAGCATTCACACCTGAGCTTTCGTTTGCTGTATTAGACGTGTTTGTGTTAATCAGAAATCATGTTTCTTTAAAAAGCAGAAGTCTTATGAGTGTGGAACAACATGAGGTGAGCAGATTTTTCATTTGTGTGTCAACTGTCCCTTTAAGAGAGAGATTTCTGCGCTGTATGCTATTTCATAATGTGAAATAGCATTTTGTCACACCACCCTTTTTGTAAAAAACAGTACAGTAGTTACTACTATAGTAGCAAGTTAACATGTGTCCATTGACTTGCATAATATTTTTACCAAACTTTGGAAGTCATTTGCTGTCGTCAGCTGTTCGGTTTCCAACATCCTAAACTACTATATAGTTACATTTAAGTTAATATTTTGCTACAAATTATTTTGTGTACATGTTTCTGCTGTAAATATATATTTTTAAAAATACCTATATGTAATTACATGTGTATATATAAATATATAATTGCAGTGTTGACTCATCCCTTACACCTTAACCCACTCTTAAACCTACCCACACCACCAAATCTGTTTTTGACCTTACCTGTATCCAACCTCAAAAGCAGTTTTGCAATATAATATTAACACAATAAGTGCATTGTACAAATTTCCTGATGTAAGTAGATATTAGTTAATGCCCATAATATACAGTGTGAACAGAAGTTCATACAGGTTTGGAACAATATGTAATATAACTTATAAAATATGTGAGTAACTTTATAACAGAATGTTTGGTAACACTTTTTTTGAAGGTGTCCATAATACAGAATAATTACCTAGTAAGTATTTAGTAGTAGCCTTTTTACTTGCATAAAACAAAATGTATTTACTATGTAACTAAGTTATGTAACAATTTGTACGTACGGTTCGTAATTATGTAGATGTAATAGACTGCTAGTGTTACACATTTGTTAAAGACAGTGTTTGTTACACAGCTACTGGTGTAACGCTCGTCACATTTGTGCTTAATACATTTCTAATTTAATTAAAATGAGAGAATATTGCACATTCAAAATCCACTTAAAATAAAGGGTGTCAAGATTGTACTTATTTGTAAGTAGCTGTGTAACACGCTCAGCCTGTTACATATGTGAAAATTCAAATGTACAGTAGCTGTCTGTTACATCTGTTAATCAAAAACTGTAGTTACACTTTGTTCCATAGCTTAGTTACATAAGTACTTTTTTATTTGATGTAAGTACAATGGCTACTACTAAGTACCCAATTAGGTTATTACTCTGTATTATGGCACTTTAAAATAAAGTGTTACCGTATTTAAACTGTTGCGTGAACTGGTTCTTCTAGTGAATCGTTTTTGATGTTTGAAAATGTTACAGTCATATTCAGGCTTAGAGCTATGTGCAGATAAATGTTATATTCCTGACGTACGCTGGATGCCTTGTACACTAATAATTCTATATCTGACCTTGTAATTTTTTGTGTACTGTTTTTCATAGACCGAAAGATAACAACAGGCTTGGTAATGGGCCGCTCTTGTGCATCATCTTGTAGAAAGGAACAAACTATAACACTAGCAGTGATTTGCATATGCTAAGTGATTGCTCTGTGGCTCATTAATATTCTGCAATGGATGCATCTCAGGCTTCATAAAATCAGCCTTGTAAATGGGAGCACGACGTTCGTGTCATTTGGGAACTGGGTTAATTGGCAAAGTGGACACCCTTTTTTTTCTTTTTGGTAATATATTTCTTTTTCCCTCTATCTGGAGGCTAAATTGCTCTCAGGTAATTCAGTTACAACAGACAGCAAATGATATACGAGAAATTCGAGAGGGAATTCTGAAGCCAATCTTCTTATCGCACTGTTTCTTTTCACTTCAACTTCATCCGTGCGAGCAAACCATTCTTTGTACACAAAATCTATCATTTACTCTATTGTCAAAGCACAAGCCGAAAAACCCGAAAGCTTCCAAACTGACAGCCTCATGAATAAACATGAGCAATCCAGCGCTGCTTAAAATGAAAAATACATCATGCACTTTTATCCGAAGATTATTTGTTGTTGCAAAAGCCAGACTGATAAAAATCATGTCATTTATTTATAATCAGAGGCACAAGAGATGGCGTTAGACGGCTGAGAAAAGGCTGACGTCGTCTCCTCGAGCGTGATGGGACCCCCAATGTGTGCTCGACGAGGACCGTCTCGTTCACTCCCCATTTCCTAGCTCAGAAGTTCACTGATAAAAGCTGATGCCGTGGTTGAGAGTTCAAAAAGAGAGATAGATCCCCTCTCTGTTGACAGACTCTGAGACTGTGAGAGGAGTGCATCGGAGGCGTAGGGAGCCCAAGACGGATTAGATATGGTTTTATCAATGAGCAGCAGGCAGCTGTAGCTGTGGCAATCGCTTATCTTGTCGTCTCAATTTGAAAAGAGTGAGAACAAGAGAGAGAGAGAGAGAGCAAGACGAAAGGAGGATTGAGTGAAAGATCAGAGAGTACCAGTGGCAGACCCAGGGAAAAGGTGAAGCAGGTTTACGCGAGGAAAGGTGGCCAGGCAAGGTCTGGTGTGTCACCGTGGCTTGAGTAATAGCGAGTGGATACGACTTTTTTGAAACAGCGTCTTTATTAGACCGCCCGCTTTCGAAATAAAGTTCATGTGACATTTATGTTAGTGTTATTTATGAGGCAGGAGGCTGTTCGGTTTATGGCTTTGCCTCCTCGGGCTTTCTTTATCAGACGGTCACCAGTACGGTTTGTTCATTTTTGCCACTCTGTGCTCCGAGCGGCTCACATTTGCCACGGCCTCTGGCTGATTGGCTGAAGACTCCATTCTGTTGCCGAATTAGCATGGACGTTGTTGTCTCTCTGCCACCACCCTGCTTGCCTCCTCCCAAACAGCTGGCGGAGGGAAAAGGGAACTTCTCATGCAATTAACATTTTTAAATCTCCACTGTCCCTTCAGGCGGCCAAACCTTTGTACTTAACATCAAACAGTATTATGCATTAAACTGTATGTTTGGGATCAGCTCCGCCATGGAATCCAGGTGCTTGCGTGCTCGTTAAGCAAACAAGCAAACAAACTTCATTTTTTTCCCGTTTCAATGAATCATTTGGACACGCTGTGTATAAAATACAATTATGTTAAGCTTTGCCTTGAAAGTGTCGAGTCTCGTCTTTGTATGAAGGTGAGTATTACGCACTACAAAGCTAATTTGCCGTAATGGTGTGCTTCGTGATTGCATGAGTCACATTGTTTCCTTCCAAATAAGTCAGATTAATTACATAAGGCTTATTTATAGAGCTGTACTCATGCAGCATTGCGGTGTGTGTTGATTTACATCCCTAATAACCCTCGCAGACGTTGGACTGGTGGAGAACTGGTAGCAATTGCATTATGTTTTTAGCCACCAGGTGACTGATGGAAAAGAGCAGCCAATGAAGATTCTTCATTTTGGGGGGTTTTCTGCTTGCATTGCGCTATTTAATATTGCTGTTGTAGAAGAGCGCTAACTGTAAATATGTGATTCAGTTAAAACATAAAAGTATAGGCTACCAAGATCTATTTGGTAATGTGGTCGTGTCATGACTGCCCTCATGGGTGTAAAAATAAAGTAAAAACGGTAATATTGTGAAGTATTATTACAATTAAAAATGTTAAAAATAACTGTTTTCTATTTGAATATATTGTAAAAATGTGATGCATTACTCCTGTCGTCAGTGTCACATGATCCATCAGAAATCATTGGAATATGCTGGTTCACTGCTCAAGAAACATTTTTTGATGGATAACATTTTTAAAGGAACTGCGTTTGAAATCGAAACAATGTCACATAAACTCGTACTTCTCGAATAATGATTATTTTTCCCACACACTTTTTAATGGTAGTGAGCATATGTTTTGAGAAATGTTCTAAAAGAATACAAGGAAAAATTCTGAATGGATAGTGTTGCCACATTCATGAGATTTGCTTTTAAGAGAATTAACGGAAATGTCTCTCTTGAATCATATATGTAGATTAATGAAGGCATGTATAACTTATAAAGTGCCTTCATGAAGTCCATTTTGCTTTTGGATGCAAAGATTTCCTCATGCATCTACTGTGCAGTCTAACTGATTTAGTCTCCATTTAACCAGCTAAAAGCATGTTGCCACCGCGTCATTAGCAAAGTGTTAGTCATTGAGAGATTTCCTGATGTGTAGCATATGGCTTCATGTGACCAGCTTATGTCTTTCCCTTCTAAGATATATGATGTATAAAAAAATAAACTCAAATAAACCAATCCATTTTATTCAATCTAAATACATTAAGATTACAATTTTAACAGTGCCCCTACACTTTCAGAATAAGAGCTTTAACGTATACTTTCCCTAAGTGCATTCACTGGCAATTTTTATTATTGTTTTTTTTGCGCAGTGTCTAGAACTGAAAAAAGCTTGGAGTTGGTTTAGCCTAAGATATTAAATGCTCGCTCTCTCTCTTTCACTTTGGCAGAGCATAGCTGTTATTGCTGTTAGTGGTTTAACAGATGCTATGTTGGCCTTTTCGGATAATCTCAAGCGGAGCATGTGAAACAATATTATAAAC
The DNA here is from genome assembly GCA_034779775.1 of Enteromius afrohamiltoni. Classification (NCBI taxonomy): domain Eukaryota; kingdom Metazoa; phylum Chordata; class Actinopteri; order Cypriniformes; family Cyprinidae; genus Enteromius; species Enteromius afrohamiltoni. The sequence goes on from JAUYWG010000012.1 coordinate 3,736,032, forward strand.
ACAGCATAAGTGATGGGATGCTGCTTAAAATGCATTTCCATTAAATCAGGCTGCCTATTATTTTATTCGGTTATCAGTAATGAACAGGTAGTTTAATCACACTACATTTTCTTTTCCATTGACCAATCAGAATCATCCCTGGAGACATTAGACTAAAAAGTTGCAACTTTTTAAAGGCGCAAAACATTTTTACATCTTAAAGTATGACTGTAACTGTTTAACGTTGCTTTTGTTTTGCAACACAGTCTCACTCCAACTCGTCACATTTGAATGCTTGGCCAAGACCTTTTTACGTCACTTTTTGACGTGAAGGGTCCTCCATTGATTTCAGTTGTTTTGCTTAATGTAATGGTTTGCATGCATATATATATATATATATATATATATATATATATATATATATGTATAATTTTTTACTTTTATTGGAGCACCAAACTCCACCCCTAGCCTAAACCTACCCATCTCTAGGACCCTTCACGTTGAAAAGTGACCAAAAAGGGGTACCTTGAGCTTCAAAAAGCAACACAAAAGGGTCAAAATGTGACGAGTTGGAGTGAGACTGTGTTGTGTTTTGATATATCATGTCAGGTGTTAGTGTAAAAAAAAATGACATTGTGAAATAATATCTGTGCTTCAGATGAAAACATGTCAGTGACTGTCTGCGAGTCTGCGTTGATGTTGAGACATCCTGAAAAGCAAGCAGTTTTATCTGTTGTCCCTTTTCATCGTAATAGCAATATTCTAACTGATTTAAGCGTAATATCTCTCTCGGAGTTTTAATATGACACAACTGCATCAAAGCAACCATCTTAGCGAGCCATCTCATCCTCGGCCCAGCATGTATGAATGCTCGAGTTTAAAAGAAATATAAAAACAGACGAGAAATGAAACTACTGGGATGAAAAAGCTTTTTTTTTTTGCATGCTTGCATGCTTGTTAAAGACCTTCCATGGGACACCAGTAATCATATTGGGACGGTCACTTGAACCAAACCATATTTGCAAAGTTGGCTTCTCTCAAGCTAAACAAATAACTGATTTTGTGCTGCAGGCTTTTGGAACCTATTTCCAGCTGCAGCATTAAGACCGAGTTAAATTAAACCGACGGCAGTATGAATGTACACATTTTTAGTATTCTCATGCCAGTTTTGGCCTTTTTTCCTTTTCTGTCTTTGCCTGTTTCATGTCTGGCCCTGGTCAGGTGGGATTTGATTGGTTTCATCTGTTTATCCTTCATAGCCAAGAGGGTTTTAGAGAAGAGTAGACTCTTTGAGCTGATATTGAGGGGAACCTGTGTTTAGTCTACTTCAAATGCCATTGATAGTTGTCTTGGGGAGACAATGTATTGATCTGGAAAGTCAAGTCAAAGCGCTAAAATCTCCTTTGTTTCCCTGGAAGAGTTAGGAATGTGTCATACAAGAAAGCTCCAGAACAGTGTGTTAAGCAGCTGTGTTTTGGGGAATGGGAAAAAAAATGAAAGAGAGAAACAAATACATTTACAATACTACATTTTACTGTTAATTTATACTGTTGTTCTTTGTTAATTTGTGTTTGCTATAATATGTGTTCACTTAAAGGCTACAAACTTTACAAATTTTAATTTGCATTAGAAAATTGAGAAAGATTAATAATAATTCTGATTGCTGTTTTCTCTCATTATCCAAACACAGGGAAAGATATAAATCAGGAGTCGCAGCGAAATTAACCAAATGGATTCAAATTTTCCAAATATCGCTGTTCTATGTGTTAATTCAGTCTATGTCTTCAAAATATCCTGCTGGTTTGAATACACAGAGCAAATTTCTATAAGCTTGCATTGGTTTGAAATCATCAGATTAGCTTTTTAATTAACATTTTTAAAAGGGATTAAATAACTTTTTAATGAGGAGCCGATACCTTTTACCGATAAAATATCCATAACTGCCTTCAATCCAACAATTGTTAAGAATATGTCCTTCAGCATGTTATTTGCAGACTCATTTGAAGTGTTTTCCGAATGAACACAAGTTCTGAATGAAAACCCACCACAGAACTGGGATTTCAAAGGCTCTGACAATTAAAACAGCTATTTGGTGCTTGTTAACATGTTCAGTAAGTCCCATGTCTGATTTGGAGGATGGATCAATAGCTGTCACGTTTGATTGCATCTCAGTATAAAGTATTCTGAACTCTGTGGGGGAACTTCAAACACCCAGCTCAAAAGCACTTGCTAACAACTGGCTATCAAAGCGATGTATCTCATTTTTCTGACAAGTAATGTGATTCTAAAAAAATCTAAATCACCTGTTCTTGAAAAAACGAAGAAGAAATAAATACAGATTCACAAAGTAAAAGATAGTTAAATATGCATGTGCTCTCTTCAATAGATGTAATCCACACGCTAGCAGAATCGACAGGTTCTGAAGATTTGATAGTGAAGATTTCTTTTTGAAGGTTAGAACTTTCAAAGTAAACTCCAACACTTTATAGGATTGTTTCTGTCCACTATGTTCCAAATTTCTTATGAGCTAGACAGATTCGTTTTAGACTGTATGTATTTCTATACGACTCATAATATCATAAATTAATCATAAAGGAAAGTCAGATTAAATTCTATTTTATCATGTATTGCAGAACTATTTGTGCATTTACCATTTATAGTTACATGTTTAACATGAACATAAAGTTTATTTTTGCTATTATTATTATAGTTTTTGTTATTATATAAAAATGTAATGTAGTAGTATTTTAAACTAAATAAATATAATGTTACCATTTATTTTATTTTGTAAATTAAATTAAATTAAATTAAATTAAATTAAATTAAATTAAATTAAATTAAATTAAATTTAATTTAATTAAATTTAATTAAATTTAATTAAATTTAATTTAATTTAATTTAAAAATTAAATATCTTTTTTTGTGTGTGTGTTTATTCATCTGTGACCAGTTGTGACCAGAACATGGACAGGCTGCAAAGGCACTTCTGTTCATGGCACTCTGAGGCTTCATCATCTAAATGTCATTTTGATTACGTTTCTCCCAAATGGCATGATTTCAAGACCACTTTCATGTATGGTTGCCAGAGAAATATGTAGAGCAGCTCATTATCAAAGTATTAAAATGCCAGGATGTATGTCTTGGATACACATCAATTTTTCATGCTCTTGATTCACTTTGTGAACAGAACCAGACTGCAGACTCCAGTTCCATCAATCAAAGGCATTTTGTTAGAAGTCCATCATCCTTCAGAAACACTCTCCTAGTTGACATCTACGGAATTCAGCCTGCTTGATTTGACATGGTGCAAGGGATATGTACCAACTGCCTGTTTCTTCCCTCAATTGCAACAGGAAAACACAGAAAGCCACTGAAAAATGTATATGTTAAATGCCATTCGTTACCAAGAGCTTCAACAAGTTTCTTTAACAAACAGTAAATCCAAAAAACCTCAAAACTGTCACACAGAGACTAAATATGAATTGGTTGCATTGTGTTGCGCAATGAAATGTAAGCATTATATATATTTTTTTTCTTAGTCTTAATTTGTGTTTGTTTCATTTATTAATTTAGCGATGCTAATAACAGCCTTTTTTATTTTTCCAATCAAGGACATTTTACTTACAGAGCCCAAATTAAGCATATTTTATATCATTTATATACAGCGTATTACTTACCAGCGTCTGATGTTAGGACAGTTGTGTCTGCACAGAGAAGTGGGTTTCTAAAATATGCCACGGCAAATTGATTAAAATGCATGTCCTCACCTCTTTCTCATTTTTCATATGCAGACAGTGCCAAGGATAAAGATGGGCCTCAGATAGGATTATTGACCAAAATAGCTCAGCGTCAATATATTCTTTTAAAGCTAAACAGACTTGGCATCTTAGGTGTTGTATATTTGGTGACAGTCATTTCATTGACCTGTGTCAGTTTTTGGTGTCTCGTTAATAAACCGCTGAAGCTGTTTTATATTTAGTATTAGTGCAAATCGTGTTTTGCATATTGATGAAATGATGTGCAAATTCTTCTGTAAAGTAGGGCGTTTGATCTACCAGCATAGGAGGCATCTGGGCTATTCAGGATTGACATATAGAGAAAACCTTCAAATGCAGCTCGCTCCATTTCCAATTTATCAACTATGGGAGTGAAACGCAGCTAATGTGAGACCGATCAAATGTGAATAAGTAATCTTTCTTAGCACCCGGTCCTTTATCTTCACACAGGTCAGTAGGATGTAATCTAGGCATGTGTGCGTGTGCATGCAGGAACCGGATTACTCGGTGGCACCCCGTGGTCCAGTGATCAATGTGAGCTCTGATTCTTTGATAAATTGGTATTCTCAAACAAATGGATGACTTCAGAAAGAGCTCGGGGCCAGTAACACAGACAGATGGAGTGTGGGAACAAGGGAGCTTTGCTGAGTGGAGGAAAAAGGATTTCATTTGGGACACACGGAGGATGGATTAGACTTGCCCTGGCAGGAAGTGTTTGGGCTAACAAAATATGACAGGAGCTTTTGAGGGCTTGACACTGAACACGGAGGCCTGGCAGAGGCGTAGCCCGTGCGCCGAAGAGCTGCTGCATTCATCACATTTGCCATGGTCAAGTTCTCAGGCCATGCTTGCTGCTACCCAGCATCTGTGAGACCTCCAGGCGGCAGAGCACCAGGAGGGTCAAGCAGTTGCCTGCCACTTTGCGCCGTCTGCGTCGAGGCGAGCCACCCAAGTGCACCTCTAGCTGCCGAGGCGACCAGCCACGAGTGTCCCTGTGCCCTGAATCTTCTGTGCACCTGCTCGGCTGCATTGATTTGCTCTCATTTCAGGCAGTCCTAACTCCCAGGGGTTTCAGCTGTTCAGCATCTGTCACGCCATGCAAAAATTTTCCACGTTGAAGCAGATAGTTTGTAGAAATCTTCATTTACCATGTTCGTGCTCTCTAGTTAAAGCAAGTTAGACCTTGCTCGTGTGCGCTGATTAGGTTTCATCATGTTACCATGGGTACAAACACTGTGATTTAATCTACAATATAAATTAGGCAGTCATCTGCTGTTGTGATAAAACACAAGCATTACACCCGAGCCATAATTTATTTATTCATTTATTTTCTAAAGAAAGGAGGAAAGATTTTATTTTAAAATGTACAAATTTGCATTTTCCATGTTTTGTTTTGTTTGATTTTAGTATTTTTTATTTTATTTTTTTTGTTTGGTTGATTGATTATAATGTTTTTGTTTTAATTAGTTTTGCTTATTTTAGTGATTTTTATTTTATTTTATTGTGTTTTATTTTTCCTCTCTCTCTCTCTCTCTCTCTCTCTCTCTCTCTCTCTCTATATATATATATATATATATATATATATATATATAT
>JAUYWG010000012.1:3741401-3768269 GCA_034779775.1 Enteromius afrohamiltoni
TTATTAGTGTGTGTTTTATTTGCGCTCTCTCTCTCGCTCTCTCTCTCTCTCTCTCTCTCTCTCTATATATATATATATATATATATATATATATGTGTGTGTGTGTAATTTATTACAAATTTACAACATAGTGTTTTTCCACTGAATATAGTAAAATGTCTATTTGCAAACCACTTCACTCGGTTGAATTTTCATTTTTTTCCCTGTTAAAACGGTGAAACTTTTAGTGCGATTTCTAAAGCAGGTCTGCAGCGGTTTTAACACAGGCACCGTGTGTGTCCTTGATTGTGTAGCTGGCTTAACTAGTCAGTCACAGCGGGAGGCAGATGTTGTCTTGCGGCATGGCCGTTCGCCTCTGCCACTTTGATGCCTGATGTCACTGTGCATGCAGGTGCACTGCTCTTCTGGTTTAACTCTCTCTCATGCCCGTGGTCAAAGCTGCAAGTGTCACACCAGGGGATATCCCCATTTTAGAGGCAGTGAGCTATAATAATTGATGATCAGACCTGCTGTCAGTGTAAAAATGCAACTCCAAACGAGGCACGGCGTACTAAGCACGGCAGCAAAGATATGACGAGAGGGAACCAGAGTGAGGCCTATCGCACCAGCTGATGAGGGTTTTGTCCTTGAAATTTTAGATTTGCATTCTAATGACGAGAAATGCTCCACTGATAATAGACGCCTTGATGCGCTTGAGCTCGTAGATCTCTTTTACACCTCCACATTCTACAGTTTCAGTTAATTATGCATGTCTTTGTAGAGACACCGTGTCTCCAATGGCAACCCGCAGGTAGATCCCATAAAGCAGGCCCCGTGTTTATCCAGTGAAAGCCTGGGCCCTTATTTTCAGAGAAATGTGCCCGCTCCATATTGTCATCTCATTTTTATACTCGGCCGTGAAGAGCGTTTCATAAGTTAATAATGAGAGGACCTGAAGGATCGAAAAACACCAGCCAGCTGAGATTCATATCAGCAATGCGACGTTGATTTTTCAGCAAGACGCACTACGCAGCGTTATGCTTCTGCTTAGCGCTAAATCAAAGCACACGTTTTTCAAACCGGCTTGTCCTGTGACTAATCGTCCCATTAAGACGCCGAGTAGGCTTTTCATTATGCCAAAGGTATTTTGAATTCATAATTCTTAACAAACACGGTGTACAAGGTGTATCTAATTAGGCATTTTACACTCCATTTCTTAACAACACCGGTAAACACTCTTGAGCTTGGGAACTGGATCGCGTATTTGGATCCCGGTGTGATGGTGCACACCTGTTCTTCCCCTGTCAGAGAAACACTGGGTAGTGGAGCAGAGCATCTGATTGCAGCCGAACGACGGGAGACGCTTTTAATCATTCTCATGAGTTTTGTGTCTCTCTCTCTCCCTTTCTGCCGGGGTGTCTGGGTGGACACGGACCCTTTCATCGCTCGGCGACGAGCAGCCTTTCGCTTTTTAGAATGATTATTCCCATTATTCCTCAACTTAACTGCCCATAGCTGTACGCTTCCCGAGTCACTTCCATCTGTTTTACCTTTTGGAGCATCTGTCATGGCTTGCAGGGACATCCACCTCTCGAGTTGGAGCGACATGAGGACATCTGTCCCAACAGACAGCCAATCAGGATGCAGCGACCGCTCTGTTAACGCTCCGCTGGGCCCGGCGCCACGCTCGCGAGCATTCGACACGCTGTATCCAAGTAAATTGCATTCCTCAGTGAAGTTAGTGTTTCTAATTCTTCACTCACAGCCAGTTGTGCCGGCAGATAATTTGATAAGGCCTGTCATAATGGTGTTGGCGAATCCTGATAAATGTGTCTAATGTGGCTATGAGTACGGGGCTGGAAAAAGAATACCCAGGATTTCCTGATGAGGAGCGTTCCTCGCTTTCAAGTTACCAGAATGAGTGTTTGCCCTGTGGCACATTTCGAACTGCACTGTATGTTTTAATGCGGCCATGTGGTTTATTATAAAAATCAGTCACAAATAGCTACACCAATTCACTCTCCATATTCTCCTACACAATGTCACTACATCACCTCCCCCTCTTCTGTTGGTGTACGATACAGTGGGAATTCATTATGCTGGCATAACAGTGATGCATTCCTATTCTGAAAGACTTTTTTTTTTTTAGTTCTCACACATAATATCCTCTCTCTTAAAGGAGTAGTTCCTCTGTTCTGTTCCTCATCTTCATGTATACGAGTTATTTTCTTCTGTGGAACACAAAAGAAGTATTTTAGAGTCATGTGATGGTCATTCTTTTCCTTTCAGGGGACTGCAGCTTTAGTAGGATGCAGAAAAAACGTTGAAAGAATCAAAAAAGTGTGATTTATTTTAAGTCATGTGATGTTATACAGTATGTTGTTCAAAGATAATGATCCCTGCCAGTTAACAAATCATTCAGACTGGTTTTCTGACCCGAATCAACCAATTTGTATATGCACACTGCTGTAAGTACTGCTTTTTTCATGGTTGTTTTATGGTTCTTTATCGCAGTGGTTCCCAATCAGGGGCCGAGGGGCCCTTTAGAGGCCCTTAGCAAACAAGGATGTCTTAAAAGTATTTAAATTAATAAATTGTTGTACTGTATATTAAATAAATCTAACTTAAATTAAAATACATTACATTAAAATACATAAAACCAACATATAAACTTATTTATTTATTTTTTATTTATTTGTTTGCTTATTTGTTCTAAATAAGTAGTGCTGGTGTTATTATTACTGAAGAACATACAGTTCGTCAAACATCTGGAATCATGGCTAATTTGTCAATATTTAATAAAACAAACAGCTTTGTCATAATTCCAGTGAAAATATAAAAAATACTAGCCTTTTTGAATATTGTGTTGGTCAATGGAATGGCCTTCGAGTCATAAAAGTTGAGAATCACTGTTTTATTGTCGTTTTGAAACTTGTATTTCATTTAGAAGAAAGTTAGGGATATAAAACGAAATCACATTGTGGGTTTCACAGGAGAAAGAAAGCAGTCTAGGGATCTATAGAGGAAAGTGGTCTGGGGCGAGAAGTGGATGTAAATGATGTCTGAATTTTCATTTTTGCATAGACTGTTCTTTGAAGTTAGTGCCTTAAGTCTTTCCATACTGAGGATGATTTCTTAGAATGGGGCTGTTTGGGAAACTGACCAAGCACTGACCTATGAATGCACAAAGCCACGGGTCCTCCATTCTCCCCCATCTACTTACGGTTTAATCTGTGTCAGATTTTCCCCTTCTGTTAAAATATGCTGTCTGTTGCTGCCAGTCTCTGTGAGAGTCTCTGCTTAATCCTCATGAATACATGACTTTGTGCGCATGAATAAATAAAAAGCTGCTTGGCGGGTAATTGAGGTGCCGTGCCACTAACAAACGAGGACACAATTTGTAAATGAGATATTCCCCCATCTAGCTCGACGATGATTTATATCAAATTAAACCATTTACTAAAATCATGCAAGAGGGCTTGGAAACCGTCTTCTAGCACTTTTTTCTACAGAAACAGCAATTGCAAAATGCCCTTCAGTTGCTCTGTATTGCTCTCAGTTGGTTAACCGTATATGTAGAAATTAGATTTTTGCATCTTTTCATTCGCTTTTCCATTTTCTTCGTTTGCTGTATGCTTTCATCTCATATATTTACGGTAATGACGGACCCCTAGCTGTGCAGCATCCCATGTGCCCTTGCAAAAGCGGTGCCTCTAGTTTAATTTCACACAAAATAATACAGTTATGATTGCAATGATTTCTTCAACTGAATACATCATTACATTCATGTACATTTTACTACTATACATACTTTTTCCAGCCTTTCTGTCATATCTTAGCTACTATTCCATTCGATAATGTGTTTGAATATATGATAGAAATACCATAAACACATATTGAGGATTGAGAAGATCATGATAGTTGTAGAATTGGCCATTAAACAAATATGGGCAAATTCACTTAACAATCATGGCACAGATTGTGGTGTTTTCTGTAACTTACAAACTTATGTGCTTGGGAGAGGGAAATTATAAATAAGTACAAATTACTGTGTAGAAATAACAAATGACTTGGATTTATTAACATTTAAAAAAATGTATTAAACCCAATCATTGTTTTAAATGCACATTGTCTGTAATATCTCATTTTTACATTTTTATTCATTCATTATTCATACACATACTAACTTGCTAACTTACTAACTGCATGAACATATACTAATATACTAATCTAAATACCGCAATAATGCATGAAACTGATCAGAAGTGACAGTTGACATTTGTAATGTTACAAAAGAGTTCTATATCAAATAAATATATTCATCAGGTACCCTGAAAAAAAGAGTTTCCCATGTGTTTTCCAACTATTTTCAACATTGATTTGATAACATTAAACATTTTTTGCTTGGTGAGAACTAAAGGGTTAGTTCACCCAAAAATAAACATTTTGTCATTAATTACTCACCCTCATGTTGTTCCAAACCATCTGTCCCTTCATAGACAGCAACACAACTGAAATGATCCCAGACCCAGAAAAAGCATTGGTAAAACAATCCATGCGACATCATTTTTCAAAGCAGTGTGTAAACATGATTAACACAACGTGAGGTCGTATTCAAATTTTAATGAGCGAAAAATGAAAATTTTTCGGCAATGACCTTAAAAGTTTTTTAGTGTAAAAAAAATTCTACCCCAAGGTGGTTCCATATTTTAGCAAGGGGTTCCCTACCAATGAGGCCATCCTGTGTGGAGCCCTTGGCATCAAAATATTTGAAAGTTGGACACAAATAATTCATCCAAAGCGAATTCCCTTTGGTGTTGTTGGTTGCATCAGAAATGCCTCAAACCTAGTCCGTCTAGAAAGCATCGCACTGATCTGGAAAAATTTCTCATTCCCTCTGAACCTTTCTTTAAAATGCCTCTTTTCCATCCCATTGATTTATAGGATGTTCATTAGGCTCAATAATTTGCCTTAGCCTTTATTGTGTTGCATTGTTACTAAAAAGAAGCGTAATGAGAAAACAGTTGATGAGCCAGACATCCTCTCTCTTGCCTGTGGGAGACCTCAAGGCAACAAAGGAAGTGCTAACTCTAGATAAACCTAACACAGCAATGTAAGGCAGATAACACAGTTAACCTAAAGCAAAATGGCTTATCTTTGGGAAAACACACCTGTAGTAAGCGGTGAAATGTTTAAAGCGCTGCTCCGAGTACATTTAGGGTGGAGAGTAGCAATGGCAACGTGCCCACGGCCCGAATTCAATAAATAAATGATTTCAAGTCTGTTTGAAACAGTGACATCTTGTCAGCGAGGTGAGATATCCGCCAGGTCGCTGTGTTTCTCAGGTATGTGGAATTCATTTCGAGAAATGTTTTCCATTAAAGCTGCAAATGTTCGTTCATAGCGTCATTAAACAAAGTGGGAATACGGTGTAAAAGTGCACGGGATATCACAGGATACTCCTCGCTCGCAGCGTTGTGCCCAAAGTCTACACACAGCGAGAATCCCTGATTACTCGGCACGATCCGGGCTGGAGAAGAATAGCGAGGCAGGGGAGACAATATGAACCTTGTCGACTGTTATGTGTTTAAATGACTGCCATCACCAGAGGATGAAATAATCAAAGCTAAATATAAAAGGATATCACCTCGTGGCTGTCAGCCGCCACTCAGCTACACATTTTGCAGTGTTCGATATCCCACAAAAGCGACTCTTGAAGAAAGCGGCATTGATTTCACAGGTCCTGTTCCATCCTCGTGCCCTTGTGCCTAGTGCTTGACCCACTTATTTTCTCATCTTTCCTGGCTGCCTCATGAGGGTTATGCTTGCCTACTGCTTTTCCCATTACAAAGTGGATGCCTGCCAAGTATCCTGTACGGCCTCTCTCCGAATGAGTTAGGTGATACCAACTCAGTTAGTCAACATCATAAATCACCAGACAAATTGACATATGTGCCACAGGAGAGCCGATCCTTAAAGGAGGCTGAAGACCACACGCGGCTTCAGAACCTCACGATCGTCACGCCGGCGAATAAATATTGACAAAGCATTAAGTTAAGATATAGCATCAAGCGCGGCATTTAGCCCATCTCGAGTGGATTGCGCTTAATACATTAGGAGTGCAATTCCTGCCTCTTCTAATACACATGGGTATTTCTAGGCTTCCAGCTGCAGTAATGTGGCGCTTCAACCCCTCCTTTTCTTTAACGATGTCCTAATTTCATGTAAGCACATGATTTACGCGTCAAAATTATTCATGCACTGCTCTGGGTCAGATTCCCTTGCTTTCTTTCTCCAATAAAAATAAAACACAAAAGGTGACTCTTAATTGTCTAGAAGTGGCCCATTAGAGTGATTACCTGTCTGTCAATAAATGCAGTTCTCTGGGCTCGAACCACCAAAGCTTTTTTTCCATAGTGTGGAGATATCGGGTGTATAACGTGAGGTTTCATCCAGAGTGCAATAACGCACCCGGATATTTTGCTGTTTTATAGGCTTGTTAGATGGTTATGGCTTACAGTGTTGCACAGTTAACAAACAAGGGACAAGACACTGGAAACAGTATTTTAAAGTAAATATGCTTTGGACAAGTCCTGTAAGTCGCTTTGGATAAAAGCGTCTGCTAAATGAATAAATGTAAATAAATGTAAAAAATAATAAAATAAAATAAATAAATTGTAGAAAAGTTAAAAATAAATAAATAAATAAAATACAATAAATAAATAAATAACATTTTAAATAAATAAATACAAAAATAAAACCAAATAACACAAAAACATTTAAATAAAATAAAATGTATTAAATATTTTGGTAAAACATCTCTCTCCCTCATTTATTTGGTTATCTCTTGAAAGCATAAAATGCTAAGTCCCTCTGAAGGCTGCAGATAAATTTGTAAAAAGGACCAATGGCTGGCTTGGGGCAGGAGCGATTCCTTTATATATTCCTTGATTATCTCTTTTGAGCTCTGTCCTTTCAGGACATTCAAGAGGATGGGTTTGACTGGCACACAAGAGACATGGGTTTTCATATCTCTTTTCATTGTGAAAGCAAAAAGGCCCTATAAAGGCAGTTTAGAATTGTAAATGCAAACATCTCAGCAAGTGACTGAACTGACTTGCACTGGTATGCAAATTGTAAGGCTGTCAATCAGTGAAATTTTAATCAAATGCATTACTTTATTATAATATGCTGTTTAATTAATCATATTAATCACAGTTAATTGCATGTAGCAATATTTGCTAAAGAAAAGCCCCGAAATGAAGATTATTCATTTATTCATTGTTGTGGCAGATGGGTAAATCATTGAATGAATATTACAAAAACTACTTCTTAAGCTTATGTAATTATAAAACATCAATAATTTGGGGTCAGTGGGTGTTTTGTGTTGTATGTTTTTAGGAAGGATGTATGAAATTTATTTAAAGTGACTGTACTGTAAATATTCAACATTAATAATATATTTTATTAATAATTTCTGGCTGATCATGTGACACTAAAAAGGTGAATAAGGATGCTAAAAATTCAGTTTTACTTTTACATTTAAACTATTTTAAAATAATTTAACTTGTATTATTATTTCACAAAATTGCTGTTTTCCTGTATTTTTGATCAACTAAATGCAACCTTAGTGAGCAAAAAGTGACCAATGTGAGTATAAAATTCAGATGAAATACAGCGCAATTAACTGGCTCCTGTCTATAAATTAAGACAAGAGTCAAGCAACAACGTCAATAATTCATTGAAACTAGCCGTTTAGAGAGAGAGAACTGATTCTGCATCGCTCCTATGGATAAGTCAATGCAGGGGTGTAATAGGGCAGGAGTATAGAATAATTGTTGTCTGAACATAGAGTTTAGTACACATCAGAAAAGCAAAGCCATTTGCCTTCCCACAGTGATCACGATGCTTTTCATCCACACAGTACCAAAACATGTTTAAAGGCTCATATTCTGAAGAGGCCATTTGTGAAGAAGTAATATACATATATGAATATAATAATCAACTTAAAGAAGCATTCTCAAACTCTGCTCAAAGTGTGTGTAGCAATCTTAAAAGTGATGATTCTTTGTATGGCGCTTGTGAAATCCTTTCTCTGTGATCTATTCATTGCAATGGGATTTGCATTTGGATTTGAGCAGGATTTCAGTAAAGAGTATGATCGCTCGCTTTGCTGGTTAAATGTTTAAAGAAGACATGCAATTTGAGTTGGTGCCGAGCTCATCAATATGAAATTGGTGCAGAGCTGAGAGGGAAAAAAAATAGAATGAGACAGCCTGACACACCTCCCTTCCAAATCCAGACTCAATCCATTTTCCGAATCCTCCACCTGTCAAGATTAGAAATTGTGTGGAGACAAAACTTCTTACATGGATTTTGGCTTGCTTTTGAACGTGACATTTGTGAAGGAGAGAGACGGGAGGAAAAATATGAATTAATTCATTCTATGATATCATACTTCCTACTTAGGTTCACTGGGCATATGGACGTAATAAAAAAAAAGTGCTGACCAAAAGTGAGTTTTTTGTAACCACCTTAAACCCAAATACTCAAATTAAAGGGGTCATATGATGTGATTTCGAGTTGTCCACTCTCTTTTGAGTGTTGTCTCTAAGCTGTTAGTGCATAGATAAGATCCCTAAAGTTGTAAAAAGTTTAGACTGTAGACTTGTCCACACCCCCCTAAAACGGCTCATTTAAACACGACCCAACTTTCAGTCACAGCGTTGATTTATTTTATAACACCAGCCAAATGTTTATGCAAAGAAGGCAGAGCTATTATTCTCACTGTAGTGTTGTTGCAGGCGCCATGTTCTGGAGACGCTGTGTTTCATTGTGAAAGGGAAACTACTGTTGTGTCTGCACCGATGGCCTTGTGGGCAGTGATGCGCTTCGGGCATCATGAGTTCGATTCCCGGTTCACAGATCTTTCCTGATCCCATCCTCCTATATCCCCCTACCACTTAATTTCCTGTCAATTGTGATCTGTCCTATCTAATAAAGGCAAAAACGCTCCAAAAATCTTTTTTAAAAAAAGTGTGTTCAGCACATTTACAGAGGATTGACTCCTAAACCTGGAGTCTGTGCTGTGCACAGAGACTATAAAGCAGAGCAATTCTAGCTCTGCAAAGACAGTATGGCGCTTCTGACTCACAACCTTTAAGTTAGCTACATTTTCTTATTAAAAGATCCTGCCACTTATTATGCAGATACCTTGTTTGTAATGTGTTGTGTTTTGGTGTCATAGCACCGGGACACAGCATCACATTATGATAAGGGCTATAACATTTCTGCCAAACACTTGTGTTGCATCTGCACTTATAAAAGACAATTTGTTCCGATTTGAAACTTGATATCACTTACAGTTCCACACAACCAGATGAAAATGCATTCATTTCTGGCAAACGCAAAGCATATTTTCCTATCCCCTATGGAATCCGGCATATAAAATAATTAGGCTACACTATTACAATATGCATTTTTATATATTGACGGAATATTACCTCATCTGTTCGGTTTAGGTAGAAATGCCTCTCTTAATAAAATACATGGTTATGACATGTCCTTTTAATTTCAGTTTCCTTTCATGCATTTTTCAAGGAAAACACACACTTAGTTAAGATTTGTAGATGCCGTTCCTCGTAATAAAGTTCAGTCACTGCAAATTATGATGCGCAGTTGTCCTGAGGGTTGAACTTCATGCATAATTCTTGTCAAATGCTTATGACCACCTGATAGTTAAAAGAGGTTATAAAAGAAACCGTCGTTTTATTTCGGCGTTATGTGTCATTGTAGTTTTGATGCCATCAATCTCTGATTAGTTATAGTTCTGCTCGAGCACAGCAGGGCAAGCACAAATCAAATGTCAGCACTCGCTAGTAATTTCTAAAGACTGTCAAAGGCCAGTGCAGTCCTACGGGAGATAAAAGGCATATGGCAGAGGATGGAGACGAGACATCCGTTGTGTTGACAGATTTCATCGCGAGTGACTTTCGCACACCTACAAGGCGCTCGTATTGGGCCATCATGCCCTCTGTGAACAATGAGAGTGATGAATCTGCCGTTATGGGCTTTCATGATGCCACTGAGGCCAATCTATGGGAACAGCCGTTAAAATAACACACCACATGACTGGGCCTTTTTAACAAGCTCCGAGACATGAGTTCAGGGAGGTCTTGTGTGGAATGAGGGACCCAGATGCACATTTGTGTCTAAAAACTATACGTCCTGCTGCTCCCCGCTGACCTCCACCAGAGCAGTTCATCCATCGCAGTGTGCCGCTCCAACGCAACGTGATCATAAGGTTAGGGGGTTCCTTTTTTAATTAATTATTTCTTTTTTTATGACCTCTTTCCACCAGTGCATTCCCTTCAGGCATATTTTATGAAACAAAGATTTCAAAAGAGAAAAAAACACGTCATAGATGCAAAAGTTATATAAATAAATGCAGAATAGGTTATATAAATGCTTATAATGACCATAAAGCGCTATATAAATGTTCATTCGTTCAGTCAATCATCCATTCAATTGAGAATAAGGTTTGTCTTCAGAGAACACATTCAGATTGAACCGTGTTTTCTTGAGTGGCCTTGCTTTCACAAACTTCCCTAAATATTGTTTATGGAGATTTATTCTTAAAATGTGAACATTTAATTTGATAGTGTGAGAAAATGAGAAATGAACTTAACTCAAGTGACATCTTCTAAATTACTTATTAATAATACCTTAAGCAGTTTTGCAAATAGGTTTTTCATGTTTAAAGCATAAATTATGCAAATCATACTTTCCACCAAATAACCTCTTTTTTAAAGTCAAATTTAATTTTAAAACAAGAAAATAAACTTCATATAGTGATACACACAGGATAAACGATCTGAAATCAAATCTCAGTAACTCAGTGACTGAGAGAAAAAATGTCTATTGAACATGAAAAATAATACTTAATTCAGGATATAATGTACCTGTAGATTTATATGTAGAATATAATTCTATGAAATTTAGTCTTTATAACTTTTTGCTGCTTTGACTCTCAACTAACGTTAAGCTTTAAGCTATCTTTCAAACTTTTAATCTTTAAGCTATCAATCGAAATTCCAAATGTATACATTTTTTGACTTGCTCTTGAAAGAACACAATTTGCCAATCTTGTAAGAAAAATAGCCAAAATTTAGTCTTGATCTCACTCGAAAACAAAAATGCAGATTAGGAAACATATATTTTTTTAATCCGTGTATCTCTGTGGCAGCAATATTCACATTATATATTTCGCAGTCCAAATCTTTGTCTTTCCTACTGAAAGGACTGAAATGGAAGGTCCAGTATAATCAAATTACAGAAAGCTCTGTATTCAGATACACAATGCCCGAGCAGAAATATGGTGCCGCATTGTTCATCTATTGGCATCAGCTGATGAGCTAATCTCTTTGAAGCCATTCTCCTTTCATCATTAAAGCACCACACTCTGCATGCAGCCAAAATAAAGACGGCCAAATTCACACCAAACTTACAATACTAGCGATTAGTGAAGCCAGTAGTTAAAAAAAAAAAAAAACAACAAAAAAATCTGTTAATTAAAGTTACATACACAGAGGAGCTGAGAAATAACTGGAGGGACCCATGGGGCATCAACATTTGTAGGTATTAATGGTGCTGTTGTGTAAGACGGCCCACAAATTGTCTTTGAAAATAGGGAGCACATTCTTTGCTCCAAGTTTCCACTTTTGTTCTTTGTCGTCTTCATCTTCTTTTCTGCTTCAGTTTAACAAGCTCAACAGCAAAAATAATGTATGTTGTGTTAGTACAAAGCATTATTTCAAGCCATCATTATAAATCGAAAATGCAAACGGTCATTATTAATCATTCCTTGGACACTAACGTTTTGAAACAGCCTTGATGCACAGCAATTTACCTCACATCAGAGAAGTTTTCAGAGAATTGTTTAGGTAGATTGAGCATAGCTTTAAAAGCCTATCAAGAAAATTGCTGGGCTTGTTCACTGACCTTAGCTGTTCTGTACCGCGACCAAGTTTTGACTGTTATTTGGCGTGCGCGTGCTCTGATCCTTGCCTTTAATAATGTTCTCCTGCACACCTACACTTGCTGGGCTTAAGCAGGCTTTCCACAAAGCCATCCTGACATGATTGATTGGAGTATAACCTGCCAAATGCATGGCTTTGATAGCTGTGATGTCAGTGATATATTGCTACATTATCTGATTGCATCACCCAGCTGAACTGAAACAATGCATTCGGCTCGGCCCTAAAGAATATGCTGCGAAAGCATTAGTGTGTTGATTTGGTCGTTTAAAATAATGAAACTAAAAGTGGAGAATGATGCTGGCTAGGGATTTTTTAACGGGGAGTCCAGGAACCACCAATAAGACGCTGTGGGTTCTAGGGAGAAAGAAAAAATGCTTTATACACTCAAAGAAATAAGGTACAAAAGATACATGTTTGAACCTAAAGACTCTATTTTGGTTCCCTTAAGGTACATTTTAGTACTTGAACCCAATAGGTACAAAAATTTAATTTGTGAGAAGATACCACCCCAGTGATGGCTTTCGTACCTTTATTTCTGAGAGTGATAATATTTTAAGCAAATGATGGCATACCAATACATTCTGATTATTTTTTATTATTTACTTAAGCCACATATTTGTGTATATATATATATATATCAGAGAACAGTTTAAAACAGTGCATAAATGGCACCTTTAAATATTTTTTAGGACAATTACAGACACCAATGTTTTTCGTTTTCTTTATAAAATCACATCATTTTTTTCTGAAACATTATAAATAAATTAGATCCCTCTGAGATTCAAGGGTGTTTTGGGGGCCTGAAGAAGTTTTGACATGCCCTGACATTTGTGTTTTTTTCAGTTGCTTAAAAACATTATACAACAGTATAAGTGGCTAAACAGCACAAACTGGGCTACGATAAAGTTTTAGCAGCATTAATGTTTATCTACATAATATCTAGCTTCTTTTTTTTTTTTAGTTTTTTTGCACTGGAATTATCATACAATGAATAAATAAATAAATAAATAAATAAATAGTATAGAAACAACTGTTGTTTCAAAAAGAATGTGTGAATTATTATTATTTTTCTTTTATTTAGTTAATTAAAAAAATCTTTATAAACATTTACAAAGAAAAAGAAAACAGCACATTATTTAATTAAACATGAAGTAAGTGAAATGATAGGAGTCTTAAAATATCTTCATTTGCTTATTTTACTAATTAACTCCTTTCAAAATGTTATCTTGTTATCCTACAGATTCAATATTTCTTGTAATTAAATTTTTTACTTTTTTTTGTACAATTTATTCACCCGTGTCTTGCTGACCTTCGATGATCTAATTAAGCCATATTTATTTCTTCCTTTTATTCTTTTTTTTTCACTAACACTATTGACAAATTACACATTGAATTAAATTGAATAGAAATTTTTAAGTAAAAAGACTGAAATGGTATTTTCTTGTAAAGCCTATTTCAGTAATCTGATTTATTTACAAATTCAAGGGTTAAAAAAAACCCAGCGTATTAAGAAAACCAAAAAATAGTGAATTCCTGATGTATAGCCGCTGTTGCAATTGAGATTCATTACATCTAATCCTACTCACAAGCGTGTCAATGTCAGACAATGTGACCTTATTTGAAAAGACTTCTTGTTGAATGATAAATATTAAATGAGTGCTATTATCTGTCTGTACCAGTACAATATTTCTTGCAAACCTTTTCAGCTTCACAAATGCGGTGTGACTTATATCTGTGTACGTTGAAAAAATCCTAGCTCACAGGACACGGTTTAGCTCAGATTCAGAAGCAGCTGGCTCTCGACTGACTGCTAGAAGGCAGCTAGAAGATTATGCATGGACACTGTTGTCCAACTTTCACACAAATACAACACCCCGATACGTGCTCTTTCATCCACGCACTGTATTTCTGTTCTTCGCTAATGGAGGTTAATCACACATAATTGCCCCACTTAATGAACGGAAACATACAAATCTCATTGATCTTACTCATATATTACCGAAATAATAAGTTATTATCAGAAGATTATGTTTGTAGTGTTTTCACTCAAAACAAAAAAAGAAAAATCTTGTGTTGTGTTACAGCTCAGTGATTGCATTAGCGCTCGCTGAGTTGACTGTTGTCATTCACACACTAATTACAGTACTTGTGCGAAATCTTAATAACTAAAAATTACAGTGTGTGCCTCTAAGCATCCGAGGGGGTTTTCTAAGTTTAAGCGCTCTGATCATTGTCAGCAAATTCACCGGGAACGCTGGTTTGCGTTTAGAAATAAACGCTGATCGAAGTGTCACTTCCAGTCGATTCGTGACCTCAGTTTGCCTGCGAAAGAATTTGATTGGTTAAAATATTCACAAGTCAGAGCGACTGTGGAAACATGGATTTTTCTCTTTTGTTGCGCTCACATTATCTCCCAAAGCAATTGCTGTTGGACTTTCCAAGATGATACGGCAGACTAATGGATGGCTCTTTATGCATTAATTGATGGATAAGGCATAAATGTAATTTTGCATCACTTTAAACTGCCTGTCTGTGTTGCAGAGACTCTTTTCCATTTTTTTTTAAAGGCATGACTCTTTAATTGTCTTTTTTTGGTAATGCATGCCATTCTGTTTCTGCTATTAATGGAGGAAGCCCGTGTTGTGCCTGCCTCCACCCTCGACTTGTTTTATGAAGCCACAGGCCATTTCAAGGGGCCTGATTTCTGGGGATTTTATTTGTCTCATCCTGCATGAAAATAGAAGAAAACATCAGATGCACGCAAGGAGGCGAAAATTCAGGTGCACATGTCACGCAACAGCGAAACAATGTTCCAAAGCGTGTTAAAAGGAAACTTTTTGTTGTTGGTATATCATTATTTATTTGAGGGGGGAACCAAAATAACTATCCCACAGTGTAACAGTGACAGGGTTTGTCAGACACCTAATTATTTTAACCATGTTCCCCCAAGGTTGTGTTTACTAAGCCCAGGGTAAATGATGGTGGTTGGCTTGACATTATGTTCATTTCATTATCAACGATATTATGATAGTCTCACCCCATTATCCTGTCTGGGCATTTTACTGCACTTTTGACATATTAAGCTGTAATGGGAGGAAAAATCCGAATAGCATGTCCAGTTATTTTCTTTTTCTGTGTCCATGAAGGTCATATATTCATCCAAATGGTCATTTCTGGATCTTTTTTATTTTTAATTTGATATATATTTATTATATCCCCCTGTTAAATGTCACTAACAGTGAAAAAAACAACGCAACATTATCTAACCTGTCAGTGTGTGTTTGTAAACAACATCTAGTCTGCCTTTTTTCCAGAGAGCAGAACATGGCTGCGTACCTCACGTATCATCAAAAACTGAGCAGAAACAACACTCAGCTGCAGTCTACTGATGTATATTTAGCTGTTGTTTTAAGCGCACCACTAAAGTAGGTTTTATGTCGAGTTCTTTATACGTTTGTTGACCCCAAATCATTGATCATTTCTGCTCTCATCGTCGCTTGCTTCTGTTTAGCGTGATGTGAGATGGAGGCTGTTCCTATTTCCTTCACACAATACATAAGAGTCTTGTTTTGTCACAAAAGCTTCTCGAAGCTGTCGTTGTAGTTCGCCTAGCTGTGATTATTTCGGAGTGAAGTTTAGAGAAAACAATTCCAGAATGAGGGATAGGGAGGCAGAGCTTAAATGCAACAGTGCAATATCATGGCATAGAACAAAAACCAGGAAGCGACTTTATCAATTTAAATCAATCAAGCATGCTGCAGGCAAAACTGTATGTCTGAATGATATTTAGCACAAGTGATTTATACTTCTGCTTAGATTATTTTCCTGTGACTATGCTGTCATGTTATTACTTGGCAAGGCAAGATTTGTTCGTCTATTGTTGTATTACTACCTCAACAGGAGAACATCACAGTGCACCATTTTTTTTTTTTTTACATTTATTTCAAGTGAGCTTCAAACTATGACAAATCTCTCCCAAAATTAGGTCTGAGGTGAAGCGGGATACCTGGAGACAGTGAGTCATAGGTGAGATAAATCTCTCTGCCAATAGACTATAGGGAGTGATGACTTCCTGTCTTTTTGTCTGGAGGTTAGCATCAGAAAATCTGATCCTTTGGCATTTCTCTTTCTTCCTTTCTTTCTTTGGCGTGAAGATTGTTTTATTTTCTGAGCCTGATGGCATCCTGATTGGTATCTGTTTCATGGCAAATGTTTCTTTCATACAAATGGCCTGCTATTTTCGCAATTGGTGCAATTAATCTTGTCCAAACATTGCAGATGTGTATGTCATCTGACACTCTTAGCCGAGCGCGACCAATGTCAGCTTTCATTAAATTTTTGAAGGTTTTAAGGATGCCTCAGGGTGTTGATTCACCGTTTTCTGAAGACTCAGCTCTTGTTTGTCGAAGTGGGCGATACCATTTATTTATTTTTGATTCAAGACCAATATTACTGGTATTAAATGGTGTTTTTAAACCAATTTTGCGAGAAGCACGTACAAATGATTAATCACGGCTGACACCTCGTTCCCCAATCAGCCCATTATCTGATCACCCTATTAGAGCTAAGAGGTTTTTTTTATAATAGAGCAAACTCCCCTTTTCTGGTATCTCATTCTTTGCCTCTCTCTGCCCCCCCTTACTGCACCTTTAGACCTCACCTTCCTCCTGGGGTGGGGGCCGGACACCGAACTCTGTTCAACCCTAGCCGCCAAAGGGTTAAAATCCCTAGGGCTCGGAGTCCACAAGCTCTCAGCCCTCTCTCCGGACAGCACACCAAACATGCTTATTCTATTATTAATGAGGAAGTATGAACTCATGAAATAAGAGGTTTTTGTGATATCTGTAGATAAAGTGAATAATTATAGTCATTTAACTTTCTGTCATTATTAAAAAAATCAACTGCTCCTTTTCATTTATTAAACAAATTACCATTTATTAACAACAATTATGGTGCACAATCAGCATTGAACTTCTTATTGATCTATGATCAGTCATCTTGTTTAAAATTATGTCAGATCTCACAAAAGCACATTAATTTAGATTAGGTTAGATTAAACTTTATTGTCATTACACATGTAGAGGCACAAGGCAACGAAATGCTTTAGGTCTGCTATAGGTTATAAGCTATAGTTATAAGTGCACTTATAGAAGATATGTATAAGAAGAAAGCAAAGGAGTCTGTAAGGGGCAAAGTTCACAGGAGACAGCACTGGGAAAAAAGCTGTTCCTCAGTCTGCTGGTTCTAGTCCGGGGTAACCTGAAGCGTCTGCCCGAAGGCAGGAGAGAAAACAATCTGTGGGCAGGGTGAGAGGAGTCCTTAAGAATACTGTGTGCTACGTAACACTGCTTCTTCTGTATGTCCTCAATGAATGGAAGTGGAGTCCCTGCAGTTTTCAAGTCTGCAAACTTGATGATGGAGTTGGATCCATATACAGGTCTGCAGTCATGGGTGAACAGGGAGTAGTGGAAGGGGCTCAGCACACAGCCCTGCGGTACACCAGTGTTAAGCATGACAGTCTTGGGGGGGGGCAGATGTGGCCTGATATGCTGTGGACTGTTGGTCAGAAAGCCCATAATCCAATTGCAATGTTCAATGATTATTGTCTAGGTCTCTAAGTTTAGTGATTAACTTCGAGGGTATGACCATGTTGAATGCTGAGCTGAAGTCATTAATAATGTCACATAATGTCTTCGGCATTAGTTAAAGTAAAATAACGTCAGATGATAGTGATTTCTCAGTTTGAAAACTACTGTATATGTTTAATGACTGATACCATCTGTTAATGAGTGAAAAAAAATGAATAGCCTGCATGTTTCAATGAATAATATAAACATTTAAGAAATGTTGTTGGATCAATAGAAAATAAACTTTATCAACAGCACATGTGAATGTTGAAACAAATCATGATTACAATCTGGCTGACAATATTAAAATGCAGATTATTTATAGCCACAATTATAGCACACACACAAACACACACACACACACACACACACACATATATATATATATATATATATATATATATATGTATATATATATATAGTGTATAGCATATTAGAATGATTTCGGACGGATTGAATGAAAAGATTGAGTGAAAGATTGAGTGAAAACTGGAGTAATGATTCAGCTTTGCAATACAAAAACAAATTAGGTATTAAAATATGTGAAAATAGAAAACATATTTAAATTATAAAATGTTTACTGTATTTCTAAATGCATAACATTCAAAAATCTTTGTGAACGTTAGTCTTAACAAGTAACAAGTTATGTGCTTAATTTATAGTGTTATATTTATAGTATACTCTAATAAAGAAGAAAGTACTATATTGTAAAAACGGTACAGCTCTTAATATAATAATATGGTAGTACTGATACTTCAAGGTCACTCAACCCAGTGCTCTTCTTAATGCATGCATGCGCATATATGCGTGTGTGTGTGTGTTCATGCAAGCGTGTGCCTAAGCATGTGTTTTGGAACTTCCAGGTTGAGGTCTGTCTTTCTCACCTTAGGAGAGGGAAAACTTCAGCAGATGGCCAGCCTTTAGGGTCCATAGCACATTGTCACCACTGAATTACAGTCCAGGGGGAGATGAGATGCCTGATAACCTCCATCCCCTGGTTCCATCTGCTGAATCCTAAGCAAGGACACTGAACTCTAGGATGCGCACAGTATTTCAGAATCCTGATAAGAAATTATTCATCGACTAGAGCCGAAATCCCAGCGCCGAACTTGTCTTGTATATTTTCGGTCCGTTACCTAAAATATGCTGCATTATGTTTACATGTCCACACGTGTATTTCCGTGCATACGATTTGGGTTTTATGAGTTTGTGTGCATGTGTGTGTGTACGTGTGTGAGTGTTGCATAGCTCTGATTCCTTCTCACCGTCAGATTGCTTTATACAATAGTACATTCTCAATGCAACAAGCACACTGATGAAGCTCACTCATTCCCCTGAACGCTGTTTGAGAGAACAAAAGCAAAGGCTTGAATGGAGAGTGATCATTACTGCTCTCGGTTGTTCATCCTCACTAAAAATAGGAATTTGTGACTCCTCACACAAGCTTTCAATTCTCCTCACATGAATGACCCAAATACAAAAGAAGCAAAGCCCTTGTAATACACATTGCAAGAAGATGCAAAACAGCCTATTGTCTTTATTTGGGCAAGAGGCTGTTTTTTCTGTTCTTTTTGCCATGTACGTTTACCGTCAAAACATGAAAGCATCACAATAGAGCATCTAATTCGGATTGTTTTGCATCAAAGCTGCTCTTGTGCATGAATGGTGAGGAAAGATGGCGTATCTAATTGCAGACACCGCTCGCCTCTGTACTCGAGTATAATTTTGCACTGCCTCTGTTTGTCCTCGCAGTCACTGAATCCCTTATAAAGACAATTAATTGTGGCATAGTAGTTGGTGCACAAAGCACATGTACTGTACTCACATTGAGAGTGTGCAATTATAAGGCAACATTTCCTGTGCTTTGTCCTATGGAGACACAAAGGTATGTCTGTAGGAAGATTTACTATAGAGAATTTTATCTGAAACATCCAAACAATGGCAGCAGAGCCACGCTTTATAGAGTAGATGCCCATGACAGCTGAGGTTTGAATCTGACTTGTGTCGTATTACTTTCCCCTGCAATTTCTTGTACTTTCAATTACAGGGAAAAATTACTTTTATATATATATATATATATATATATTTTTTTTTTTAAATATAAAATTCATAATTGCATCATTTTTTAAATCTTTTGCTAGTTTATTTGAGACCAGAGACAGAGTTCATTGACTAAATAACAATTATTTCTCGGTCTGTAGTATTTCTCCAAACAGACAATGCAAAAATCTTCTTTCTCAGAGTCACTGTCCTCTGTATGCTTTTTCTTTTTGGTTTTCTTTAGGTCTACCTTGGTTTGTTGGTTTGTTTCCAGTTTGTTCTTTGTCAGTTTTCTCTTTACCTTTGTTGGCTTTCTCATTGCTTTTGCTTACTCCCTATCCAAAGCCTCCTTTTCGGGGGTGTCTGTCAGGATGGCCGATTTGCGTTTTTTCCTACGGTTTGCTTTTGTTAACTTCCGTGGCTATTGAAATTTGTTCTTTATCAAACCACTAACCACTAAACCACTTTTATTTCTATTTTATCTAATTGTCATTAATGTTGCCATGAGGGACAGTTGTGAAACCATATGGGGACAGTTGCAACAATGTTTTGCAACTGTCCCTTCCCCGGCAGCCTTCTTAAAACTAGTGATGCTAGCCTAACACTTTAGCTTTAACACAACTTGAAAAGTTTAGACAGCATGAAAAAAATTCTGGTCATAAAAAATATTATCAAATTTCAGTTCTCGCAGAAGGAATGATGGCATGTGGCTGTTAACTTCCAGAAAGAAAGAGAGGCCTTCTGAGCATGTGTAGTGGGAGTTTCATGGCTCTAGCTCATTCCTAATTGGAGAAATCAGCAATGTTGCAACTGTCCCCACTCTCCCCTACTAATTTGCTGCTTAGGAAAAATTTATAATTATTAATACTTTTATTCAGCAAGGATGAATTAAAATGATCAAACAAGACAAGAAACAACAACAGAAAAAGATTTACTCCTTTTTAAATAAATGCTGTTTTTAAACAGTAAAATGTATTTTCAGCATTGATAATAAACTGATCAAAAGTTACAGTAGGTGCAGTTATAATGTTACCAGTCTTTCATTTCTTAAAAATAAAAAAATGCTATTTTAGCATATATGTAAACAGCCTATTTTATTTATATAAATCCATATTTATTTATATTAATGTTTTTGGAGGGGTGGGGGATGTGAAGTCTGTTCCCCCGTACGCTGGAGACCCTAACCAGGCGAAAAGCTCTCCTGAAATAACAGCTGTTTCCACTTACACAATGGCAGCAAGATGTCACTTCATATTCTGGCTGGCGAAGCTGTCACAAGCCATTAATCCAGGTCCATCCATGGGCCAGGCTGTCACATCCAGCACCAGAGCGTGGTGGAGCCGGCCCGCAGTGATCGCCCGAGAAACAAACAGACCTGTGTAGTGTAACCTACACAGCACTTTAAATGGATGTCTTACAACCTCACAGCTTTATGCCACCTTTTTCACCTGTCACAGAAGAGCCTGTCCTCCCATTATCGAATGGCACCCTTATCCGTCTCACAGACGATGTGACTGATAGCATGCTGTATTCGGGCGCATCCACATAATCTATGCATTGTCACATGTTGAAATAGCACATAATTATCAGGTAATTACATTGTAAAGGGGAGCAGTGACGTGTTCTTTCACTGGCACGTATAAATTACCGTCTGTGGGGTGCACTGCATGTTTTCAGGATTCATTCTTGTTTTTTTCTCCTCTCACACTGTAATTAAGCAGGAGCTTTTGACCGTATTCTTTAAAAAGGTGGCTGTGGAGTCATATATTCAGGGTTTTTTTTAAAGATACAATGTCTTTCTTTCTGTAAATCATAAAAAAGGAGGATTTTGCTCAAAGCAGTGCCTTTGGTAAACCATTGCATCTTTTAGGGATTTCATCTGCCCTCTACTGGCCAACAAGAAGAGGACCGATGCAATTCCACATTCTAGAGAGAGAAAAGAAGTTGGAGAAACTTAAAGAGCCATAAACAGCTCTGTGTGATTGGAGACGGATTACTTGTGTGATCACTTTCAAGGCCGCATAATAAAGAATGATCCGTGTTTGCTGTACATCGAGTCGCTGTTGTATCGATCAAAAGCTTTTCGTTGAGTCTGAATGCAGAAAGCAGACAATAGCTTTTTGGTCCTTTCCTTTTTCTGTTTCTCTAAAGCCCTGCAGATACAAAATCTTACATTAAGACGAGGCCGCTGGAGTCCGGCTTCTTCTCTCCAGCAATGAATGCTTCATACAATTGGGACCCTATTACTGCATAAAACACACCGGCTTGTCAATGCATTTGAACCTTGCAGAGATCTAGAGCTCTTTAGAGTGTGTTGAAAGGTCATAGGATGTGATGAAGCACTGCTGGATGCTTTGGGCTGGAGCTTTTCAGATGTGTTGAGCAGCATCAATGTGTTAACAGTTTGAGGCTTTTCTTGGATGTGCAAAATGATCCCTTACACAATGTGCAAGCTGTTCCAAGTAGAGGAGATGTCTTACTGTAATAGAGGAATATTGCATTAAATATCATGGATCTGGGAGAGAAAATTCGCTATACAATACCCCATGCATCTTTTTCGCTGTGCAGGTTATTTCTTGACACTTCATTGCCGAGATCCAGCTTTGGTAGGGAGAGATGCTTCCTTTTTGTTCCCTGTGTGTTGTAATATTTCTTTCCTACGGTAATCAAATATTAATGTTGAGAGAATCAAAAATGCCAGAGGCGGAAGAGATACTCCTGGCCTGTGCTCGTGGATGTTAAAAGAAGATTCTTCAGCAGATTTTTTAAAAATATTTGCGCTTCGCGATCTACTCTAGGGAGTATGAATTGCGGTCGCTGATGACGTTGTTTATTCGCAAGCACTGTCTGTGTCGTTTTAGTGCCCCATTTACTGAAGGATATTTGCAAATTTAGTGCATATTTTGTTTCTGCACGTAATTTGCAGTGCAGTTCTCCACCTAGAGGGTTGGTGCCGCCACGTTGTAATATATTATGTCGGAAATTTTACAGTAACACTCCTCCACTTCATCCCAGACGCCTGAATCAGCCCTTTGAAAAAACAATGCGTCTGAATGTATGCCGGCTTATAACACTGCTCTTCTTCAGTAGAGAACTGCGGAGATCAGGTGATCTCCATAAACAGCTCTTTTAAATTACATTTAGCTGTAATTAAGGATGCACAATATATTGGTAATTATAGCAGTCAACAATAATGGCATCACACTTTATAGTTATATAAGTTATACGTTTATAGTTATGATTGGCCTACCTGTTGTTACAATCCTTTAAAATAAATGTTTACTCCATTTTTTTTTCTCCATGCCATAAGGACATTTTTATTAAAGTTTTTCACTTTCATAAAAGTAACTTGCCATTTTTATTATAGTTTGTCATAGTAGACCAACATTTTGTTAAATTACTGTGGTATAAAAATGAATAAAAGCGTAAATTAAATTAAAAAAACAGTTTTCCATTGCATGAGAGGTTTGCTGTCATTTAAAGCACAGACAACATAAATCTTAAGGTGAGGTGTTTTTTTCTTCTTCTTTTTTTATACAGCCAATGTACTGGTTATCCACTTTCAAATATTATTATTTATTGGTTTTCAATATCCGACAAAATATCCATATCAGTATATAAAGATAATAAAGAGGAATTGTGAGTGGCTGGTGAATAAGATGCAGTGTTGTGTTGAAATATCTTGTGCTAAATGGCACAATTTTTTAGTTAATTCAATTCTTAGTTGTAGATACATGAATGTAAATTCATTTGGCTTGATGATGCTTATTTTTTATGGGTCCTTTGTATTTGTGTTAGGGTAATACATATAATAAATAGGAAACAAAATAGATTTTCCATTTTAAGTAAGACTTGCACTCCCTGGGTCAACATTTAATTGCTTTTTAAATGGCCGCCCTGCAAGCCAATGGACAAATGAAGAGAGAGCACGATAAAAACGAGTGAATGAAAATCCTGAGATAAACATGGACTCATAATTATTGTGGTCCTCATTTCTCCTGTGTCTGACCCGGCCCGCTGTGTGTTTAAAAGTGGCTCTGTGCTGTGTTTTGGCACAGGTGGTAATGACTTGACTAGTTCAGAGGTCAAATTCAATTAGCCTAGAGATTTTCTAACCCAGACTATATTAAGTTATTGACCTAATTAAAACTGAAGGCATAACTTGTTATAGAGTTTCTTGTGTCAGATTTCATGTAATGTAAACTCATTACGGCAATGCCTTTTCTCCAGGAGGAAAACAGCCTCTTTATGGCCTGACCTTTCGTGGTGGTCATTGACAAACCCATGATCCAGTGCAGATTTCATTAGGGAGAGAAACTCATCTTCATTGATCAAACTGAGAACTGGCTAGAGGGGCTCAGCAGGGCGTGGAATAGCTACGCACTGATCAAAGAGCTGCGAGTGCGCTATCAACAGGCCTTCGCCTTTCACATGCTGCGAAGAGGAGAGAGCCCGCATCCTTGCTAGGCTAGCGTGTCGGACAGTATCTATATATATACTGTGTGTGTGTGTGTGTGCAAGCACATCTATATATACACACACACACACACACTATACCAACACACACAACCATGTATATACACTCTGTCATTCAAAAGTGTGGAGTCAGTAAGGCTTGTGTTTTTTTGTTTTTTTTTTAGCAAAGATGCATTACAAGCATTATGAGAAGCTGTCGACTGGAGTATAAATGATGGAGAATAAGAGTATCTAATTTTATGAAATTCTATAATTATAAAATTATTAATTTATATTAAAACAGAAAAGTTATTTTAAATTCACAATATTACACGACAATATAAATAAATCACAAATTAATGTTAAATTAATTTGATTCTTTTTAGATTTTTATAAAATAACTTTAAAAAGGCTATGTCTAAGTAATTATAAAAGAAAAAATATAATTACACACATTTTATGTATATATATATTTTTTTTTTTTCCTTTTCTCCCTCTCTTCCTTCCTTCCTTTTGTCTATAATAACAGCTTTCATGTACTCCCTTTCTTCCTTCCTTTCTCCTTCTATATAACCTTTTTTATTATTTTTTTTCTCTTTCTTTATTGCCATACTTAATTTTAATAATTGTATTTATTTATTTATTTATTTTTATTTATTTATAAAATAAAAAGGCTATGTCTAGGTAATTATAAGAGAAAAATATATAATTACACGCATATATATATATATATATATATATATGCTAATTAAAATGGGCATAAAACTGGCAACAAAATTTTGTCAACAAAATCTATAATTGGCTATTTTATGCCCAATTGTTACTGACAATGTAGTAACCCCACAGTGGTTATGTTTAATGTATATTTTTGGAAAGTTGTCAGCCTATGATTTTCAGAAATAAACCTATACCATAAAAAGATTTGATCAAAACTAGCTGCAGTCTCTTTATATGACTGCAGCATGTTCATATTATACATGGCTCTGCCACACACATTGGTTAGTTTGTGTCCAAATAGTGATATTCTCAGGAATTTTAAACCTCACTGATTTCCTTTATTTCACTTCTGCACTCCTCATCCACAAATACACAAGCCTGCTCGAGATAGAAAGCCAGCACACTCGTCTATTGTTCGCCTCATTTTGGATTCTCATTCAAAACGCAGAAAAAAAAACATCAAAGGCAAATAGAAGAGGACATGAATTAATTAACAATTTGAAGTAAACGTATGTACATAGACGGCTGTGGTGAATTGCTATTCATTTGGAATAAGACACTTATCACAGCTTTGCAGACTGCGAGAAACACCTCACACGAAGTTGTATTGACACAAGCAGGCAGTAAGAAAATTCTCGAACGAAAAGGAGAATTATTCACTTCAGAAGCTTTAGCTCTTCAAAAAGAACCCGACGTGCTGCTGAAATATTCAGCAAAATTAATAATATCACGCCTTCGTGCTGCTTCATAGCTCATGGCCATGGTTTACTTTCTATTTATAGTTAAGACGGGGCCTGAGATTTTTCTTCCAGTGACCTTCCATCCGAACCTGTTCTCCG
This sequence comes from Enteromius afrohamiltoni, assembly GCA_034779775.1. NCBI lineage: Eukaryota > Metazoa > Chordata > Actinopteri > Cypriniformes > Cyprinidae > Enteromius > Enteromius afrohamiltoni. The sequence goes on from JAUYWG010000012.1 coordinate 3,767,097, forward strand.
CCAGCCCCCCGTGAGCCTTTTACACAGGGTTCATTCCCAGTTCGATGAAATTCGCAGATACAGAGGCTAATTTTGTTTGTGCATTATTTGTCAGTTTTATTTTCATTAACTTCTGGCCGCGATGATTGATGATCGAACAGATGCTCCATAAATCAGCGCGCTGCAGACACACTTTGGCCATCACTTAAAACATCAACTGCAGCATTCGATATAAATGAAGATGAAACTCTTGTTGGAGCGCTTTTTAATGACTTTACTTTACTTTGCTCTCATCTTATAAGGAGCTGACACTTGAAGCATTGGAGCAATCTGCGCCCATTTACAAAGTTCAATACCCCAAACAGCAGCTCACCGGTGTCCCCTCACTCAATATGTTAGGCCATAGCAAAATGTATAGTATTTTTCATATAAAAAGGCAAGGGGAAAAACTGCAAAGGGCGTGCAACCACTATAAATGGTAATTGTCCTACTTTACTGTGCCTTGTATGAAACGTAGTCCAGTTTATAAATGAGACTTCTGCGAGCTCCTCTCCCGGCGCGCTCCTGTTTCAAATCATTCGGCCTCTGCTTTCAACTTTAAAGGGTGCCTGTCACCATGCCTTCCTCCTTCAAACATTTGGGTGGAGCGAGGGCTTTCTCCACTACTTGGCTATGTAATTCTCCATCATTCCCTTAATGTGGGGTTTGATGTCTGAATATATTTCACTAATGGATCATAAATAAAAATGACCCAGGTCAGCCACAAGCAAATTAGTAAATTAGTTTGCAGCTTGCCAGAGAGATGGATCGGTTGTAGTCAACCTACACAAGTCAAGCAGAACCGTGCTGGGATGAGCAGCTGCCTTCAACCAGATATATCACACAAGAGCAAAAAAGAGCACGCTCTTAAATAAAGGGATGTATTGTTTCACTCTTCCTTCCTTCCTTATTCATTCTTTTTTTTTTGCCTTTTCTCCCCCTTTTCCTTCCTTCCTTTTGTCTATAATCACAGCTTTCTTTCTCTTTCTTTCTTTCTTTCTTTCTTTCCTTCTTCATGATATTTTTTCATGTACTCCCTTTCTACCTTCCTTTCTCCTTCTATAATGTCCTTTTTTATTATTTTTCTTGTTTCTCTTTCTTTATTGCCATACTTAATTTTAATCATTAATTTACTTACTTACTTAATTTTATTTA